>JANRMT010062795.1:1808492-1853115 GCA_026402145.1 Polypterus bichir lapradei
ATATATATATATATATATATATATATATATATATATATATATATATAGTTCCCCCCCTGATCAGTGATAGCAATTCTGCCATCTGGGTGTCAGTTAAATCATCCCCAATGGCAATCTTGGTCTGGGGTACCGCTGTGGCCATTACCAGGACTTTGTGATGGTCGTGCCACTCCTTTAAAGGATTAATATGCAAAAATTGTATGGACTTCAGTCACCTGGGAATTCTAGATTTATAATTCACTGCGCACATATGCTCTTCTATCACTGCCAGCCCTTGCCAATCGGCACGAAATTTCTGTGGATCGGATGGGATCAGCACCAGCACGCGATTCCCCTTCTTAAACTCACAGAGTTTACTCATTTTGTCATAATGACATTTTTGTGCCTCCTGCTCACGCTGCTGATGTTCCATCACAATACAGGACAATCTGGCAATCTGCTCTTGCAGTGAAATGACACAGTCAACAAATCTCCCCTCATGGGGTGTTTCGCGAGTCCCCGTCCATTCATCCTGAAAAACATCCAACACCCTGAGTGGTTTGCAGCCAAATAAATAGTTTGAAAGGGCACACACCTAATGGATGCTTGCAGGACCTCCCGGAAAGAAAACAGGAAGAAAGGCAACACCGTGGGCCACCCACCACATCATATGTTTTAGGGTTTAATTAAACTGTTCAGTCAGGCCTTTCGTCTATGCATGATAAACCGTGGAGTGTAACTGCTTAATGTTGAAACTTTTGCATAGCTGCTTCATGATGTGAGACATAAAGGGTGTGCCCTGATCAGTGAGGATCTCGCTAGGGATACCAATATATATGAACATATCTGAGAGCGCTTTTGCAATAGTTCGGGCATCCTTCCGTCGCTACTTCTGGGTATCTTGTGGTACAATGGATTAACACAAGCATATATTGAAAACCACTTTTACTCCTGGGAAATGGGCCAACAATATCTAATCCCACCCTCTCAAAGGGCACGTCTAAAATAGGTATTCGTATCAGGGGCGCCCTGGCAGGTCTGTGAGCGGAAACTGTTTGACAGTCGGGACAGACCTTTCAAAATTGCTCCACATCCTGGCCCATATTCACCCAATAGAAGCGTTTCGAAATTTGTTCCCTCTTCTTTTCCATGCCAAGGTTTTCATCTGGGTCTGTATTGAGTGACTGGTCTGAGGAGGCTGTTGGTGTGTGGGACGGTGTGGAAAAATTTGTCAGCTGTCCCGGGTCTTCACTTGAGGATTCATCCCCCAGCTTGTTGGACAACTCCAGGTCAATTTCAGACACATTTCCTTGACTAACAATATTTGCGGCAATCCCCTCTCTATCCACTATGGGGGAAGATGGTCTGCAGGTGGCCAACACCCGTGGAAAGAGAGCATTCCTTTTTCTTATTAGGAGTGGCCATTGTGAGGTGTCTGATATAGCAGTCCAAACCATAAAGTTCTTCCCTTTAAATTTCAGAGAAAGTAATATAGTCTCATATGTTTTAATGTCCCCATGGACGCAGCAGATTTTCACTTTGTCTGTGAACTTATAAGGTGTCTGTAGCGAGCCCAAACCCCAACACAAACACACAAGCACAGTCCTGGGTCCAAATAAAGGTTGGTTTATTAACTAGACTCCTCAAACAAGTAACAAAAAACACAGGTTTCTTTCTCCACAAATCAGGTTACGACCACAGGAGAGAGAGCGAGTGAGAGAGAGAGAGAGAGAGTGCGAGAAGGCGGTTAAAGAAGGCAGTAAGGCCGAGAAGGCAGTTAAAGAATGCACCGGGCTTGTTTTTAAAGAGACTGCTTCGACCATTGTTTTAATCTCGTTGTATTTAATGAAGACTTTTTTCTATTGGATTTTAACCTCCACTTCGCTTCTGTTTTTATGGGATCATTTATTTATTGAAGGATTCTGAAAGCACTGTACTTTATTTAATTTGGATTTTGTTTTTGATTGTTGTTTTGTTGATTTTAATAAAAGCACTTGGCACTTTTTGCTCCATCCAATTGCTCCATTGTAGTGCCTCACTATCAGGCTCATTACCGATAGTGACGGGTTTAAGGGCTCCAGGAAGCAAGATGAGAGCATGCAGCAAACCTGCATCGTCACAGACTTTACCTCAAAAATTTAATCTCCTTTCCACAAAGTTCCTCCTCACTTCCTTCATGCCAGAACTTGACTCATGCAAGGTTAGTTTTCTTGGTTGTTTATGGTTAGTTTTTGTATAAATTATGGATTTTTCAAATATTCATTTTTTTCCCTGTGCTTAAAACTCATTAAAAAAAGTGTTTACAGAGAGCGGTTCGTAAGGCTATAGGCTCTTACAATGCTCTACAAGGCTCTTGCAATGTTAGTGTTCTCTGTTCAAGGTTTTCTCAGTGTTATTCAATGTTGTTACATTTAGTTTACTATTATACTGTGCATTCTATGGTATAATTAACTGTTTTTGTGCTTAAAAATATATTTACATACAGCTCGTACGGTCCAGAACGTATTATTTGTATTTACATACAATCCTATGGGGGAAATTACTTCTTGTCATGACCAAATCGGGCTGCGACCAGAGTTTTGGAACGAATTACAGTTGTGACCCGAGGTTCCACTGTATACACACGTTGAATCATTACAAATACAATGTATATTTAGAGAGTACTGCAACTGGTTCCGTTTAATTGAACTTGGTACAGGAATTTATCATGCCAGTCATTTGGAGTTTGGGAATGAGGACAAGTTTTATTTCCAGTAGTATGGAGCACCTCCCTATAACCATCATGATGTGAGGGCCTCTGCCAAACTAATGGATTGGGGCGAATATGCCAAACCTCATGGCAATTTACTTTTTTTTTAACGTGGTCTCAAAGATAAGGTTTATTTCACAAAACTGCAACAATCAATAAACTGAAAACAGTCAATGAGAGAATGCACCCAAATATAAAATGAAAAGATTTGTTTGCTAATCCACTGGTCTGCATTTTCAGCAGTGTCAGGACCTGAGCAGCCAGTAGTTCAAACACTTGTGGTAACTGATTCTACATTGGCCTTCTTTAATTTGAAATATAAAACTTAGATGTATCTTAATAAACCTTTTATTTATAATCATTCAAAGGGTGTATACATTTTTGGGACACCCGGGTGTATTTATATATATACTGTATACATACACCAGGCAGTGCAGAAAACTTAATGACATACCTGTCTGTCAAGATAATCACTGTTTCAACCTATGAGGACCTCTTTCCATAAGGTCCCCAATGACAGTAAAAGAATTTCTTGGTTTTGGTTCATTGTTCACTGAACCAGTAGTATGTCTCTTGTTCACATTTCACAAGATGTCTCATTATGGGATATTGTTCCATGAATTCCTTGCATGTCAACTTAAAAGAGCCTGTTTGAACATGCAGCTCCACAATTAAATTATGCTATTCTAAAAAATACAGCATGCCTTCTGTCCAGCAAGCACACAGGTAACAAAATAAACATAAAAAACAATACATGCTCAGACACATGACTATGTTTGCTACTGTCAAAACCAGGGTAGCCAGTCTGGTTGCCACTATCCAAAGTGGGTTAGTACAAATACTGGCCGGCAGCTTATCCTGGCCAACACATTCAGGCCACTAGATGGAGTCCTCCCTGCAGCATGGAGGTGCCCCGGATTCCCGCAGGGCATCGTGGGAGATGGAGTTCGATTTCACAGCCCTGCTGGGTGCTGTGGGTGCCATCGGATAACGCTGCAGGGAGACACAGGGATTTTTATTTTCCCTATAGCCCGGAAGTACTCCCAAGTCACAGGGACGGAAGAACAGAAGTACTTCCGGGCTGAAGAAAAATATAATTCTTTAACTGACCCAGAAGTGCTAGTAAATCACATGGACTGAAGTACAGGAGCACTTCCGGGTCATGGACTATTTAAAGGAGTATGGGAAACCCAGCAAGCTGGAGTTGAGAGGTTGTGTGACGAAGCTGCTGGGAGTGGAGCATTGTATTGTGATTATTGTTGTTATTATTATTAGTATTGATTTATTGTTCATGATGGTGATCGTGGTGTCTACTGTGGCACAATATAAAAATTATTTCTGATACTATTACCTGGTGTCTGGATGTTTGTCTGTGGGGTTTAGAGGAGTGACAATGACTCCTTGTATCACAACTCATTCTGTCACAAGAAGCACTGCTCCATAACTTCTTCAAATGTTTGTTTTGGAGCACCATTAACTATATTGCCCATTCTTGAATCTCCTTAGAGACCACTGTGTGCATTGCTCTCAGTTTAGTATTTGTCCCTGATATGTCATGCTGACACATCTAGTGCTCACATCCAAGTCATATTAAAGCTTGTTACACTTTTGGTCCTTCCATTCTTTCCCTGAATTGCTATTACTGCACACAAACTCTGTTGCTACCTGCCAAACTGCTTTAAATAGCATCATCGGCACACATGATTTTAGCATGGATTGAATGATAAAGTACATAAAATGGAGGTGTACGTAATAAAGCAACCCTTCAGTATACTGTTAGACAAAAAAGAAGCTTTTACCCATTACCTATCTATGGAAATGGTCAAAGCCAAAAATTAGGAAGGACATTGAAATGAGAAGGGTAAAACACAAAAAAATAATGGAAACTGTGAAAATATTTGAAGGCTGTCTTCAGGCTTATTACTTATTATTTGATTACATTTTTTAGAAAGAAAACAGAATGAATTTAATACTTTCAACACTGAATCGAAGTGAACATTAAACTCAAAGCTATTATTTTTACAGGACTTTAGAGAAATAATTTAGTGGTTATAATAACAGTAATGCTAAAAACATTGTGATTATTATTATAGCTTTTGCATATTGAAAATAACTAGAGTCTTAAATAACATAGACAAATTAAAGGACGAGAACGGTGGCATTTTGCTTACACATGATGGGTCACAGGTTTTTATACCTTCTGTGATTCTGAAGCCAGCTACTTGCAATGAAAGCTTATTAATTTTATCCACTTCACTGTGCAGTTTTTTTTCTGAGGATTGATTTGACTCTTGCATTGCTAAAGAAATTATTTAAAAACATTGTTTTGTACTCTCTATTATAGTTGATTAGTTGGTTGTTGATGTTGTATAATTAATTACTTTTTTCAATTGTAAATAAAAACTGGAAAAAGCACGATTATGTGTTAGTAGTATTACAAAGTAATTATACAATAATAGTACATAGAACAAAAAATTATTTGAACAAAATAATTTTCAATTTTATTTTGATGAAAATAATATTTTCCCCACTGTCATTTTCATCCCAGAACATTAAAAATGTATTATTATAGCTATAGCTTTATTTTTTTCTGAATTACTTTCAATTATTTCCAGTTTGTGCTTCCCAGCTCACCCTCCTACCATGGGAAAGTCATTTATTTCTTTTAGCAGGCGCCTGGAACACCACAACTCAGCATCTTTCTTGACACAGATGGCTTATCTAAATTAAGAAAGCAACACATATATCTGAGAATACAGTATTAGAAATCAATGGTACCATTTTCACTTGATGGCAATAAACATAATATTAGAGGAAGGAGACAAGAATGGCAAAAAAGTTCATTTTTTATTTTTATTTATTTTTTGCTGGTCTAGATAATAAATAAATAAATACATCTACTGGAAAAAAGGAATTACACAAGAGATTTAAATGTACAGATCACATTTTGAAATAAGAAAGATTCAAAACAAGTTATATTTTTATAGGTTATTATTTATATGTATAAGAGTTTTCCAAAAGATTAATCTGGAATTACCACCCTTATTACATAAAACACCATTACATATCAAGTAAATAGCATCGTCAAAATAAGACAAAATAAAAAGTTTTCTCAAAGAAAGTTAATGCATGCATAATGTTTATATAGTATTATTAAATACAAAACTGAGATTTCAGCAAAATTAAATAAACAATAATCATCTTCATAGTAAATATGCTCGATAAACAAGTTACCAAGCATTTGTTATAGTTATAGAATATTATAATGCAACAATTAGGCACAACAGATTATATGGATCAAGGGTGAGCAACGTTGGTCCTGAAGAGCCACAGTGGCTACAGGTTTTTGTTACTAACCAAATTTGTTATTGAAAAGTCAAATATTGTTGATGAAGCACTTATTGCTCAAGCAACATTTTTTGCTTCCTTTTAGTTGTCTTGCTTGTTAACATTTCTCAGCCTTAATTTCTTATTTTAGTGATAAAAAGCTGAATTCACTGTTGTAGCCTACTTAGTGTTAGATCCAAGCGTTAATTGGGCTGATAAAGCGGTGATAAAAGTGTTAGTCCGGTGTGTCACTCAGGCAACTGTACAGATGCGTCTTGTGTAAGAACTAGAACCAAGAATCATTCGGGCTATAAAAGTGCTGTCAGTGCAGTCATTCTTTGGAGAAATTATGTCACTAATTATGAAATATCTGCACTTTACCATCAATGAAGACTTTGATGAGAATACCCATCCAGCACCCAAACTAAAGAAATTTTGGGAGATATACCAGGCCATTGTAGCAATCTTTCGGAGCATTTACATTCCAGACAGTGATGTCAGCATTAATTAAAGTCTCATGGCTTATAAAGGCAGACCACCTTGGATACAGTACCTCATGTCAAAAAGTGCAAGATTTGGCACAAAGTTTCACAAGCTTTGTGAATTTAAAATTGTATTCATTTGTAATTTGGTTCTGTACACAGGGAAAGGGACAATATTTGATCAGAAATACAATCAGTATGGAGTAGCTACATCATCTTTGTTAACTTTGATAGATGCTCTGCAGGATCAAGGTTACTGTGTAACCATGGACAATTTCTATTCTTTGCCAGAGCCGTTTGACATCTTGCTGCAAAGAAAGACTAACACATATGGAACAGTGTGTCCCAACCATCGTTGCATACCTGAAGACTTTGGCAGAGCTAAATTACAGAGGAATTACAATGGAAAGAGAAAAAATATGTTTGTCTTCTTAGCACTGTACATAATTCAGCTACTGTTACTGTACAATCAAAAGGCAACAAGCAGGTTACAAAGCCTTGTGCGGTGGTTGACTATAAAAGAATGACGGGCAGCATAGATCATGTGGATCAAGAATTAATTCTCTTTTCCCGTTATGTGGAGGAAACAAAAAAAAAATACTACAAAAAGATATTTCATCATTTCCTGGAATAGTGCGTTTGAAATGGAATCTGGCAATGGAAGCTGGCAAAACTGTATCTTAAGCAAACTTTAAATTGCCGCACGTCCACTGTCCACACTACCGCTAAAGAGACGTGGTTGACCTAGCACATCTTCTTATTATGGTCTTATTGATTGATTAGTTGATTATATACCTCCAAAAGAAAAAAACAATCCAATTCGTACCTGTGCAGTGTGGTGTTCAAAAACTGATAAATCTAGAAGGAAAACCCAAAAGGAAACACCCTATTATTGTCCTGACTGTTAAGTTGGATTGTGTCTTTCACCGTGCTTTAAGATTTGCCACACAAAGGACTCATTTTGAGATTATATATTGTTTTGGCATCATTAGTAGTATTATTATTACCGTTATTATTTTTGTTAATATTGTTCATTTTACATTATTATTTTTATTCATTATTACTATTACTTGTATCATTACTATACTTTTGAGATTTAATAAAAATGTAATTTTTCATGCCAAAAAAATGCAATGCTTTTTACATTTTTTTTTTTTTTAAATAAAATGCAGCGCTAAGGAGGTTAATTGCTCCTTATTGGCAGTAAGATGTAAATGTCAAAGGAGCGAAAAGTTCTCCATCTAACTTATCTCTATTTACACCTGTATATATTCATTGTGAACAATCTGGTTTAATAAAATATTTCGAAGGAAACTAAAGAAAAAAAAATAAAGGACTGAGAATTACATATCTGTATAAGGTGTCATATCATTTGGATGACTTCCTTGGTAAAGAACTAAACCTACAATATAAGATTGATCTGACATAGCTGAATGAAAACTATAACAAAGCCATGAAATTAAATAAACAAACATGGGGTTGCAGCCACAGAGAGCTTATGAAGGGAAAGCTGCCTAAAAAATGCAAGGTGAAATTTGTCTCACTAGTTTCTTGCAAAGATCTTTTTCCATATATTTT
This sequence comes from Polypterus bichir lapradei, assembly GCA_026402145.1. Lineage (NCBI taxonomy): Eukaryota > Metazoa > Chordata > Cladistia > Polypteriformes > Polypteridae > Polypterus > Polypterus bichir. The sequence continues at coordinate 1,816,608 of JANRMT010062795.1, forward strand.
ATATTGAGAGTGCTGGCCTCACGCATAAATAGTGTGTACGCACAAAAATGTTGTTTATGCCCGTTTCCACTCTCACATTGCGATGTATAAAAACTAAACTTGGTGTAAAGCCATGCACATTGCGTATGCACATTTTCTGCTCGGTTTTGCAAACTGGCAGCACTCAGCATCAAAGCAGAGCTACTGTTCCCGTGTGGTTTCCCTTTCTTTTTTACATTCACATCCATGACGTGGCTTTATCAAATACACTGAAATTAACTGCATATCGTTTATAAATTTAAGGCATCTGTTTGTAATCAGCCTGTAACAATATATTGGTCCATAGAATGACCAAACTTTTCCAAATACCATAGCTGTTTTGGCGTTGTTACTCTCCATGCACCACTCAGAGTAGTTTAACCCACTATATCTAAGTGTGGAATCACAGCTGTACAGCAGCTGATCAGAAAGCTTTACAGCAAATTGTGTCGAGAGCACAGAGGATTATTGGGATACAGCATCTAGCCCTGGAAAACATTTATAGCACACGCTGCCTCAGCCATGCGCACAGTCTATCTGAAATACTCCTATTCAGTAAATTCAGCCTTTCCTGTGAGGATCTCAAGGTTCAGAAACAGTTTCATCCCAAGAGCTATAAGTGCACTCAATCAGTCCATCAAGTGCTCCTGGTAGAACTGTTTGTACTTGTAAGTACAATGACCTCACTGTAAACTTGCACTACAGTTATAACATTGCACAAAATGTGCCACTTTATGAACCATTTGCACTATCTACACTATATGTACATATATATTATGCTTATGCTTTCATATTGTATATTTTTCTTTTTTTGTCATGTTGTTATTATTATTATTATTATTATTATTATTATTATTTTATAATTTTATTGGAAAATAAGTTTATGGAGGATTTGCATATTGAAACTCATTGTGCCATACAATAACAAAAAAGGAATTTAATTCAATTCAATAGGAGAGATCACGTATTTACAGATGACAACTGGCTTCTAAATCGATTTAGATTTCCAAGAGCTATTTTCTTGGAGCTCTTGATATCATTTTTAAGATGAAATGCATTAAAGTATGTACATTACATTATACAGATACATTTTTAACTTAATTTAAATAATGCATACTGGCAATAATTAATTGTGTGGGAATGGTGGTGCAGAGGTAGCAATGAGCTAGCGCCTCACCCAGGGAATGTTCTTGCCTCGCGCTGCATGCCTGTTGGGACTGCCACGACCCTAGATTGATAGATGGAATAATTAAACATATACTACGAAGATATTTCAGTGTTACTTAACAGTTTTGAAGAATCAGTGTTCTAAGGTTACAGAACGTTTGACATTTATTACAGAGCTTATTGTTTGGCAACTGGTTATGTGGAGAAAGAAAAGGAAGTACAGGAATTGAGGATTGGTATGTTTGAAAGAGACTGCAAAGAGTACTGCTGCAATAAATTATTTCATTGAGGGTCGTGCACGTCCCAGCAAGCATCTTGCGGGAGGCAGGAAAAATCTCTGGAAGGGGTGCCACCACATCATTACCATTGCTTCACCTTGTCCCCAAGTTTAATACATGCTTTAATTAATGTCATCATGAAAACGATATCAAGGACACATCTTTGTATTTAAATTGTTCAGAGAGCTGTAATATCATGAACGTAATGTATTCTGTGTTCTGTCGGCAAAAGAGAAAACCTATTTAAGAAGTATGTAGTGATTCATACACATAGAGCACATAGAAAAACACATAGAATTTCATTTAAAGTAGCATTTAATGTTTCTTTAACCAAACACTGACTGGAAGGTGATATTTAAATTGATTTGCATATTAAAATATGCAAAATGCATGAACATACTGTAAAAATTTGTACCTGGTGAAATTTAACAGTAATTATGATACTAACAAACAAATGAACCTTCTTGTTCCAATTGATTAGGATTCAAGCAGAGTCAATCAAAAGGCAAGAACAACGTCTGGACAGAATGCCAGTTCATCACAAGGTGCATTCACTGACACATCTGCATATTTTAATCTTTTCAGCTGATAGCTGTCAATTGAAAGGACTTAGCCCTCATTTGGTCAACCTGAACAGGAGAAAGAACAAGGAGAACAGGAACAAGAGAAAGCTAAAAGGCAAAGCAGGATTCAGAGTGTTTTGAAGAGTTAGATTGTGCAGCTTTTGATTCCATTGGGATTATGACCTTAAGCTTATGTAATAATGATTCTGTAGCATTTTCTGTACGTACTTTCAATGTGTTTTGAGAACATTGTAAAATTTTAGCACATCCTTCTAACAAGAAATAAAAATAGATTGCCAAGTAAACCAGATGCTTCATGTATGTGCTCTATAGGGCAAGAAGGAAGAGAAGCTTCTATTTTTTGCTCAGGCACTATTTGATAAAAACTAGCACATTGCTAAGAGTGCTCTCCCAGATAAGAAACCAATTTCTTTTAATTTATTTGACTGAAAATATATAATCTTTGACAAAGTAAGTGAACCACCTGGGGTGTTTACCTGTATCTTGCTGTTGCTGATGGGACAGCATGGAAACCATAAACCACCCAGGTTGTATAATTCTTAGTGTTGCTTTATAGTATTTGATGCAAATAAACATAGTTTACACTGTTAGTGGTGGTGCCCCCTTGTCCCTGGGTAGGATTAATAGATGAACCTGGAAGATGACCCTCTAGTGCACATGCATAACATTAAATTTATACTGTGTATATATATAACAGAATATCACAGATTGGCTAATGTCTTATTTCTAGGCAAAGGTAAAGGAAGGATGAAATGCACTAACGGAGTGCACATACAAATCCAAGTCCACACAATCTAAGACAGCAAACGTTTACATAATTTTTGGCAAGGACAGCAGCTTGGGGAACAAACTAAATCAAACACAAATAATCTGAAGAAGCTGAGGTCAGTTTATTCATTGAAATTGGCATGTCTACAATTCTATGTGACATGCCATTGGTCCAGAATATTTGCTGTTTCTCTAAATCCGAATTTTAACATTTGCTACGCAAGTTAAAGTTATGATGGTATTGTAGAAAAGTAAATTGTGTAATGTAGTAAAAATATCTCCTCTCTCATTTTCCAGTATTTGGGTATTTCAGCCATTTACTGTTTGCTTTATTGAAGTTCAATTTGTACTGACAATTTGCATACTTAATTGCAGATTGTTCAGCACAAATTATAAAAAATATAAGCATTTGTTAAACTTGTTTATATTCAGCATCTGGATATGTTTTTTTTCTGCTTCTTTTTAACAGGACACACAGTACTTCTACTAGGCCTCTACTAACATTAAACAAATAATGTATTCAAACCCATTAATTTTATAGCTCTGTCTGATTGTAACACAAAACTATACTCCATAATAACTATTGATTTATTACTTTATTAATTATGTCTGGCGCTGCCACAAGCAGCTGCCTGCTACAGCAGCTCCTGTGCTTGTTTGTTTTTGTTTGCTGTTATTTGCATTTTTTTAATAACATTGATAAAATATGTTATAAGAAAGGACTCAAACTCACAAGAGATGACAACTGCTGAACCTGCACCCTTTGTCTTCCAGTGCACCAGAGCTAATAGATATGCAATAAGAGGAGAAGGTACAGACCCTACCTGACTTCTGTCATCATGGGCATTTTAAGATCATTTTTGAATAAAATGGATAAGCCATCAACTCTGAGCAGGAGACAAAGCAAATACAAATTCAGCAGTCTCATGTGCCTCACACAGACTTGGCTTAGACCTGAAACTGTGGATGCAGTGGTTGCCTTTGGTGGATTTAAAATTATACAGGCTGACAGAAGCAGGAGTGAAAACATTAGGAAGAAGGGCATGGACTTGCCATTTTTAAAATGATGCAAACCTTGGCATATTACAATTAAAGCACAGGTATATGACTAGAATGTTGAGGTTCTAGCCGTGGGCTTACAGCTGAAAGATATATGCTGAAAAAGTTTTAACATGCCTTTCTGCTGGCAGTTTACCTGCCCACCTTGGAAGACGTGTAAATCATAGAAGACAAAGTATATTCTGTAGTAAGCAAACTCACAACTAATATCCCAATGTTTTCAAATTTCTGGGGACTTTAACAATATTTCCCTTTCCTCTACCCTCACCAATTTTTGCAAGTTTTGTACAAAAAAGGAAAATGAGACTTGTTATATGCCAGTGTTAAAGAGGCATATAACTCTGTTGCTTTGCCACCTTTGGACAGATCTGACCATAATTTGGTGCAGTTCATACCCATTGCCCAGTTGCTGCCAATCACCACCAGGTTTTTGCAGGAATGAACAGTGGAGGCTGAGGAGGCTCGGAAGGATACATTTGAGAAAACTGACTTCAACATGCTTTGTGAGTCACATAGTGATGACATCAAGGAACTTAAGTGTGGAATCGGATGAGGTCTATCGCTAGCTACAAGCAAGCTGTAAAATATGCAAAGAAAGAAAAAAGAACAGAGTTAATGAACTGAAATAGTTCTTGAATAGGTTTGACTCATTCCTGTCACTCCTGTCATCCTCTAACACTGCTAGCCTCTGTGTGCAAGCTAAGAAGGTTTCAGAAGTCCAACTGCCATCTCTACCTTGCACGACCTTCCCCTGCAATGACATCACACCTGTGATCCCCAGCCACCTTCCCCTTTCCGCACTGTCTGTCTCTGCTGATCTGCTGTGGAGAAAGTCTGCATTATCAAGGCTGCAGGGCCGGATGGAATTGGCCCCAGGGTGCTGAAAACATGTGTCAGTCAGTTAGTAAAGCTAAAACTGTAACTCATATGTATATAAAAATAAAATTTAAATGTCTTTGTGAAATAAAAATTAAATTAAAACTAAAAATACATTAAGATAGAAAACTAAACTGTAATTCCAAGTAGATAAGAATTAATAAAGAAATAAATACTAATGTGAAAAAGTAAAACTATAAATCTGACCCAAACTTTATACACTATATTACTTTCTTTAATTAAATCAAAACCTTTGTTTTTTAAGCCTGCATCTTATACATAAACGTCTACATGTGGAAGTGTGTGTGTCTGTCTGGCCCGGAAGTGAGAGGTGGAGTCTTGGTAAGGGCTCTACCTCCGAGGAAACAGAAAACTCGCTTAGCCACTAATAACACAAGCGAGGCCAGCATGTCAGTAAAACGAAACCTTTGAAGAAAGACTTTACTTTGTCACTTAGCCGCTAACATCGGCAAAATTGTATCCCTTTTACTTTTCCTCCTGCCGCTAATACACAAGCGATGTGAGCACATCGGCCAAACGAATCCTCCAAGGAGAGAGATGCCCAGAGTAGTTCCTTTCAATTAGCAACATTTCAATTTTTTTCTGATGATTTCAATAGTTTCTAGGACCCCGGGATTTTTGCAGCACGGGCTTACACAACTAGTATGTTACTAAGTTTGCAGTTCCAATCAGCATTATGTCATGATTAGTAAGAAAAATACTTAGGGGTAAAAACACAAACTATGTGGTATTTTCTACCCAAGAAAACAGTAAGATGCTGCACAAACTAATTACCATTTTGCTTTAAACAAAATAGACAAAACACAGTTGCATTGATATCAAAGTAGATTTTTGTATTCCTGCCACACATGAGGATAAAGTACATTCTTTCACTGTTGCTAGTCCATCCCTCTTTTCTTCCTCAGGGCTCACAAGGCTGAGATTCATTGTTTTTGGTGTTACAGGAATCTTAAGAAATCCCATCAACCGGAGCTGAGTTGATCTTGTTCATAATACTGTAGAGAGAGAATGTTTGAGAATGGCATATTGGAGTGAATAAAAGTAACTATATGATCTGTAGCATTTTAAATCAAATTTGAATGATTTTTAATTATCTTTATAACATTGCCAGTACAGTCTTCTGTAGTCCTGCAGTAATGTATGTGTATTAGCCCTCCCCTTTCCCTACTAGGCACTGTGCAGCCCTTGTTCCACATTTTTTCACAGCCCATGGAGAGTTTATAAAAGTTTAACACAAGTTTACTAGCCTACCGAGTTTATGGATGGCCAAAGAGCAAAGTCTTGTCACAGGTATCACACCTAATGGAAACGAATCCGTCCTTCCCCTCACGAGGCCTTCCCACACAGTGGGATATAGGACAGTTATGCAGTAAAAGTACATCATGGTCCTACAGGTCAAATTCATCACTGCATTAGGAGCAGTCATCACTTGCCAGCTCTCTAAATTAAAACAAGAAAAAATGTACTTGTGTATATATACAGTAAGATAGCTGGGTTCACAAGAAATTTTCTGGCTTTTTGTAGTAGCCATAGATTCCAGTAATTTCTTGTTAAAATAACCAAGCGAGCAAAAACATGACAAGAAGTCATTTAATAGGCAATCATATTGTGAATATTTAGTTGTAAGCAGCTAGTGTTATGTTATAGCCAGTGTTCACTCCCTAGCCTGTGTGTAGTTTCCCTTTTGGTGGTGTTTTTTTTAAATTATTTTTAATGTGATAATGTATTTATTGAGTGTGCCTTTAAGTGTTCTTTCGTCCCTTGTGTTTTGTTGGTGAGAACAAAAAAGGAGGAGGAATCACCTTGGCATCATCTGCTTGAGTACTGCCCTCAGCCTTTATATGTGTGGCTGGGGAGTAGGCCCTTCAATACATCATCCTTGTTTAGACTTGTCTTATCAAGCCAGAGGTTTTGCAGTTTCTTTCTCTTGAAGACAATTTTGTAAATTTCTGGATTTCAGATGTTTTGAGGACTTAAAGCCAGCTCCCCATTTTTTGGGTCTTGTACACCAAATCCTGCCTATGGATTTTGTGGTCAGGCAACCTGGGGAGACACTTATATTTAACCTGGTTAGGAGGGTCCTGGCCTGGCTTTTGGGTCTTTTTGAATGTCTATAACTCTTTTGCCATTTTCTGTGTATCATCACAACAACTGGTATGATTAAGATTGTGAAAGTTACAGTATACTCTACATAATTTGTAAAAGCAGCCAAGAAAAAAGCAGGGTAAATACAGTATTGTTAATGTGGCAGGTTACTAGATTGATTGTATAATTTTATTCAGTGTTGAATAAAACCCATCTGTTCTACTTTAACTGTAATATTTCAGTATATACTTGGAGCTTAAAGCTACCCAGGTAATGTCATGATTAAGTTTAACGTGACATAGCAGCATTGATGGTAGCTAAGTATTCAAGTGTGTACAATAATGTCATACTCCTTCTTTAACTTTATGTAATTCTTCCGAACTGTGGTCTTTATTTATTGAGTTGCCCCCATTCTTCTCCATGTCTGAGGAACCAGATACCAATGTGTGCTAAACCTTTTTTTTTAAAAAAAATGAGAGCACTGAGTGTTCTAGTCCTACCACTCTTACTAGATTAAAGGAATGAATAAAGGTATTCTTATCAAAGGTTTTAGCATGCAGGACCTGTTTTATGCACTTTAGTAATTTTCTTTTCATTTTAAGAATTCATTTAACTTGCTTCCATAAGTGGCTCTAAATAGTTTTATTTAGAACTAGCAATTAACAAACACCAGGCACTGACCTAAATGATAATGTATCCTAAAGAAGAGTTATTAATTCTTTTCTATTTGAAGCATGTTCCCCTCATCAAGCAGCTGCTATAATAACATACGTTTTGAAATAAACGATAAGGAAAATGCTGAGGAGTATGTTAAATATGTGCTTGAGAATTTAACACTCAAATCTTTACTGAGCTCCAAAACATATATAAAAAATTTGTAAACCCAGTGGTTCAATTTCAGGTAGAACCATCTCATTACCAACTGCTACAGTGTGGCACCAAGACTGAGTGTGGGATTCACTGTTTTAATATATAGTATCGTCATTTGGTTAACACTTAATGTGCTCATGTCAGCACTATAGTAAAATTTCATTTCTTACTATGTCTTTTAGGTAAGAGTAAATAATAATTCTAAAGTAACACCAAACACAAATACATTTATAATTATTGAAACTACAGCAAAAGCAATATGGGATGTTTTAGCGTTGGCATCATTGCACATGAAGTAATCTGGATCAAATATTGAGTATGTAGGTGGTATTTCAAACTGACTAAAATGTTATTAATATGATTTATAGTAGCCCTGCCTTTTGGTCATTATTGTCCTTGGCAGAACGAAAGTGGATTTTAAGAAATTCTGTATTTAAAGACAAAGAAGCTGAACTCAAAACCAGACAAGACAAATGGCAGCCTGAGCTACACTTGATATTCCTACAGGATTACACTGAATGATTTGTGCTGAGTTGCATGCATACAACTCTTAGAAAAGAACAAAGAAGTTACTAGTTATAAAAGGCAACCGTAAATCAAAGAATGGATACATTTATTGTAAATGATAAAAGAGTCTTCATATTTTTATACTGTATGTAAATTACCTGGTAATTATTTAAAACAGATGTATTAGAGAGTTTTTTTTTCATTTACTAATGCAAAACATTCATGTAAAAAAGTCAATTTTGACCTTTAAAAGAAATGTTAAGTTATGAAAAAAAAAAAATGTGTTTTTTGAAATTATTATTGGCACAGGGATATAAACAGGAAACATAAATTTCATTTCAAGCAAAGAAATAAAAAGTACTTATCTGTTCCAGATGTAGAAAGCATACTGTTCGGTGTTGCCTTTCAAAAAAAAGTACTGCAGAAGCATTAATTAGAGAAGGTGTACAAAAGGAAAAGCAGCAAATGTTTTACACATTAACAGATGTTAAACGTTCACATGGAAGTAGAGAGGAAACTTATAAAAGAACAGCACAGCATAATTCATAGCAAAGAAATTGTCTACAAGATGACCAGAAGGGAACATTGTGATATACTACAGTGAAGCAAATGGGGAGAAGAAGTTCAATTGGATATGAAAGGGATCAGCAGGACCCATAATGTCCCTTCTGAGAGGGCAGCATTACATCATTTATCTTTTGAAAATATATATTTAACATAAAAGCCAATATAGACTAAAGTAACATTAAAAAACAGTCAAATTTGAGATTTAACAAAATATAACATTCTCAAACCTTCATAATCAAATTCATGGACACAGGATTAAAATCTGGGATACTGGGTCTTAGAGGTAGCAGTGCTACTCATTATATCTCTGTGCCACCCTGGCATGTTTCAAGTAGCCACTTATGCATGTGTCCAGCCAGCTATATTTCAATGTTGTTTATGTATGTTGCAATAAACCCACAACTCAATCAATAATGGTATTTTTACATACCCAAGGGTGTCTTTCGAATAAATCAAATGTTTTCATGTTGTCTTCTGTCTTTCATTAGTAAAATATGTAATTTGCACATGTACTGTATATGCTGAGGTGAGGAGCGCATCACATTTGAGTGAAACTGCTTTTATCAAAGATCCAACTCATGTCACACCATATACTATGAAAGACTCATTACCATTACTAGAGTCTCAGACCTTTTCAATGATGTATACATGTTGTAAAGAGACACAAGACCTTATGGCACAAGATAAAGGGTCTGGAGCACCCAAAGACAAACCTTGTATATTGCAGTAAGCAAAAGGCGTAAAATAAAATGCGTGGTAAAGCACCATGACAAGGCTTTATTAAATCTCAGTTGGTCTGTCCAAGATAGCGCCATTTCCTCTTATGTAGAATTCTGGGAGGAAGAGGTGGGTCCAGGTGATCTGACACTGGAAGTGAAGTCAGAGTGGGAGAGGTGTCAATCTTCCTTTCTGCAGAGGGTGAAGGCGAAGAGAGAGCATTATTAGACAGTGCCCCCTCATGTCTCAGCGGTAAATTACACTCACCTAAGCCCTTAGGTTCATCCCCAAGCACATGCATGTGACATTGTCTAAAATTGATGACTTGTACTACGTCACATCAGTGCATAAAAAAGAGGAAATATATTGCATATGAGAGAGCTAATCTTGACATACTGTTACGCACAAGCTTCTGTGAGAGATTGTTTGGTTGATGTGCAATAAGACATGAAGTCTGAAGAACATACAGTTGAAGAAGTCCTAGAAAAGTTACAGAATGCTAGTGATACAGAATATGAAGATCATAAGTCACAGTTTTGACTCTGTTGAGAACAACACTTTTGTTGAAGGACTCAGTGCTATCTTTGATTTGTACATATTTCTTAGTATGACTTTGAAGCATTGTGACGTGCGGTTTTAAAGTTCAAGTGTCAAAGGTTTAATCATCACAGCCAATTATAGCATGCACAAGTTATTGCAATACAGCGACAACCACCTACAACCCAAAATTAGCTTTGAAACACTGGTTTACACTGGTTTAAGTGTATGTGTCTGTATGATTAGCTTTCCGCTCACAGCTGCCAGGCTAGGCATTGTCCCCACCCCCACAACCCAGCATTGGAAGAAGTGGGTATAAAAATGTTTTAATGTATGTGCTTACTTTATTTCAGACATGTCAAGAAAGAAAAAGCAACAATAGCAAAAATGAATAAAAATATGATATCACACTAAACATCTGTGGGGAAACTGCAACAGAAGTCAGGAGAAAATGTGTGAAATACCCCAATCGTTTGTACAAAATGTAAGCTTCCTCTGTGTCTAGTGGTAAACAAAATTGTTTCAAGGTGTGGCACCAAAAAATAATTTTGAAAGTAAAGGTTTTTGACGAATACATAGGCATAGATATATAGTTGCAAATTGTTTCCTTGTAGCTTTTAGAGTGATTTATACTGTGTCAGTGTATTTGTGCATATACGCTTTATATATGTATATATTTTTTTCTTAAAAATAAAAAAAACTTAAATGCAATACTTGATTTTAGAGATTCTTTAAGTGCAAAAGACTAAATGTTTCCAAAAAGAGACACACTATTTCCAAACAGGGACACCTTGTGCTAAACAGTATAACTTTGCAATGCTATCTGATATGACATGTAAACTTAGCACAATAATAGCTGACTGACTGTGGCACAAAAGAAGCTTGATTCTAAGGCTGTGTATCATAAAATGTTTTTTGTTATGTACTGTAAAATTCCGGTTTTTGGAGAAAAATCCCTAAATCACAATTTTGTGTGTGTTTTACTTAGTTAATATAGGTGTGGGTTCTTAATCACATGAATAATTTCTTTTAAAAAGATATAGTGTTGTACTCATTACTGTTCAGCCATTTGCTGCTCATTTATTGCATAAGCAAAGTAATAGCTATTTATTTTTGGATATGCAATTTATGTGCAATGTTGCCCAAGCCCCCTTAGTGCAAAAATAATTATTTAAAAATTTACAATCTCAATATTTTGGGTTTTAAACTGATGTCCCATTCCCCTTGCCCCAGGACTACCAGGGCAGGCTCCAGCACAACAAAATGCAATACTATTGTTGTTTCCTTTCATTCAAAATTGGAGTTCAAGCACATTAAGAGACTTGCTCAGGGTTGCATGGTGAGTGATACAGACTAAAACAGAACCTTCTTGAGTTATAGCCCAGTATCTTAACAGTAAGGCCACATCGACCACATAACATTACTGAAGTTTGAATTGACAAAATTTTTATCATAAACATCTATCCGGGCCTAAGGTCATTAATATACAAGCAAACACTTTTCTCTTTATATGTTAAATTTAATAATATTTTATGGATCAATCACTGTTGTGTCAATAACAACTTTCACTTATACTTCTTTGCTTTTAAAAAAGCATTGCAGCTTTTATTGTTCATCATATATTATTTTATACTTACTCAGTAACATGAACCCCATATTATTTGAAGCATTACTGGATTCTTGAATGAATAATCCAATAAATAAATAAATAAATATCATTACTGACTAGTGAATGCCGAGTTTTGACATCAGAGATCATTTGAACAATGAATGTCGATAGTAGTAGTTACAATGATCAGACCATTAAACAGCAGTGTTGATGAAGAGGATAAATTTGAAGACCACACAGCTTTTTTGTGGATTATTCAGGCCAAATAACAGGTTAATTCACAGATGACTTTACAATCTTTTGAGGTAGCCTCAGTGAGGCATTTCGTTTTTATTTATTTTCATCTTATCTGTTCTCTTCTATGTGGGTTTTTGCCATTAAACATGCTTTTAATAAAAAATTTAAAAAATGAACTCCCCACCACCTTCCTAACCTGCTTATCTAGTGCAGGCTCATGGGCCCACAATAGGTATGAAGTGGGTCGTGTAACACCAACATCATGTAACACCCACATCATCAATCACGAAATGTTCAGTGATTGTCCCATTACCTCTAAGTCAGATAACCCTCCCACAACATTATCTTAACCATAGTGTAGTAGGGCATTCATTGGGTGTTTCGTGACTTGACATTGTGGGCATTACATGATATTGGGGCGTTACTTGACTCATAGGTATTGCACGCTGTAATTACACTTTGTTGGAGTCTGAAGCAGGGCCGTGCACAAAAATGGAGGATGGGGGCTTCAGTGGCTCAAGCCCCTTTTCCTTCATTGCTCTTTAAACCTTCAAGAACTAAGCACAAGGGCATGCCACCTTGTTGTTGTAAGAAACAGATAAAAGGCAATGATAAGCAGCATGTTTTGCTATAATTAGATAAGCTACTGTTTACTGCCCCACACATAAATACAATATGGTCTATGATAATTAAAATCTACAACAAATATTGGTGTGCTTATTTGTGTTTTTTTGTATGATGCCATGATGCGGAAGGTATACTCTTGCTCAAGGGGTGCCTATTAATTTTGATTATAACACCAGTTTTTCAGTTTTCTTCTTATGTTTTCCAGCCACTTCCCCACTTTTAGACATTGTTAAATTCCTGTTTTTCACTTCACATAGTATCTTCAGCCTTTCAGCTGAACCAGAATTGCTATAGAGTTTTCCACGAGTGCAGGTTTAACATGCAAGTGAGTGCTAGTAAAAGCATTGCCTTACACCAAATGTAATAAAGTATGAGAAACTAACCATAGTGGCGGAAAATGCCATCTTTATGCATCTTTAAGCAAAAACATTCTACACATGACCTTAGATATCCATCACTCCAGTGTAAAATTCATGCAATCGAGTTCTCTTGAGACTGTGAGATGCACTCTTCTCAGGTGTGTAACTGCGGCTGAGTGCTACTTTAAAGTTAAAAGATATAAAGTTATGGTTCAGGAGCTGGTAAATACGAAAAGCATCTACATGCCATTATGTTGGATAATGTTTTAACTAGCTTTGCTAAGTGTTCTCTATGGAGTACTGTTTTAAATTGAAAATCGCAAGATAACAGGCACAGGCTAAGGACACATCATAATGACTGTATGGCATCTTCTGCAAAACACCAGTCAAAAATACGTGTTTTGTCAGATGCTAAGAACCAAACGCATTACCAAAAATGTTTTATGTTTTTGAGCCATTGGCGACTTGTACATCATGCTCTGTGGTGAATTCGAGATCATAGCACCAGTGACAGGGTTTCTTTTTGACAGGATTATTGCTTGACCACCATGAGAATGCTTACCTTTGAGAGCTTATAACAGTGATCGTTGCACCATTGTAATGGAGGTTAATTTGCATTCCATTACAATCAATGCATAAGGTTTTTTAAAATTTTATTAGATTGTAAGGGGTAATAATAGCCCAGGGATATACTTTTTTAGTTTTCTGTTTTTTAATTATTATTTTGGTGGTTAGCATAAAAACCCCTGCTGTGTGGGTGGTGCTTTCCAAAAGAGAAAGAAAACCAGGCTGGATTGGACGCTGTCTATTCTGTAATGTTCGTTGTAAGGTGAGGGTTTTTTTTTGGCTTCTTGTAGCAGTTCATTTATTAATTTAATAATAATTATTATTTAAATATTATAGATGTAAATATATTTTGTATTACACATCATGCAGTTTATGAAACCATGTTCATATGTTGTATCTACAGGTATTTGTTTTATTTAATATATTAAAAGATGACACTTGTGCGTTCAAGTACTTTGAAATGGACTCACACACTTCAGTGCTGTTACACTTCAAAACTGTTATTAACTAAAAGCTAATGTGCAAACAGAAGTTATGCTGCACAGCTGAACCAAACGTTTTGAAATTAGTAATTTTTTGTTTAAATCTTTTCTTTATGACACATGATATCTTTGATTGCATATTCCCCTGGCATTTAAGTTTTTATTTTCACTTGTATTTGTTCCCACAGTACAAAATCAGAAATAGTGTTCCTTTCAGGTGACTCTAGAAATATTTGTATGTGTGAGATGTGGGAGATGTGTGGAATGGTCAAAAATGAAACTCTTGTAAGTGCTGATGGCATAAGAAACATTACGCTAATAGGTGAGCTGATGTTTTCCTTTTCGTTTTTCAAAACAATTTAAATAAAATAACTCTTACTGAGAAGCATGGATGCATCTCTAAAAGATAAGTGTAACAATCTTATTGAATTAACATTAAATGTAATAACTGTAAGATTCAACAAAGACATTTCACACAATGCAATGAGTAAATAATGAATTGGTGTTCAAAGGACTTCAGATTGACAATGACTTTAAATTTACAAGTCTCTATTAGTGCACTAACAAAATGAATTAGGGACAGAACAATTTTTGTGGAATTCATTTCTGGGCAATTTTATTTGTTTTGCAAATTAAGGTTTCTGTGAGAATGAGTAAAAATGTCATTATTTTTATAGTTGGATCCCTTTTCTTTATATCAATCAAATAGGTCCAATAACAATTTGCAGGAGGCATTTTTTACTATAAAACCCAAAGGCTATCAACACCTAGAAAAAATAAAGGTATTACTATTTTACTGTTATTTTTTTATTGAATGATCTTAATACATACAGCATATATAAAATAATTTTTCACGGAAGTTCAGGGTTCTAGATCATAATAACTTTTTGCTGAAAGCCTAATGCACATATGGCACCAGATAATCAGGTTTGGTGGCTTCCTCAGTGCCTGATTGAAAATAGTAGGTTTTTAAGGGAAACCATCTTTAATTTAATGTGCTATCATGAGAACTCTTGCTCTTAAGATCCATGTCACTAGATAAGAATTCTTTTATTTGTTCTTTTATCCTATTAATATGTGTCATTTTTGATAATCTGACTTAATGGACATTTGTTTTTGTCAAGTTTCCAAAGAAATTAAAAACACCGAAATAAAAGTGGAACGTAATTTGTGTCCTTGATTAATATGTAACGAGCCTTGCCCTGTAAAGTGCCCCTTCTTCCGTTTTGAGCCACTGCCCATCAAAAGGTCAGTGCATATCACTGAGGTAGAGCCTATCCCAGCAATCATAGTTAGGGACAGCACCTTGACAGGTTGCCAGTGTATCGCAGGGTGAACACACACTAGCGCCAATTTAACAAAGGCAATTCACCTGATCTGCATGTCTTTGGATTGTGGGAGGAAAATGGAACACCCAGAGAAAACCCATATGGACAGGGAGAGCATGCAAACTCCATGGAGGGGAACATCCAGGATGCACAGCCTGGTCCCCTTACTGTAAGGCAGCAACACTACCACTGTGCCACCAAAAATAAGCTCCCTTTTTTAAAGAGAAACCTTCTTTGGTAAATCCAGAGGTAGAGGTGTCTCATTTTCACTCCAAACACAAGCACCATTAAAAAATGATGGGGTGGC
Source organism: Polypterus bichir lapradei (assembly GCA_026402145.1). NCBI lineage: Eukaryota > Metazoa > Chordata > Cladistia > Polypteriformes > Polypteridae > Polypterus > Polypterus bichir. Next base: position 1,832,178 of record JANRMT010062795.1, read on the forward strand.
TAAATGGATATGAGACAACATATGAACGACATAGTAATATAATAGGATATTTGATTGTGAACAGCTGTGGTGATTAACGGTTTACAGTGAGAATGTGGATGGACAAAGCAACTAATAGCATTATTTTATAGCTTTATTGTTACATCCATGATATTATAACATTTAAAAAGGGAATGATGCTATTACAGTAAAGCTGAATGTGTTTACTGCATCATGAAAATTTACATTTGGAACCAACATAGTGTACATGCATGTATTATACACCAGTCTAGAAGTCTAGAAGCTTCTGTTAATATGAACAATAAATTCTGACTAATTTACATTTCAATGTTAAAAATTATTATTATTATAAGGGAAGGACTTAAAAAAGGACTATTTTGTTGAGCTACACTCATCATTGCCACACATACAGTATTCAATCTATTAAAGATATTCTATAGGATTTATGGGTTCAGAATGAACTTGAATAATAGTGTTCCCAGGAAACAATATAGTTTGTTAGATCAAACTGGACTGCTTTTGCTTCATTGCCTGAGAACAATGAAACTATCTAAAAGCTGCAATTACAAAACACCTAAAGGTCTTTCCAAATTCAGTTTTTGGAATTGGATAAAAATAAGTGCAGAAATGTGTTACTTGCAACTTTTAATTTTAGAGTTAATGATAATAAATAAAGAATCCAGTATGTGGTGATTATTAGATTATTAGTCTGTTTCTCTTTTTTTTAATTTAAAAAAAAACAACTTAAGCTGTAGGTGACACAGTGGTAGCGCTGCTGCCTCGCAGTAAGAAGACCTGGGTTTGCTTCCCGGGTCTTCCCTGCGTGGAGTTTGCATGTTCTCCCCATGTCTGCGTGGGTTTCCTCCCACAGTCCAAAGTCATGCAGGTCAGATGCATTGGCGATCCTAAATTGTCCCAAGTGTGTGCTTGGTGTGTGGGTATGTGTGTGTGTCCTGCGGTGGGCTGGCACCCTGCCCGGGGTTTGTTCCTGCCTTGCGCCCTGTGCTGGCTGGGATTGGCTCCAGCAGTCCCACGTGACCCTGTGTTAGGATATAGTGGGTTGGATAATGACTGACTGACTGACTGACTTAAGCTGTAACACCTTTATCCAAGGTATGTTATAACCCTGTGAATTAAAGGCCAGTGCTTCAGGCAATACTCCATATTGCCATTAATTACCTTAAAGCTTTTTATAAAATGGCAAATTTTCAAATCTTCAACAAATGTGACACTACACCAAAAGTATCTGCTAAACTTTCAGATGTAGGAGACAATTTAAATGCAATTCTATAAGTGTAAAATAAGTTTTTTTTTGTTTTTTTTTGATGGGTGTTAACAGAACGTGAGAGATTTAGACATAAGAAATGTTTTCTTAATAATATACTTGTTTTTTTTTTAAGTGGCAAAAGTATTTCATAATATGTGATAGCAATTGTTTATTCATCATTGTCTACTATCTCTGTGATATTCAAAAAGTTTCTGCTGCCAGCAGAAGAAAAGGTGAGATGTGTTGGAAGTTTCAGAGTTCAAAACACATCTTACAGTCTCTAAAATGAATCCTGAGGGTGTCGATATTACACCATCTTAATTTGACTTCTTTCAGACTTAATAAGATTTAAGGATTTATGTTTCCATTTTTAGTCCAACTGACTTAATTTTCTTTGGTGTCAAATTAAGAAGTATAATTAAGGTAGAAACAATATAAATGCATTTCATTGCTTTAAATAAAATTGCCATGCACAAAAAGAATTTTGGAGATGTGTTGCCGTTTCTCAACTCACTAATCTTGATTTTATTGAAAATTATTATATTTTTGGGGAAAACTTCACATTATACAGCTATCTTTTATTGACTCATTTGAAAATGACCTTGTTTGTAGGCTTTAAATTTATGCCATGTCATTTTCTAAACAGGGCTATGGGGGGAATATGTCTATTCCAGCTAACATAGGGCACAAGACAGGATCACTCTGGACAGGGCGCCAGTCCATCACAGGGCAAACACAGACACACACACAAAATGGCTAATTCAGTATCGCCAATCCACCTAACCTGCATTACTCTGGACTGTGGGAGGAAAACTAGGTATAATGTTATATTTGAGATATTTTCCAGGATGCTGAGCTACCTTTCTTGTAGAAAATGCATTTTTAACATACAGTATGTTTAGTTAATATACATTAAGGGAACTCTTTTTTTTGTTGAGATACTGCAAAGAGTTCTGATGGTCTCCACACATTTCTGTAAACAGTGTTAGGAAAAGATAAAGACTGTATATTAAAGTGCTTTGTTTATTTATGTGACAAACATTTGACTTATCATGAAAGAGGCCTTGGGCAGGTTTAACTTCTTTAATCTGGAATAACTATTGCAGTACAGGCCAAAAGTTTGGACACACCTCCTCATTCAATGTGTTTTCTTTATTTTCATGACCATTTACAGCACTCCATCACTCTCCTTCTTGGTCAAATAGCCCTTACACAGCCTGGAGGTGTGTTTGGGGTCATTGTCCTGTTGAAAAATAAATGATCGTCCAACTAACCTGACTTCTGCACAACACAACTGCTGGTCCCAACCCCATTGATAAAGCAAGAAATTCCACTAAATAACCCTGATAAGGCATACCTGTGAAGTGAAAACCATTTCAGGTGACTACCTGTTGAAGCTCATCGAGAGAATGCCAAGAGTGTGCAAAGCAGTAATCAGAGCAAAGGGTGGCTATTTTGAAGAAACTAGAATATAAAACATGTTTTCAGTTATTTCACCTTTTTTTGTTAAGTACATAACGCCACATGTGTTCATTCATAGTTTTGATGCCTTCAGTCATGAAAATAAAGAAAACACATTGAATGAGGAGGTGTGTCCAAACTTTTGGCCTGTACTGTATATCAAAACAGAATGGTTTCTCTTTCATGTGACAGTGGGCAGCTATGCAATACATTAATTGCTACTGTAATTGGTTACTTGGTAATGTCACTATGATTGAATGGTTATCAAAAGGCAGATGATTTGCCAAATTAATTAATATCAATTTTGTTTCGGGTTAACCAAATTCATATAGAGACATTTATGTAACATGAGGGTAAACAGTAAACACATTTGAAATGTGTTCAGTTAAAAGGTAAAAATCTGGTTTAACAAAACTGTCTCTTTAATTATTATCATTTAAAATGTGTTTGAGTAGCTCAAATAAGTTACAATAGCCTAATTTATTACACTGCAGTTAAACTAACTTATTTGGCTTGTTCTATTAACCACAGTCAACTAACCTTGAATTACACAATTGATTTGCCTGGAATTTTAACACTTTATTACATTTTACATAGTTTTTTCAATGTTGAGTTAAACAATTTATGACATGAGACCTCCTTGTGTAATACTTGATGACAGAAAATCATCCTTCCGGGATCAATGAAGAAGGCTGAAGCTCTTTTTAACTTGTACCAATAAAAAAAAAATCATTCTGGGTGAATGACAAATGCAATTGACAGTAAATGAGATTAGTTAGAAGATACCCTAAAATCAAAACTTTCTCTGTGGATGGGCTTGTATGCAATTTAGTTTTGTGCTTATATTCACAAACAATATTTAATTAGCATGAATGTGATATACTAAACCTAGACAGTGAAAACGTAACTTGCAGTTAGATAAAGTTAGGTTCACCTTGCTATAGGCTGGTGCTTGGTCCAGGATTCCTGTTTTGCATTCAGTGCTTGCTGGGATAGGTTCCATCTTCTGCATAGTTTTGGTAGAAGCATGGATGATAGGGTGGAGCTAAAAAGAACACATTATGAGGAACACTTGGGAATTCTATTGCTTTTGTCAGTGTTCCTAAACATATTACAAAAGTGACTGATGACCACAGTATGTTAAGCGAACAGATTTCTCTTATCAAAGCCTTTCATTTTTTTTAAATGATATTAGAAGTTATAGTGGATGATTTAACCTGTTATATGCAAAATGAATATTGTACCCTGGTTTTCACAACAGATCATACCAGGAAGGTATCTAAGAACACTGAACCTCCATATCACTGGCATACAGGATTGTGACATGTCTCTCTGACATGCTGCAGAGTTAACTGTCACCAGGGAAAGGCTAAACCAAGACCAAGGAGCAACATCAAGGAGCATGACAGATAGGGGAAATTTACATTCATACCATATGCTAATTGCAAAAAATAATAATAATTAATTAAACAATAATTAAGTATCACTTATACCTGCACTCTTAAGTTCTAGTGCTACATTCTTCAGACACCTCAACATAGACTCCAAAAACTTGTTGAGGATGGCTGCACTAGTAAGCACAGTGGAAACAATTCATTATTAACAAAGTAACCACGTTCTCCATTGAACAAAGTGATTGGAAACATTAGATGCACATACGGCCTTGATAAATGGTTCTTCTGTATATTGTGATCAAAAGTCTTATGCATCACCATAACCTAGCTGAATCACACAAGAAGATCTAAGAAGTAACAGCATGTTTCTGTTTGGTATCACTGAAGACATGACAACATACGAGGGACGTTCAAAAAGTTTCTGCCCTTTTGTATTTTTGTTGGAAACGCTGAAGGCGGGTGGAGTAGTAATTAGGCTTTAAAAAGATGGTACGATGCTGGGAAAATTGTATTGCAAAGGAAGGTGACAATGTAGAAAAGTGATGTCATTTGTTTTTTGAAATTCTTAATAAACAGAGTTAAAAAAAAAAAAAGTGCAGAAACTTTTTGAACGTCTCTCATATCTACTCTTGGGATTTCAGGTTGCCCACCCAAATACTAAAGAATTTCTAAATATCCACTTTTGAAAGTATTTTTACTGGAAATGTTATTGCCTAGTTTGGGGACAGCATGGGACAGGATTACAATGCTCTGCAGAGAATGGTATGGTCTGCTGAACTCCTCACTGAATGTGCACTCCCTAAATTCGAGGACATTTACACAAAGCAATGTCAGAGCAGGGCAAAGAAAATTATTAATGATACTAGTCTTCCCAATAACATCCTTATTTCTGTACTTCGGTCAGGTAAATGGTACCACTGCCTAAACAACAACAACAACATTTATTTATATAGCACATTTTCATACAAAAAAAAATGTAGCTCAAAGTGCTTTACAAAATGAAGAAATAGAAAAATAGAAGACACAATAAAAAATAAAAAGAAGTCAACATTCATTAACATAGAATAAGTAAGGTCCGATGGCCAGGGTGGACAGAAAAAAAAAAAAAAAACTCCAGACGGCTGGAGAAAAAAAATAAAATCAGCAGGGATTCCAAACCAAGAGACCGCCCAGTCCCCTCTGGGCAATCTACCTAACATAAATGAAACAGTCCTCTTTGTATTTAGGGATCTCATGGAAGGACTTGATGATGATGGTCACGTAGACTTCTGGCTTTCAGTTCATCAATGTTGGAGCATCATGATGCTTTGAGTAGGTGGTGGTGGCGCAGGCCGCCACCACAAAGAAACCGGAAAAAGAAACAGAAGAGAGAGTAGGGGTCAATATGGATTTTAGAGCCACTATGAATAGTTATTATGATGAATTGAACATACAGAGTATCAGTATTAAGCTAAGTTGAAGTCTAAAGTCTAGTTCAGAGAGACTGAGGAGGAGGAGGAGCTTTTTTCTGTAGTGCATATCCATTTTTAGTAAGGAAAGTGCCTAGAGCTGCATGATACCTTATTGTTAACTCTCTTACATTAAGGTATGTAAGTTATTTATTTAGTTATCATTTATGGCATATTTAATAGCTGTCACACACGTGCGCATGGGAGGTAGCTAGAAGGACCAATCAAAGATAATTCCACACCAGGCCAGGGTGCAGTGGGGTGCACTAATCTTTGCTCTGCAGATTTCTGCAGATCAAAGATGGGAAATTCTACTGAGTCCAGCCCTGAAGACATCACTTCCAGATCCGGCACCAAGAACGCGCTTCTGGTTCTGGTCCCCCAGTGATGTCACTTCTGCCAACCTACTCTAAAAGCCAGACTACCTCCACATGTACTCTATTCTGTTTTGGACTCGAAACTATTCATAACTCTGCTTATTTGCCCTTTTGCATCCAGGGATTAAGTATACGGGTGACTGCCCCAAACCTTTTCCTGTGTGTTAGGGGTGATTATTTCACAAATCCTATTAATGATTATTAATATTGATAATTGTCATGTGTTATTGTCATTGTCCTTTTAAATTCTTAAAGGCATGGTCATTGGAGTTACGCAACTAAGCATTTCTCTAAATATTGTAATATATGTAAAATTTGTATGTGACAAATAAAATTTGATTTGATTTTAATGTTTGATGTGATGATCACGAGCAGCATGTCAGGAATTAGCTGGGTCTTTACCTTTAGACCTGCCTTTCCTTAATCAATGGATAAAACAGCGTTCAGCCCACAACTATTCCTCTTTTCTTTAATGACTTGGATTTTACCTTCAACTCATTCATTCTGCTGCGTGCTGTTAGCTCTTCACGTCTGTGCCTGCCATTTATTTCATAGTGGTTGCTTGAAAGGGCCAAAAAGGGGGGGAGAGCTTTGTGTGACAGCCATCATTCAGAGCTCCTGATCAGTAGTATTTTTGGTGATTTTTGACTTCTGCTTTGAAATTTAATTTTATCCTGCTTTTTGTCTGTTGTTCTGACCTGCAATTAGTGACCCTCTGCTTATTTGTGTATTCTGTATGCATGTTTGCGAGTCATACTACTTACTGGATTTTATTTCAATTAAGCTCTGAAAATCTTTGAAAAGAATCTTGTTTTTGTAATCACCTTTTTGTATATCAACATTATCATCTATGTCAGAATTTGTGGAAATTTAACAATAACAATATTGTTGCAATTTCAATTTTTCTGACATGAATCTCCAAAATATTTAAGAAAACTCCAAAATGAATATTTAAATTTGCTTATAATGCAGTCAGGTGAGCATAGCTAACCTTTTTAGTACCAGTTTACCTCAGTACTGGACGTCAGAGAGCTGGAACACATAGTGATAGTAATTAACTATGCCTTACTGTACATTTAATTAATACAGAGGTTATTAGAATGCTAACGTCACTTAATGTACTTTAAGAAATTTGCTTACTTTTATAATGAGTTTGTGTCAACACTTCATAAAGAACAGCGATCTATCTCTTGATTTTCTAATGCCATTTCAGAACATAACCCAAAAGCACTAGGTATTAGGTAGGAACCAGCATGAGATGAGAAGTCAATCAATGACAGGGTACTCTCTCACACACACACACGTGTGCGCGCACACACAAACACACAAACACTCTGTTTGAGACACTCTCAACTAAATTAACTTTTCCAATAAAACAAACATACACACATAATTCCACACTATATCATTTTCAAATAATAATTTAAAGCCTTATTTTTATACAATGTGAAACATTAGCCAAAATTTCTAAAGAAAAGTCTTTATAACACATTTCTGACTATACAGTATGTATGTCGATTCAAATTTAGTTAACCATTTGTTATTTAGGCTACCTAAACTCTTTTTCTCTAAATTCTGCTTCCTTCTTCATGTCTGGTTCCAGCTACACGACAACACAGTAGTGAATCGAATGTTCCTTTAAAAACCAACAATCAGGGGTATATTTTTAAAGTTATTCATTGTAAGAGAATTCAAAAGAAAACATATTAACAAAACAGAACGGTCGGTCCTTTGTTTGCCATAGCTACTATATAACCTTTAATGCTGACCATCTCTTTTTCTCTTTTTAGCAATAGCATATTTCCTTTACTTTTTGGCTATCAGACATCATCTTTTCTATATACTTCATTATATGTGTTTTTGTTACCTTCTTCCTCTGCCAGCATGTTTCATTATTTTCCTTTTCTTTTTATTAGGCTTCTTTACACATGTTTTCCTTGCTCCATAGTTCAGTTCAAAAGCAGTATTAATTGTTATTACTAGAAGTATGACCAAAAGCTGAAAAACACTGAAATGACTTAATCAGTCATTGACCTAAATGAAGAATTACAGCTCCGCAGTATTTACTAAATTGTATTTTTTTAGTGTTTTCCTGCTAATACACACTGGCACAGTATGCAATCTGGCTTCCCATGCTTCCAATGTAAATCAAATTGCATGCCAGTAAAGCATTGTCTAGAAGCTATTTCCTTTTAATCAATTTTATTTTCATCTCAGCAGGAGAGCAAATAGATTTGATGTGTGCCACCCTTTCTTGTCATTTCTCGCACTATTCGTATCTAAACTATTTTCTGAGGGATTCAGTGAGTAGGGGGATGCAGGTGTCTACTGATGACTCATTGTACTTGTAATACAACCAGTACAGGCATACGGTGTATAGCTTCCTGATATAAAAAAACTTTTAATTAGGGGCAGTATTTAAATAATTGTTGCATAAGAGTATTAAATATAGCTCCTGTATTTGCATCCATTCCCAAAGTGAACACTCATAAAATTATAATGGCTGGGGACTTTAATTGTGTTTTAAATCCAGACAGATAGGTCTCCTGTCACAGGGGTGATGACATCTAACACTGCAAAGACAATTACACAGTTTTTTAACTGACCACAACCTATCAGACCCCTGGAGGTTCCTAAACCCAAACTCAAGAACATATTCCTTCTACTCACCAGTATATCATTGCTACTCAAGAACTGATTATTTCTTTATAGATAATAATTTCTTGCCTACGATTAAATCTTGCAAGTATGACGCTATTGTTATTTCTGACCATGCACCTCTGATCTTGGAGCTAAAATCATTATGCCCCAAACACTCATCTTGCAGATGGTGTCTTAACCCACTTCTATTAGCAGATGAGAACTGTACAGAATTTATATCCAAACAAACCAGTTTCTTCCTAGAGACAAATGCATCCTCAGAGGTTTCTGCAGGAATACTCTGGGAAACTCTAAAGCCTTCTTAAGAGGACAGATTATTTCATATCTTGCCCACAGAAATAAATGAGAACCCAAAAATGTATTAGAGCTAAGAAGTGAAATTACAAGAATAGATGAAAACATGCCAGGCGTCCAAGTGAGGCTCTTCATAGGAAAAGGCAGGCTCTGCATTCAGAGCTCAAACTCTTAACAACCAAAGAAACTGAACAACTCATTTTTAAATCAAGACATCATTACTATGAACACGGAGAGAAAGCTAATAAGCTTTTAGCTCACCAAATCCACAAGCAAGAAGTTTGCAATGCAATCCCAGTAATCACCAACATGAACGGAGATAAAATCATTACCATAAAATTATAATGCACACATTTAGAGACTACTATAAATCCTTATATTCTACTGAGTTTAAAGAAGACAACACGCAATCTAATGCATTTCTGGATACATTACAGATATCACAAATAGATACTTTTAGTGCTGAGGAACTGGATAAACCTCTGGCGCTATCAGAATTACTAGATGCTATAAAGTTACTTCAAAGCAGGAAAGCAGCAGGCCCTGATGGCTACCCTGTAGAATTTTATAAGAAATTCTCCACTCAGCTAGCTCCCCTCTTATTAGCAGCATTTACAGAAGCCATAGACAATCAAATTCTACCTCAAACTTTTCGTCAAGCATTAATCACCATCTTTCCTAAACAAAATAAGGACTTGTTACAATGTGCATCATACAGGCCAATTTCACTTCTGAATAATGATGTTAAGATACTCTCAAAAATCATACATAGAAGGATAGAGAAAGTGCTGCCTTCGGTAATATCACAAGATCAAACTGGATTTATTAAAGGCCAACACTTAGCTTCCAATCTTCGACGCCTGTTTAATGTAATATATTCACCAGCAAAGTCAAACACCCCAGAGATATTATTATTGTTGGATGCCGAAAAAGCATTTGACATGATTGAATGGAACTACCTTTTCACTACATTAGAGAAATTGGGGTTTGGCCTGAACATTTGTGCATGGATCAAACTACTGTATACCAATCTATAAGCTTCAGTTTGTATTAACATTTGTTCAGACTACTTTAAACGAGAACGTGGTACCAGACAAGGATTCCCCTTGTCACCACTGCTATTTGCAATCGCCATTGAACCACTGGCAGTTCACTGTCGAAATGCTTATCAGATAAAGGGGATTATCAGAGAAGGACTGGAACAGAAAATTTCTCTATATGCAGATGATATGGTACTGTATATATCTGACCCACAAAATATTGTGCCTGCAGTCTTAACAGCACTTACAGAATTTCAAAAGATCTCTGGTCTCAGAATTAATTTGAATAAAAGTGTACTCTTTCCAGTGAATTCTCAAGCATACAATATTAGATTGGACACCCTCCCTTTTATCATTGCAGATCAGTTTAAATACCTAGGGGTTAATTTCAAAAGTAAACATAAAGCCCTTTCTCAACAAAATTTCGTTGTATGTATGGAAAAAATTAAGCAAGATTTGCATAGATAGTCAACCCCTCATCTCACTCTACCTGGAAGAATTCACGTTGTTAAGATGAATATCCTTCCTAAGCTTCTCTTTTTATTTCAAAACATTCCAATATACATCAATAAATAATTTTTTAAGCAATTAGATTTAACCATAACCTCATTTATTTGGAACTCAAAACATCCACGTATCCAAAGAGCGACCCTAAAAAGACCTAAGGGAGAAGGTGGCATCGCTGTACCTAACATCCAGTTTTATTACTGGGCAGCAAACATACAAGCTATAAAAACCTGGACACAAATAGATGAGCATACACAGGCTTGGTCCACAATAGAAATAAAATCCTGCAGTACTTCTTTATATTCCCTGCTTTGTGCCCCAATAAATGCAAGTTATTGCCAATATACTAATAACCCAATTGTGCTTCACTCACTCAGAATATGGAACCAATGTAGAAATATCGCTCAATTTCGAGGACTCAGACAACATTTCTGCAATATATAACATTATTTTACAGTCCATCCCTTTCAAAGATCCAAGAGGACAATGGGAAAAAGATCTCTCACTCAACATATCAGAAAAATAGTGGAAGGTAGTAATGCAGAGAATTCACTCGAGCTCCAGATGCGCACAGCACACAATTATTCAACTCTAAATTATATATCAAGCAGATCTGTCTCGCTTAAAGCTGTCCAAAATGTTTCCAGGGCAAGATCCAACCTGCGAATGCTGCAATCAAGTCCCAGCCTCACTGGGTCATATGTTTTGAGCCTGCACCAAATTAATATCATTCTGGACAAAAATTTTTAAGTGCCTTTCATACAGCCTTGGTGTCACAATCCCTCCTAATCCATTAACAGCTGCGTTTGGTGTTCTTCCGCATGGGCTTAAAGTGGAGAAGGACAAACAAACTGTGATTGCATACAGTATTGGCACGCAGACTTACTTTGCTAAACTGGAAGAATCCTAACTCTCCTCTTTTAAACCAGTGGGTAACAGATGTTTTATACTATTTGAAATTGGAAAAAATCAAATTCTCAATTAGAGGATCTGTGCAGAACTTTTTCAAAACCTGGCAGGATCAAATCAATAATATTTTAGAATAAGCTCTTAAAGCACAGAGGAAGTAATTCTCTCCGCATATCTTTTTCTTCTCCATTCATCTCTATTGTCCTATTAAACTCATTAATTTAGGTATGTTTACAAGCTTTAAGTTTTAGTCCGTTGGCCATGCTCTCTTTCTCAAGGGTGGGGATCGATTTGTTTTCAATCCTATTTTTTGTAAAAATTGATCTATTTGTATGGAATGATTATAATTAAATTAAAAAAATGAAAAATAAATAAATAAGTATAACTCTTTCCCTGTTTACCTACCAGACGTTTGTAAGTGAAATGAGACAGGAACCTTCTACACGTTAGCAATACTGATATTCCACAACAGACTGCTAGCTTATCCCACCTTGATACTTGTCCAGTAACTGCACCAGATGCAATCACTGTTTAAAACTTTGTGTTATGGCAGATATCATATTGTATATTATGAATTGTTGTCAGCTCCCCATCACTTCCCCTTGCCTCTCACCTTCACGGCTAGTTCCAAAATTATCAAAAGTTGTGCTGTTGCTTCCGCTTCTCATTAATGACTGAGTTACCTCTTATAATATGTACACAGTAAAAGTGCTAAGCAATAGGTCCTGGATGAACAAACTTGCTCTAGACCACATATTATTATATAATAAGAATTATTTTTATAATTAGTAATAAAAACTATTATTATATATTACAGACAAATGAACAATTAACTCACCTTTTCAGGTCTTCTAGTTAGTGAGACATATTGTTAAAATATTAAAACCTGAATGACACAAAGTGTATATACCAGGTCATAACTTAGTTGCAGAATTATTTAAGCTGCTGTAAATATATAATATTTGGTCTTCCTAAGAACCAAATATTTGTAGATACTGGCTGTTGTAGGTGTCTTGCTGTCAAAACAAACACAGCAGAGTAGTCAACTAACTTTATTCCACTGTAGGCAGAAATCATGGACTCATTCACGCTACACAAAGGGCTACCACAGTTGTCTTGTTGTCAGATTGACCAGTACATTTTGATATGAATTAAAAAATTGGGGTCCTTGCCTCAGAAGGACAGTAAAAATGGTCTCTTTCTCTTTTTTTAATAAGGAATCAATTTCATTTTATTGTGATTAGACATTTTGGTCTTTCACCAGATGCCTACTGCTACATGCTTTTAAAAAGAACGCACAGTGTCATCCGAAATGAATTAAAGAAGCTGCACTTATATTTGCATATTTTCTGTTATAAGTGCATATCAACAAATTACTGGTATTGCATTCACTAGTAATTGCACATAAATTAACTTGGGCTATTTCATTTGTATTATGTTAATGATTCCCAAATACTACTAATAAAGAAGTAGCTTCTCATCACATATCATCTGCCTATTTTGCAATACATTTTTATTTAGTTCAATTTACTTCTTTATAAGAGCATTTTGGTGGTGACATTTTATGTACACTGGCAGAAATGCACACCAAGTCTGTTCTGAAGGCCCCCACACTAAGTCCAACAAACCTGAACAGGAATGTCATTTTGGCTGCTTCATCTGAAACTCACCAATAAAAAAAGCAACTACTCATAGAGATTAGAATTTTTGGGATTTTGCTGATTAATGTTTATTTAGAGGGTGACACGTGTAGCTCTTTCAAGCTCAGATCAAAAAAGGGACATAGATAAATACAGTAAATAGATAGCACTTTATTTGTCCCAAGAGGGAAATTTAGCTTTATAAAGAAGCTCAGGACATTTTATAACAAAACAACAATAACCCCCTTAAATACACACAAGAATATAAAAAAAGAAATATTCTAACTCGGCTATGATAAAAGAGCAGCCACCATGAGGCATAATGTTGGTGTAGTACTGTTGGTATAAATGAGCCCCAGTAGAGTTTCCTGACACACTTCTACTGAATAATTTGTTGGCTGAAGGTATTTAATGATAGTGTGTCTCAGAGTGAGGATATGCAGCCTTTTCCATAATTGTCATCAGTGTTGTTTTTATTTTTTCCTCCTCTGCTAAGACTATGCCCATATTACCATATTTTTATTTAATAACACTCTTGTTAAATTACTATTTTTATCCATAGTAAAATAAAAAAGACGCATATGACATAATGGTACGCTTATACTGAGCACGCACTCTGTATAGACATCTTAAAATGGGCATACACTTCGATTTTGGCATGATTTTAAGCCTGATTAGCAGTCACTGACTGGTTTTCTCAGTTATCTCAAATTTCATCTTCATTGTTCGTCTTCATACAGCTTTTGAGTGGTTATGTTGTTCAAATGCATCTCACAAAAATTCTGTCACACAATCAGAAGAATTTCTGTCATGTTAGTCAGACCAAATGTGCTTGTGCAGTTTGAACACATTTACAACTGCTTACTCTGTTGTGCAGAGTGAGTACGTGCTTGACCATGATTTCTAGAAGTTGCACAAAATGCAATTTAGATACATACAGGTAAGCAACACAACAAGTGCCATGTAAAGCAATTCTTCTATGTCTGCTATATTGGAATGTGTTTCATCTGTGAAGGGTGACCAATCAGGGGATGAGATGTTGTAATGAACAGGATCCAATGAGTGAAGAGCTATGTAATAAGCACAAACCAACCATAGCACGATGGAATCAGCATTTTTAGAAATCTTCATGTTCACCTATTCGCATTGAAATGCTGTGTCCGTGCTTTCAACCCACAAATACTTTTAAAAACACTTTCCACAGCGAGACACTTTAAAAAATGCCAGGGTAGTGGGGACAAAAGGTGAAAACAGAGACAAATGTCTGCCTTTCTAAACAAAAACATACTAGTGTAGAGGAGGCCTACCTCCAACAGTTGAGAGTGTTCCGCATAACTGAACCACCTTTTTAATTAGCTTGATGATTTAGTTACAGGGACTTTCTTGAAGTGATGATTAATAGAATGAAAGACAAGCTGTCAGTTTTCAGTTGAAAATCTCTAAGGAGTCTGAAGTGCATTTCTCTTATTCTTACTGCCTGCCTGCAGTGAAATAAGGTTTTGGATGGCTTTTGAACCATCAGTCGCAATATATTTAAGGGTTCTGAACATTAGATGTACTGTCCAACAGCCAGTCTATTATGGTGTGATACAGTAAATTATACTTTAGTGCAGAATTTGTATTTGATTGTATTATTGAAACGGTCTGTAAAGACCCCATCACATTCTCAAGTGGTATACTGAAATTTGCAGATTTGTATTCATTTCAAAGAAAATATTAACAAGATTTGTAAAATTTTTCGGAAGATGAAAGTGAAAAGAGTTATCTGGTAGCACACTATAATGGCAATAAGTCTAATAAAAATGTTGTTACAAAAAACACAGCAACAACACATACTGAATCCTGAGTTGAATACAACTTGCTAATTCTTTTGTCTTTGATAATGGCTTCTTGTCAGAAATCGTCCCTAATATGTTACAAGTGAGCCACAAAATTATCAGCACCAACATCATAGAATACCTGGCTATACATCTACTTCATGTTATAAAACTTGGAGAGAAATTTTAATTAATTTTCCTCCTCTACTCTCGGGAGCTGTCTGCCTAGATCTGTTGCTGAGGTATCAATAATTGTAACATTTTAAATCAAGACTGAAGTGCCACATTCATTTTTTTTGCTTGCTAGGAGAGCTCTTCTTCCACCATGAATTCTCTAAATTGACTTCTGTATACTTAGGAGTGCATTTCACCTCAGTCAATTTATGTTTCTCCATTTTTGTCGACTCCTAATAGAGTCCACAAAGACCTTATCTTAGCGTCTGACAGTGCTCATTTCCTGTTTCTATTGCTGTACAGTTTTAATTTTTATTGTAATCAAGCATTTGTATATGTATTGTAATCATGGTTGCTCCATAAATTACCTTGTAATGGTGCATTGATTAATTGATTGTTGGGTGGATGGCCGGATGGATAGTTGGAATGGATGCACTGAATAGTTCTTTTACAATTTTTATTTACTGGTGCAATTAGAAACAGTTTTTGTTTTTAGAAGAAAAATAAGAATTTCTCATCATAACAAACATGCAAGTATAGCAGAGTACAGAACTTGCTCTTGTCTCCCCTCCACTGGCCAGAAGGAAATGAACAATTTTGGGGTCTTATTAGTTCTGCCAAGCTAGATGAATTGGAGTTCATATGGAAAAAGCATACTTGAGCCGGCCATTGTCTTAACAGCATGCACCCAAGCCTGATCGATGAAGGTTATTTAAGAAACTGAAAGGATCAACATTTCCATGTACCCGATCGTTGACTTCAATGAGGTTAAGGTTAATGTTCTTACATTATTTTGCAGTGTTCTGCTATAAATCAAACCCAGTTACAACAGTACTGAGGAATGACAGTAGGAGACAGCTGCCCTTTTCTACTGCTATTGATGTTTTTCTTTAATGCACAAGAAGCTCAAGCACCTGTAATAATGTAATATTTACTGCCTTTTCAGAGCTACATACATTTAAGGAGGATTCACTTTCACATGATATACCGAATATGAGTATTTCTACATCTATTTCCTACCATTTTCACAGAATAATTTCCTGATAGCCCAGTATTTACTCCAGATCTCTTTAATCACTGCTGTGGAAGTGCTTTACTAAGAACGGATCCCATTCTCTTTCTCCCTTTGTTAATTGTCTGGTAGTATTGATCTTGTTTGTGAATTAAACCTTGAGATACCAATGGCAATCTTCAAGCCAGGACTGCAGCAATGCAGTAGTGCTTGCTATTTAAAAGTAAGATGCTAGGGGCCATTTTTGTTTAAAACTGCCTGGAGGGTTTTAGAACTGTAACTATAATACAGCAAAACTCAATTAGTGGGTACATTTTTAATTAAACACAGAATAATTATTATTATTTTCTGCCTGTGGAATCATGGCTTCAGCCATAAAATGCTTTTTAAATAATGCTAAGGGGAAGACAGAATTGGAATATGGAAGGCAGTGTGTACATTAACTCTTGGAGGAGCACACTTACTATATGAGATGCAAAGTTGCACCGGAAATATTCTGTTACAGCAGTCAGCTCTGGGTATTAGGGAGGCAAATCATACAAAGTTGGCCTTTTTTCTCATAATATATTAAATACTAAAAATCAATAATATATGTGTACACCTAGAAAATACCAGACCAGTTTTGAAGTTTTCACTGATTCTTCTGGGCTAGCTTTTATAGTTGCTTTGGTTTGTATTTTTCTGCTTTAGAATAAACAGTTTAATAATTAATTTTATTCTGCTCCATCTGCCAACCTGCTGTTAATGCTTTTGTATTTAATTCACCAGATTGATTTGTTATCATTCCATTGAAAATCAGCATTCATCTGTCCCGTAGGATTGGGCCAGTAGGTGCCTACTGAGCCTAGTGGAAAGTTTAGTGGGTTTATTATTATTGATTCAATGAGTGATAAAAATGCTCATGCTTTCGTTTCTGAGAACTGTACATGCTGAGGAGATTGTCAAGCGTGAATAAATGTCATTTTGTAAAATAAATTCATTTTTAATTTTACCAATTATGTTCTCTGTGGAGTTTGCATTTTCTTTCCATATCTGCATGAGTTTCTCTCTCTCTCTCTCCCTAAGATATGTGTGCTAGTCAAATTGGGAACTCTGAATTAGCCCAGTATGAGTGAGTGTCGGGATGTGCGTAAGTGTGCTCTTCGATGGGCAAGGACCTCCTACAGGGTTGCTTTCTGCCTTGCACTTCATGTTTCACAAAAGGATGAAAATATCATTTTTAACTGCAAATAATCTGTATCTTTTGATTAATTGTTAATGAAGATTAAAGAAGAATTATAAAAAAAAGGTGTTAATTGGTGATACGTAACATACTGTCTGGGTTAATATACCACAATCAGCATGTTATACTCCAGAAAAGGCTTTATCACTATTAATGAAAATGGAATTTTTTTAATTCCTTAATCTGCTGATAATAAACCAGTTAGAAGTGTCCATAGATACCGAATACTCAATGCACATAGAACTTTTCCGAACTTCTAATTCACGTTTTAAATGAACAAATTGGATGTACGACGTTGCTGGCTTACTATTTATATTAAATCGACTGTTATATAGATTATCCACATCAAACTTTCAGCAGAATGTTGCAGTTTCATAGCATAAGGAACTTGGAGCTAGATGCTTGAATTCAGGAAGTACATACTGTAAATCTAGGAATTGCTGATGTAGGCAGTGCGCTTCCAGAGTCTTCCTAAAAGACACAGGTAGCTATTTCATTTATGCATTTATTTGCTTGTTTGTTT
The DNA here is from genome assembly GCA_026402145.1 of Polypterus bichir lapradei. NCBI lineage: Eukaryota > Metazoa > Chordata > Cladistia > Polypteriformes > Polypteridae > Polypterus > Polypterus bichir. The sequence goes on from JANRMT010062795.1 coordinate 1,849,924, forward strand.
TCAGTGCCAGGAGGCACAGTGGCACAGTGGGTAGCATTGCTGCCTCACAGTTAGGAGGCCTGGGTTCGCTTCCCGGGTCCTCCCTGCGTGGAGTTTGCATGTTCTCCCCGTGTCTGTGTAGGTTTCCTCCGGGTGCTCCAGTTTCCTCCCACAGTCCAAAGACATGCAGGTTAGGTGCATTGCCAATTCTAAATTGTCCCTAGTGTGTGCGCACCCTGCAGTGGGCTGGCTTCCTGTGTTGGCTAGGATTGGCTCCAGCAGACCCCAATGGCCCTGTAGTTAGGATATAATGGGTTGGATAATGGATGGATGTTTTCAGTGACCTGTTAACTAAATAATTGTTACTTTATCTTTATAAATATTTTCTTTTCAGCCATGCACTTGCTTAAGAATGGCAATTACCAGTCTTTTATCATTCCCACTAGCAATCTTTTTACTTACAGTTTAATAGATGTCATTTGACACAGATTTTCAAACATATCGGTTTTCCTTCTGGGCTATACTCTCTTGATGTTACTAACTTTCCATGGATGCCAGGCTTTGTATTAGTGTATGTTTTATAATAACCGATTTAGCGCTGGATTTAATTATGCTTTCCGTGTTCTCCTTCAGCAGGCTTACTGTTTAGTGTTCTTTCCATTTAATTTCTCAGCTTAGTCACTCACTTGTAATTAATTGCTCTTTTGAATATGTACTTAACTTTCAGTGTGCCCAGCTGCCACAGTCTACCTGACAACAATGTTATTATAATTATTATTCATTTTTAAACTGCAATGCTATTTTTTCAATGTATTTTGCCTTCACTTTCATTGTATGCCATTTTACCATTCTTTCATTTGTCACAGGAGTGAGCAAGAAAAAAACTATTAAAATTAATTCTCATTTCTAAAACTTTCCATGTAAGTTATTAAAAAAATCATTTGAAATACTTAATTATAACTCTTTAACTTCTTAAACGTACTTTTGAAATTTTGATTAAAAGATGACACTGGATCTCCCAGAAATGCTTTCTACTACAGGTTGACATTTCAGAATTTGTGATTAGCATCTTTCATTTTTGGATTTATAGTAATTGTTTAAATACAGTACATGAAACAATAATTCTCCACGCTCTGTTTAGTCACAAATGAAGCTGCCTGCTAATTATATTTCTTGCATACATTGCAACTACATTGGATACATTTTAACAACATTTAATATTCACTTTTTTGTATTGTGCCAATTCTTTTTGAACAACATTATTAATGTAAAACGCATTGTAGATTACTTCAGTTTTTCTTGTTTTCAAATATGAAATTTATCTTCGGATAAACTTCTCTATACTTGTAAACACTTATGTTTAACAAGCAGAATATGTACTTTTTTGCTCAGACTGTCTGGCCAACATTATTTATTAGTAACCAACACTAGCCCCACTCATCCTAGAATTCTTAAGTATCATTTGTCTGTAAATTGTAAATCTCTTCTAATTACAATTTTAAGAACATGGATTTACTTCAAGGCTAATTCAAAATAAAAAAAATAAATCAGATTATGTGTATTGGGTTATTTTTGGTACCCAGTTAGTTCTGTGTGGTTGAATTGCTTATTACGCATATATACCCAAACATAGACAGATGATCCCCTTCCACTTTTTTTGTGAATGCTCCTCTTTAGCACTCTTGAGCTAGACTTGTTAGCTCTTCGCCTCTGATAGCTGTTGGCTTCTATTTCCTAATTGCTGCACCTCCTTGTGCTTCTCCTCCATTGTCAACTGGCCATAGTCCTTAGCAGAACAATTAATTAGTTGACAGGCATTATTGAGTTCCATTTATGTTATTCAGTTTCAAATCAGTTTTTCCATCTGTTTAAATATATGTGCGTCTCTATGCATACTAATTCTGTATTTAGTAACATGTAAAATTTATATTTGCATTTTACTTGAAAACTTTTCAAAGTGCTGTGCACCTACACTCAGTGAAGAGTACTACCCAAAAATAAACTGAACTGAAGTGAATTAGGATTTGCACATTGGTAGCTATAATGAAAACATGACAGTCTTATTCCTCTTTTTTACAAAATTCTAGTATCAAAATTTCAATTGGTCATTCATTAACCTACTTAAACCAAGGCAGTCCTTGGGGGCTGAGCCTGGGCAGGATGCCAGTCAATGGGTGATCAGTCCTAATTTAAATTTTGAAAATAATGGGCCATTTTTAATACTGACATTAATATTTGTCAGGCGTCGGGATGTGTCAGGCACTCAGACACTACTAGATCCCCTGGTAGTTTGTATACTGAGAATGAAACTGCTGAAAATGAGGAACAAAACAGGGTTCAAGATAATACAATGTGTAAAGAGCATATTTATTTTAAATAAAAGTGTCCAAGTAGAGTTTAAATGTCTTCAATAAATAAATGACTACAAAAATACAGTGCATTCCTGAGTCTATAAATAGATCAATAAATAACTAAAATCCACAAATACATTAGAAATATTGTATGTTTCATTCCAATCCCCTTATAGACTGTTTTTCATAGAACTCACCTAACATTCTCCAGAGAATGTGAATGTCATTGTCTGTTCCACTGAGATTACATACATTTTACAAGTACATTTATATATTACATATAACAGATTTGGTTAATTATTTATAGATTTTGTAATTGAAATTAGGCTCTTTAATGAAAAGAATTCCCCTAACTGAACAGCTTAATTAATTACAGAGTAACCTACAATTGTCCATAATCATTTTCAAATGAGTAAATTAACGAGGCCTGGATAGACTTTATGGATAGGCCTTTTATTTTCGGTATGCTTATTTGAAAGTGTATTATAGCTCCAAGCTTGTTACTCATGTATTATTACAAACATAGTGGTGTAAGGGACATTTATAATCCCAGATGGAGTATATATTAAAAAGAAGGAAAGCTAATTCGGTACAGGGAAATGGTATTAAATTCCAGAATTCCAGCATTTGGTTAAATCTTGTTTTGATTTTTCTTCCTTTGTATTTCTGTTTTTCTTTTGCTTTCTCTGTATTCATTTTGAAGTAAATAGTTGTATATGTCATGTTATTTTTATATGATTGCGTAGTATGTAACTGTAATGTTTTGCTTTTCAAAAACAAAATAAAAATGTATGCTTTATTTAGGCTTTTTTTAAATAGATAGATAGATAGATAGATAGATAGATAGATAGATAGATAGATA
>JANRMT010062795.1:1853125-1867471 GCA_026402145.1 Polypterus bichir lapradei
ATAGATAGATAGATAGATAGATAGATAGATAGATAGATAGATAGATAGGGGGAAATTTGGCTTTTTACAGAATCTCATTAAATAAATAAATACATACATTCATACTTAAATAAATATGCACACATACTTTGGTCTGAACACACACCGGATGACTATAAAGCAAGAAAATAAAAAAAGGAACAAAAGTTCTTACTTGGCTGTTACAATCACATTGAGGTATTATATTGCTGTTAGTATAAAGGAGCCCCAGTAGCGTTTCTTGACACACTTCTGAATAATTTGTTGGCTGAAAGTTCTCAGTGTTAGTGTGTCAGAGGGAAATGATGTGCATCATTGTTCATAAGGACACTCAGTTTTGTTTGAATTCCTTCCTTCACTACTACCTGCAGGGGGCCCAGAGTGCATTCTATTAAGTGAGCTTGCCCTTTTAATTAGCTTGTTAATTCAGTGGGCCTCTCTTGAAGTGATGTTACCATCCCAGCACACCACAGTGTAGAAAATCACATTGGTCATCACAGAGTTATACAGTAGAAGATGTGAAAGGTGTCACTTCCACATTAAAGGAACCTGTCATTAATGTGGACCCCCAAGTACTTGTAAGAGTGGACCACCTCTACATCCACTCCTTGAATAGTGACTAGACATAGAGCTTCCTTGGTGCGGCATAAGTCAATAACCAATTCCTTGGTTTTGTTGATGCTAAGATGCAGACCATTCTCTTTGCACCAAGAAACAAACTTTTTCACCTGACCCCCATTCTCTGTCTCATCCTCTTTATCAATACACCTCATAAGTGCAGAATCATCAGAGAATTTCTGCAAGTGACATATATAAATGAGTAAATGGTGTTGCTTCTTGTTTGTTCTAAGTTGGTTTTACTGTTTCATATAACTCTTTGTTGTGGCTACTCTTCTGAACAAAAGGGTTAAAGTTTTGGATTCTCATCGTGGATTGTTCATTTTGCTTGTGTATCACTTATTCCTAGTTAACTAAACAGTCCTTTGTTGGATTTTGTTAAATTACTTTTTTACTAATTTTTTGTAACACCTGCATTTGGTTTTTTTTTGTTATTGACAACAATAATTACTAGCATTCTTTTTTTTAAAAAATATTTATTAATTACTTTAATTAATGATTATCTGACAATGCAAGATTTTATAGATTTTGGCTGTCTGCTTGGGAAAAAACATAACACATAATCTTGCAGGAGCAATTATGCTGGATTAGCCACTTGATCAAAAAGACCATCTCCCCAAATAACTCCTCTAGTCTTAGTTGAGGTTGCTTGAAGAAGCAGTTCAAAGACAACCTCATTAAATCCTACATTATGTAAAACCTGGACAAGCATTGCTGGCTGAGTGATGCTGGTCACAGAACAACCTTGTTTGCTGCTGCATGGTTCAAAGAGCAGTTGGCATCGACCAACTCTCTGATGAAGCAAAAAGAATACCGTTACAGATACAGTAGAGATTTGTAAATGCCACTACGAAACAGAACCTACTACTCTTATTTTCTCAATGTCCTTGTCTCATTATTGGTTTCCTCAGTTATCTAATATTACACACATGTATTTTTGGTCTTCATTCTCATTTGAAAGGATATTTGGTGATTATGATTCAGAATATAGAAATACAGATTAAACATTATAGATTTATAGGGTTATTATTATCATGCATACATTGTACATTGAAATCCATACTTGCCTTTGCTAATCAACATGCAATGCATCTCCAGTGCCATGATTAACAAGTACAATTATCTTACGTTAAAACTTTTGTCATCCTTACCTGAAAAATCTCAGGACACAGTTTACAACATTAAAATGTCAAATCTTTTTCCTTTTTTGTGTATTGCAATAGATATTGGACTACAAGAATTAATATGTCAAAATTATCCATCCTTCCTCCTAACCTGCCTATCCAGGGCAGGGTCATACAGTTTCAGAATTATAAATGATAGTATATCACACTTCATAGCATCTTCTCATTCCAAATATACAATGAAAATAAAACAGGTAGTCTTTTAAAAAAAAAACAAAACTGTAATGTGGTGGATGGAGGCAGGAAACAAGAACAGCCGAAGCACTGAGTAAGCAACATGAAGTGGTGTGAGCTGGCATCTTGTCATTCAATTGAACAGTTTTACTACCAGCTTATATAAAAGCTGAACATACAATTAGCAACTCAAAATTCTAAGGACAGCAATCTACTCACAAGAGCAATAAAATGACCAAAAATCAATTGTGACTAGCATTGTGCATCCATCTTTTTATGAAACTGGGTTGTGGGAAACTGGAGTCTATCCCACCAGTGTAAAATGAAAGGCAAGATCTAACCCTGGAAAGGATGGCAGTCGATCCCAAGGCAAATTTATACACATATTCACTACACATCTGGCCAATCATCATTTAGAGTATGTGACAAAAACTGTAGTACCCAATAAACAACCCATGTTGATACTTTTTTTAATAAGTATAAAATAAAAATATATTTATCTGTGTTAAAGCTCCATTTTATTTACATGTAAACTAAGCAAAAAAACAAACGTAAATTTAACATTAACGTAAAAAAAATGATATTACTACATTGTTAATTCTGCTGGCTAAGGTAAAGCTGAAATATATAAAAATAAAAGCAATTTAACCACACAGATCATGACAGTTATGTCCTTTAGCAGGGCTAATATATTGATAGAGTGTCATAAATGTTTAGGAAGTTCCTATTTGAATTTATAAAGTAAAATGTTGGAATACTTTTGACATTTACATATTATTTATTTAGATTGAGCCACTTCTTTTTTATTACATTCATGGTATTTAAAATGATTTGATAGGTTAATGTAAACTTTTCTTGTGTAAGAGTGAACAACTGTGAATGACTTATTTGCACTGAGATAGGAATTTTTCCTCACCTAGTCAAAGAGACATGACTTGATGAATTTGTGTAATTTGCTGTAATCTTTGTACTCTCGTCACACAGATTTGAGCACCAATAGAGGGCATATGTGAATGCTTCACAGAATGTAACTGCAATGGCAAAAAAATAGCTGTAAGTCTGACATTTTAGGAGATAAGTTAATGCCAAAATGAGATTCTGAAATGCAATCATAATCTTTCAAGTAGGCATAAAACTGTAGATCAATTACATTGCAAATATATGTTTAGAATCTGAAAACTATTTTACAAAATTAGGAATATGTGCATGTAGTTTTATTCTAAAATGAAACTTCAAATGAGTATGGTGAGCTGATTTGTATTCTGTCATGTACTATATAATTTCTCGATGAAATGATTATTCATTTTTAAATAAAGAAAATCTGTACATTATTTTACATAACAGTTTTTGATATATTTTACTAATTGTTTATTTCAAATATAAAGCAAATTCTGTGTGGGAGATGGCAGGATATTTTACTAGTAGTTTTGCCTTTAATTGTCATTGATGATATGCTTCACATACTATACAGTATATTTAAATAGATTTGTTAAATTTAGTAACTCTTAAAAAATATACAAGAACATACTGTGAGTATTTAAATATTTGTCTTTCATGCTTACAGTATTAGAATTCAAACTGCCAAAAGAACATTATAAATAAATTATATCTATATAAAGATCTTGTCCATATACGCATGTATACCAGTAAAAAGCACTACATCATATTTTGTTATTGCTCTGTTATATTTATAAATCAATAAAGTATTCTGAGCATGTCTTTAGAAAAGGGTGCAATATAAAATTTCACTGAAATTATAAATAAGGTGAAAATGTTGCTCTACAGCAGCACATTTATTCTGTCAGTGGAAAAGTCAAAAATAAAATAAAAAATCTAACTCATTTTATTATAAAAAGCATGTTAAAATTATTGCAAAACAAAAGTCTGGGAGTAACACTTTCAACAGTCAAATAACTACTTATTTTGATAGAATAAATTACATTTCTGTCTGAATGGTGCTATTCACATTCATACAAAATGCATGCTTGTTGTGGTTTACAAATATGAAGGCTTGTTAAGATTTTAAAGGAGTATAAGCTACAAGGTTAAATTCTGCAAATGTGAAGCACAATTTCCGACAGCAAGTTGTTTGACTTCCAAATAAGTAAAGGAACAAATGTACAAATGTGGTCTTAAAAAGGTTTTTTTTTTTTTTCACATCTCTTTCTCCCAGAATTACCTCTGAATATACTGCATCATTATATTAAATACAGGAAAAGAAGCACAAGCATGTATATTAGACTTTCTGTTATGATTTTCATGGTCTTCTCATTCTAAAAGCATACAGCATATTTAACAAGTATATAAGTACAAATGTATCTGATTAAAAATTAAATAACTAAATTGTTTTACATTAAAAATGTAAAAGGAAATGCTTAACAGTGACACAGAATGACCAAGTGTTATCTCTTTAAATATGACACAGAATTTAGTTGTATATATTTTCATACAAAAATGTTCTGAAGAGTTCAATGTTTAATAGTGTACGTTAAAATATCTCAGCTTGAGTACTTATGTGACATTCACAAGTAGTGGCTTTTCTACACTTTTGCTGAACCATTGTCCCTTAATTTTTTATTTCTAAAATCTTCTACTAAAATATCATCTTTCAAATTGGGTTGTCTTTATGTCATTTAAATCGCCCTTGTTCTTCAAAAGCCTGAGGAATGACCAATAGCCTTCTGCTGTCTGCTTCCATGCAGTCTCTCATACACAGAGACATTATTTCCCAACACTCTGATTAGGACACTTGTGGGCAAGCACCTTTTAGACTGTGGTGGTCAGTCTCTGCATGTTTTTCAGTAGGTGGGGTTTTTAGCTGATAATATTAACTAAAATGCTGTCCAATCAATTTGCAATGTATTGATTATTCAGCTGAAGCAGGCATTGAAAAGTCAACAATACTAAATTTAAGCCAAATGTGAAGATGGGAAACTAGTTGTGGCCATTAACAGCTGCTCAATGCTATGTTTTCTTATAGTCCTTGCCAATATACTGTATCTTTGTCATGAGTAGGACATTTAGTGGGTATTTCCCTGTTTTTGAATAAGGTCACTCACACCTTGCATTAATTTAATTCTTTATCTCATATATTTGTAAATATGCGACCATCACCAGGAAAAGTGGTGGAGATGATGAGGGAGATGATGATATATTTGTAAGTAAAAATACTTTATAAAAAATAGGCTTATTCTTATAAATTGACTACATTACTTCCCCATTCCTCTCTCTTAAAGTGTCCACTAATGGCAAATAACGAACCATATATTTTTGTCCTTGACCTTAGATATACTATTTTCCCACTCAACATTAGTTTTTCATTTCTTACTACAGTGAGAGCAAGTACTCAAAGTTAAAAAAAAAGATATACCATGTATCATAAAAGTGCAGCATATGTTACGTTATCCCCGCTGTAGCTAAAGACCTAGCCAGTTCTGGATTTAAAACACAATTAAAGTCTCCGGCTATTATATTTTTATGAGTGTTCACATTAGGAATACATTTGGATGAAATCTCTATCATCCACATTAGGTACATAAATATTTATCAGATTCCACTTTAGTATTAAATAAATTACCCATCACCATGACATATCACTCTTCAGGATCACATATTACATCTGATGCTACAAATGGGATAGTTCTGTATATTAAGATTCCCATATTCCTAGTATTCTTTATAGAGCTGGAGTGAAAAATTTAGCCAATCCAATCCCGTTGCAGCTTAAACTGGTCCTTACTTATTATGTGAGCCTCCTGTAAAAATAAGTGAGTGAATGGTTTCTTTCTCTTTAATTCATGATTGAGAACTTTGACATTCCAGTTCACAAAGTTCACTATTTGGTCATAAAACATTGCTTCTGAAGTTTTGTTGATATCTTGTAGTCTTAAGTTAAAGTTAAGGTAGTACATTTTTATATACGATAGCTTTGACCTAGATTGCAAATTATTGCCAGGTGTTATTTCTATTGTTGTGTTGGCATTAATGGTTAATGTAAATAGTAAATAATAATAATAGTAAAATAGTAATAGTAAAATTCTCTTTCTCTCCCCAAGTGAGGCAGACCACACTTCATGAAGTCCCGGTCCTCTGACATGCCAGGAGAGACAGAACATGTCCAGAACAAAAGCACAAGCAGCAGTGTAGAAAATGTTAAAATTGAGATACGTTCTGACAGTATATTACCAATACAGTAAACCTAGGGAATGACGTTAAACAGCTCCAATGGGAACTGAAATAATGTATGATAGTACAGGATATGAAGTGAAAAAAAGAAAAAAAAAACCACCTAGTAAATAGCTAGTTACTTTGTAGCTGCCAAAAAGTAAATATATTCAATGAAAGAAATTTCAATATAATATAATAATTGCAGAACCTCTCCTGGCACAAAAAGGTGCAAAGTAAGGAGGAGCACTATCCGTAACACAGTAAGATCTGGCACATAACACAACACAGCAGTTTATAATCTTCAGTTAGCCTGAAATATATAGGTATTTAATGGGATAAAATCCAAGTAAGCAGAAAAAAAAAACATTTTAACTACACAGTATTTCACCTGGGTCTCTAATAATGCCTGCTGCACCTACACGCAAGCATAGTTTCTAGGCACTTATTGCATATTAAATCAAATATGGCATATCTATGAAATATTTTATGTACTCTTTTTATTTAAATTTTCCAATTGCAAATTGCACTAAAGCTGAATGCTGATGCAGTGCAGCCTCACGGCTCTAGTTTCTTGATTTCACATATCACCCACTGACTGAGTCTGCACATTTTCCTTATTCAGTTGATTGAATTCAGGTTATTTTTGTGCCCACTTATGAACCCAAAGGACTTTACAATCATTAATATACCATCAAAAAGTAATTTTAAATAGGTCAGTTGGTGGCCTATAAGATGCCCTGCTACAAAGTACTTATGGCCAGTGATACAAGACCACTAACGGAGGATGCTGTGCTCCTTGATAATTGTTGTAGCTCGGGATATAATTACAACTTAAGCTTTGACACAAATTAGGAGCCATTAGGGTATGACATGTGATAGGCAACAAGTAGATTTGGTAACCAGTATGGTAGGTGGTTCCCTGATACTCTTTACGACGGATAAGTAACAAGAGGGTTGATGGGCCCTTAAAGAGACCACTATTGGGAGTTCAACTAGGATAATTACAGGAGTTCCTTATGCCATCACTGATCCCAAAACATGATAGCTGGGCTTTCCTTCAGAGTAGTTTCTGGCTGAGGCTTAAACTAGTGATCTGGAAGCTGAAAGCAATACTGTTGGCAACAGCTCAGCTGGTGGGAGGAAGAAGGCCCAGGGAAAAGAGAGAAATGAAGGAGTGAGCAAGAAAAGGAGATGTAAGCTATCACCAGTTCACCGTGGTGTGAAACTTTCTTTATTGATCCCACATACTAGACAGAGGTTACACCTGTGAATATTTAGGCTCTGTTCAGCTGCTATTTATTTTTCCTTATTGTTTTTAAAACAATTAGTCTCCAATACCCTGTGGCCTTCTGTTATATATTTTGTAATAAATTCCTTTCTTTTTATGTACTTTGGCCCATTTGAGCTTACTTTGGGTGAGGTACTCTGATATCCTTCCACATCTCAAAAACATGCTTATATTAAAATAATTGGGGTTATTGTGACCTATGATTAACTAGCATCATATTCAGAGTTGATTCCTGAAAGCATGCAGTGTTGCAGGCACAGAATATTGCTTCCAGTAACACTTTCATTGAAAAAGCAAGTTTAAAAAATAAATACAGATACGAATACCCACAGTCCAACAAGTTTGGAAAAAGTTCAAAACACAAAAATGTTTATTCTTATGATGTTACAATCCCAGGTTTCTTCATGCATGTTAAACTTCAGTTACTTGCTATGCTTGGCAATTGCTAATAGCCCCTATGCTGATACAATGTCAGCTGAATAATGCTATAAAAACATTACATCCACCAAATGCAAAACATAAAAGATATCTCAATACCAACATAAAATATTCAGCATGAAAGTAGAAACAGAAATGAATACTGATACATTTCCAGTTTCTGTTCAAAGGACAAGGTGCTAAATAGTATTATGCGTAAGTATTCGGTCAGATGACTGCGCCAAAATATCAAGATGTAGAAGTTCATGCACACTTTAAATTGCATCATGAAATATTAACCACTGGGTCTCGTTAAGAGGGTTCTATCCATTAAACACCATGGCATAACTGTAAAGCTCAGGCTAGATACAAGTGCACACATGAGCAAAGATATGTCTAGAACACTGCAGGGCCCAAGGAAACCTGGAAACCAGCAATTTAAAATATAAATTTAAAAATATCTTTCTTCACACTTTTCATGGAATATTAAAAAAATTGATTTTGATAACTAAGCTTTTGCTATCACCATTTTACAATATGTATGTTTACATGAGCTTACTGCTTATGTCATTTTTCCACAACTGCTCTGTCTGCTGGGAGATGGTGGCAGTGCCTCACTTGCCCTTAATGCAGAGACACTACTGGTAAGAATAACTCTTACTCTCTCCATTTTGAAATGAGTTGTATAATTTTTGTGAACTAAATTGATAACTTCACAGCAACTATTGAATTGGAGAAATGCTCACAAAATATATATTCAACCTGTTACTGCATTGTGCTGCACAATTCTATTCTAAGTCCTTAATTTACTATACAAAACAGACAGAATATATGGTAAATGATAACAGCAACTCAGAAGGTTTTGAAATAGTGAAAGAACTTTAGTTGCGATTTCTCCACTGTAATTATATGCTTTACATTATGACAATGATAAACCATTCGGGAAATAGTTTTTTCTCTGGTCTCTTTCTGATATGCCAAAAGTGAATGTGGGTGGGTGTACCTTGTGATAGACCAAGGCCCCATTGAGAGCTGTTTCTCGCCTTACAGCTAATGCTACTATGATTAGTTCTATGCCCCACAATACTGAACATATTAAATAAGTTTGAAAATGAATGTGTTGATCGAGGCTAATCGAAATGCAGAATTTTTTATGTATTAAAAAAAGAAATCAAAGTTCTCATGTTTAAAGTAGATGAGTATGGATGAACCCAAATTCAGCCTTAATTTTCTTCTGGACATTTTCACATGAGTACTGTGGTGTAGTACACACACTTCAAGAAAGCTATGCAAAAGTGGAAGCTGGAAAATTACTACTTGGAGGATAGTGGAAATTATATTTAAAATGTTTGAAAGATTCCAAAAATGTCATTTTTGTGTAATTTTATAATTGCAATAGCATAACATCTGTATCACTTTAAAATATGAACTGCCTAACTGTGTTATACAGGAAACCAAATTAACATACTGAACACATGTTGATACTTTTATATTCAAGATCATCTACTTAAACAGAAATGGAAAAATTAAGCCAGCAAGATAATTTTCAGTATAAAAGAAGAATCTTCAATCTCCCCACTAATTTGTTACTTTCCCAGTTAGTTTGACATGTGAACTGGCAGGCCAATTGAGATAGTAACTTTAGACATCTTTCCATTTACAACTAATTTATAATTTCTCAAACATTCCAATGATTATGCAGGCTAATAAACTAAAATCTAAAGTTGGATGGAAGTAAAAGTGACTGAAAACCTTGACAGATGACAGGATATTTATACATGATGAGTCAGTGACTAGACAGGCATCTTAGAAAATCATGATCAGAGCTCTTGTCTAGTTTTAGTGAACAAAAGGCTTAAGTCTGAAATGTTATTATGGATAGTGCTACAATTGAAATGAGAAATATCATCTGCTCCTGAACATTTTATGAATGCATTAGAAGTGTTATGTTGGAGCTTAGTAACTTTGATTTATATCCACTATGGCTCACTAGATACTGTATATGCATTTTTAGTTTTGGAATTATTGCATAGAACATATATCATTTATATCTCACAGGTTTCTGTACATTTCAGAAGGGAACCTTCTTTAAAGAGACAATTGCTATATTGAATTAAATTAATACTACACTGTGTGCAAAATTATTAGGCAAGTGATTATTTTGACCATATTATAATTTTTATGCATATATTCCAACTCCAAGCTGTATTAACTTGAATACTTATTGGATTTAAGCATATCAGGTGATGTGTATTTGTGTAGTTAGGGAGGGTGTGGCCTAAGGAGATAAACACCCTATATCAAGATGTGCATGATTATTAGGCAGCTAGTTTTCCTCGGGCAAAATGGGCCAAAACGAGATTTAACTAACTCTTAAAAATCAAAAATTGTAAAAAGTCTTGAAATTGCTAAGATATTGTGTCATGATCACAGAACCATCGAACGTTTTGTTACAAATAGTCAACAGAATCACAAGAAACGTGTTGATAAAAAAAGACGCAAATTAACTGCCAAAGATTTAAGAAGGATCAAACGTGAAGCTACCAGGAACCCATTATCCTCCAGTGCTGTCATATTCCAGAACTGCAACTTAGAGTGCCCAGAAGTACAAGGTGTTCAGTGCTCAGACACATGGCCAAGGTAAGGAGGGCTGAAACCCAACCACCTCTGAACAAGACATATAATTTGAAACGTCAAGACTGGGCCATGAAATATCTGAAGACAGATTTTTCAAAGGTTTTATGGACTGATGAGATGAGAGTGACTCTTGACAGACCAGATGGATGGGCCTGTGACTGGTTCAGTAATGGGCAAAGAGCTCCACTTCGACTCAGAGGCCAGCAAGGTGGAGGTGAGGTACTGGTATGGGCTGGTATTATAAAAGATGAGCTAGTTGTTCCTTTTTGGGTTGAAGATGGATTCAAAATCAACTCCCAAACCGACGGCCATTTTTTAGAAGACACTTTCTTCAAAGAGTGGTACAGGAAAAAGACTGCATCTTTCAAGAAGACCATGATTTTTATGCAGGACAATCCTCCATTACATGCATCGAAGTACTCCACTGTGTGGCTTGCCAGTAAAAGCCTTAAAGTTCAAAGAATAATGACATAGCTCCCTTCCTCAGCTGACCTAAACTCTATTGAGAACTTGTGGGCCCTTCTTAAATGGGAGATTTAAGGTGAAAGGAAAGCAGTACACTTCTCTGAACAGTGTCTGGGAGGCTGTGATTGCTGCTGCACAAAAAGTTGATCAAGAAACTGACAGACACTATGAATGGAAGGCTTATGATTGTTATTGAAAAGAAGGGTCACTGTTTTTTTTTTTTTTTTGGAAATGTCAAATGTTTCTTTGTAAATTTTCAATTGCTTATTCTCATTTTCACAGATGAAAATAAACAATTGAGATGGGAAACTTTTCGTTTTTTCCTTTAGTTTCATAATAATTCTGTACACTAATACTTGCTTAATAATTATGCACACATATGTATTCCCCTGAGAATGTTCACACTCACATTTCCTTTGTAAAACATTCAGGTTTCAGGTTTATTAACATTTTGCATTGCCTGATAGCACTGTATTTGTTCCATATTAAAATTAATCCTCAGAAATACAACTTGCCTAATAATTGTGCACACAGTGTATAGCTTGATGCAACTACCTATGTACTCTTAATCATGATCTAGCTTTAGACTCTTCAAGTTTTCAATGGTAAATTCATCCTCTGCATTATTATATTTAAACAGACTTGGATAGAGCGGCTCATGAGCTTATTTTTTTTAAAATGATAGAAGGAGAATGTCAAAAATACTCGATACAAGATTGTATCCATGGCATTTTATTAATCATGTAGCAGGTGCAGAATGGACACCACATTGGGATCAGGCTTAGTCGTAAATTGTCTTAATCCATAGTTTTGTGTAAATTTATTCATGTCTGTGATTACTCACTCATTTGCAAGTATTCTTTATTTCAGTGTTCCGTTAATGGGAACTCTTCTCTCTGCATCTATGTATTTTACTCTGACTACTGTGGTTTTCTTCCCACAATTCAAAGACTTGAATGTTATATTAAATGGTGATTGGACATGTGTCTGTGTGAGTGAGCCCTGTGATGGACTATCACTCACTCAGGACTGGTTACTGTGACTTCAGTAATCCATGGTCCTAAATTAAGTAGGTATTTGCCATATGCTTGTGTAACATGAGTAATGCCACCTCCATTACAATTTGTGTGAAATTAAATGTATTAAGTGTATTTTGTATTGTGTAAAGTTATTTAGTAATTAAAGGCAAAGTATTACAGATAAACAGAAGATACGACTGTCTGTCAGGACCAAGGTAATCCAACTACAGCTACAAAAGAAAGGGCAGCTGATTAGATTGTGCATAGAAATAGTGCAGTCAATTGCAGGAGTGAATAAAAGCCAATTCAGTTGAATGAAAGCTGTAACTGGAATTTGGCAGACGGTAAAACTCAAGAGAGCATTTCTAAGAAAAAACTAACCTGCTCTAGTCATTTAAATAGTCTTACAAAGTGAACCATTTCATTCTATCTACAATATATTCTTGTTTTAAAATCCATGATTGCTCATTTTTAGCTGTTTATTGGTTCTTTCATAAAAAAGGCTTTAATGAAATGAAAAATATCACTTACATCGTACACACTCTGTTGCTCTTGTACTTTCATTGTTATTTACACTAGCAAGAGAAGAATTGGATTATGCAATTGTAGTGCAGAAATAAGAAATGCAAACTCTGAAGCACCTCAGGATGAGGTTTAATGCTTGAGAAAGAAGTGGCACCAACTCCAACTAAAGAGAAACACATAAATATATACAGGTGCTGGTCATAAAATTAGAATATCATGACAAAGTTGATTTATTTTAGTAATTCCATTCAAAAAGTGAAACTTGTATATTAGTATATTATTCATTCATTACACACAGACTGATGATTTCAAATGTTTATTTCTTTTAATTTTGATGATTATAACTGACAACTAATGAAAGTCCCAAATTCAGTATCTTGGAAAATTAGAATATCAATTAAGACCAATGCAAAAAAAGGATTTTTAGAAATGTTGGCCAACTGAAAGGTATGAACATGAAAAGTATGAGCATGTACAGCACTCAATATTTAGTTGGGGCTCCTTTGGCCTGGATTACTGCAGCAATGCGGCATGGCATGGAGTCGATCAGTCTGTGGCACTGCTCAGGTGTTATGAGAGCCCATGTTGCTCTGATAGTGGCCTTCAGCTCTTCTGAATTGTTGGGTCTGGTGTATTGCATCTTCCTCTTCACAATACCCCATAGATTTTCTATGGGGTTAAGGTCAGGCGAGTTTGCTGGCCAATCAAGAACAGGGATACCATGGTCCTTAAACCAGGTACTGGTAGCTTTGGCACTGTGTGCAGGTGCCAGGTCCTGTTGGAAAATGAAACCTGCATCTCCATAAAGTTCGTCTGCAGCAGGAAGTATGAAGTGCTCTAAAACTTCTTGGTAGATGGCTGCGTTGACCTTGGACCTCAGAAAACACAATGGACCAACACCAGCAGATGACATGGCACCCCAAGCCATCACTGACTGTGGAAACTTTACACTGGGCCTCAAGCAACGTGGATTCTGTGCCTCTCCTCTCTTCTTCCAGACTCTGGGACCTTGATTTCCAAAGGAAATGCAAAATTTACTTTCATCAGAGAACATAACTTTGGACCACTCAGCAGCAGTCCAGTCCTTTTTGTCTTTAGCCCAGGCAAGACGCTTCTGACGGTGTCTCTTCTTCAAGAGTGGCTTGACACAAGGAATGCGACAGCTGAAACCCATGTCTTGCATACGTCTGTGCGTGGTGGTTCTTGAAGCACTGACTCCAGCTGTAGTCCACTCTTTGTGAATCTCCCCCACAGTTTTGAATGGGTTTTGTTTTACAATCCTCTCCAGGGTGCGGTTATCCCTATTGCTTGTACAATTTTTTGTACCACATCTTGTCCTTCCCTTCGCCTCTTTATTAATGTGCTTGGACACAGAGCTCTGTGAACAGCCAGCCTCTTTAGCAATGACCTTTTGTGTCTTGCCCTCCTTGTGCAAGGTGTCAATGGTCGTCTTTTGGACAACTGTCAAGTCAGCAGTCTTCCCCATGATTATGTAGCCTACAGAACTAGACTGAGAGACCATTTAAAGGCTTTTGCAGGTGTTTTGAGTTAATTAGCTGATTAGAGTGTGGCACCAGATGTCTTCAATATTGAACCTTTTCACAATATTGTAATTTTCCGAGATACTGAATTTGGGTCTTTCATTAGTTGTCAGTTATAATCATCAAAATTAAAAGAAATAAACATTTGAAATACATCAGTCTGTGTGTAATGAATGAATCTAATATACAAGTTTCACTTTTTGAATGGAATTACTGAAATAAATCAACTTTGTCATGATATTCTAATTTTATGACCAGCACCTGTATATATATATATATATATATATATATAT
>JANRMT010062795.1:1867571-1903019 GCA_026402145.1 Polypterus bichir lapradei
ATATATATATATATATATATATATATATATATATATATATATACACAGTATATGTTAAAGCCACAGCTCTCCATCTGTTTCTCTTCAACTGTACTCAGCTGCTGCCGCCTTGAGTATCAATTGTGATTCTCTGTTCAGCCTTTGTTAAAAAACATGTACTGCAGAAAGACGTTACAGAGAAATACTTACTGCAGAGGCCTCTGCAGCCACACCTACCCAAGGTGGATAACAAGCTAGGCCCTGTCCCTAACAGAATCACTTGCACAGTTACCCAGCGCTGCAAAACAAATGCACAATGTATGTGGATCAAATCCTATGGTACAGTATATTAGATACAGAGAAAACTTAGCAGCTTCACCATTCACTGAGTAGTCCAAAGAAATGAGCTCTACAATTGCATGGACGTTGCCATGCCTTGGCTATTGAAAATAGAGCATTAGAAAGAGACAATGCAGATGTGTCTGAGATTTTAAGTGAAGTAACAACAATTTTTCTAGTAAGTTTTTATGGTAGAAAGTGGTACGGGTTGCCAGGATGTTTGTATTTATGAACAACTGAAGCAAATTATCATTGTTGCTTAATACATGCTTGTATACAGCATAATTCATTGCACTTTTATCATGTAGTGATTTTGTACATTGTATAAGCAGGTGTTTTCAATTGTTTTGGTTGCTGGAAACAATACATCTTTTGGGAATGTTTAGTAGATTCACTGCATTGATGAACCTCGTAATTACAACACATGTTCTCCAACTTTTCTGCTGGATATATTGGTGTACCTGTGTCATAAGCCTTGCCTATTGCCCCAATGGAAGCATCACAAAAGACGAGGAAAGCATGGAGGCGTACTCGTGAGGCTTAAAACTTACCTGGTACCTCCTCCACTGATTAATTCTTGTTACATTTTGGCTTATGGTCATTTGATCTCTTGATTCTCTGGAACCTATGTATAAATGGATCCAGCCTGTTGTTTCAAACTGCCATTATCAGCTCCTCTTTTGGTAATTGCCACAGCTCTGCAAGAACTTTTGTCTGCTGGGCCGTACACCTCCTCAGTCCAGTGATTGAAGATGGCTCTGTAAATCCTAGATCCGTCGCTAACAAAACATTCATTTTATATGATTTCTCCACCTCACGAGGACTGGATTTTTTATTTATGATTGAAACATGGCTAACTGTTGGTGTGTTAACCCCTTTCACTGAATTAGCACCCCCCGAGTGTAAATTGTTTAGTTCCCCTAGGTCTGCTGGTTGGAGTCGTGGATTAGTTTTGTTGCCAATTGAAAACTGACAGTTATTGCAGCTTTGAATTACAACTGTTTGAAATGGACCTGTTCTTGTCTTGTGTTGTGTGAAGCAGTGTATCGTCTTCCAACATTTAACAAGGATTTTATATATGAGTTCTCTGAATTTCTGACAGGAATTACACCAAATTATGACAGATTTTTAATTCTTGTGGATTTTAATATTCATGTGTGATGCCCGAGTAAACCCCTAGTTAAAGATTTTTTAAACCTCATTGATTCTTTTAATTTTATTCAGTCTGTGAGATAGATGCCCAACACATGAACATGGGCATGCATTGGACATTGTTTTATCATATGGTTCATCTATCTGTAGCACTGAAATTGGTGATGCTTGCTTTTCTGATTATATGCCTGTTATAACTGAGTCTTTCTTACCTTACCAAAGAGTCAACATTGGTAATGAACCCACTGCTCTTGCATAATAAACTCCATCACTACTAGCAAGTTCCCCACATCTTTTATGGATGCTTTGGATTTCCCCCACATCAGCTGAGCACTGATGGTCTAGTCACTCTGTTTAATGATACTTGCTCTAACATTTTAGTCTCTATTGCTCCATTTAAAGTCAAGTTCTCAAAACCTAAACCTGTGCCATGGTTAAATTATGCCACTTGTACCCTGAGGTAGGCATATAGGCAAGTAGAGCACAAGCGGAAAAAAAAACAAGCTTCAGGTGTCCTATGATATTTTAAAGGACAGTTTGTCTAATTATCAGAAAGCTGTAAAGTCTACTAGAATAATTTATTTTTTGGATATCATTTCAAATAATTGTCATAGACCTAGTGTTTAATTTGACAATATTAACACCATTCTACACCCTTCTGTTCCTGTATTGCCTGACTTGACACAAACAGTCTTTTTATTCAAAAAATTGCTAATATCCCACATTATACCCTCTGCTGATAGCCCACCTGTCCCTCCTACTTATTTAGCTGTTTTTCATCAGTTTGAGCCTGCATCTCTCCCTTTTTATGTCAGAAGTAATTACTCACCTTAAACCCACAACTTGTCTGCTAGATATTGTTCCCATTTGTCTTCTTAAAGATGTTTTTGGAGTGGTTGGGCCTAGCATTTTGGACTTTATAAATAGATGTCCTGTGACTAGTTCAGTCCCACCCTGTTTTAAACATGCAGTGATGCAGTCTTTAATTAAAAAAAACAAATCTAGACTTTATAGACTTGTCAAATTTCAGACCCATCTCCAAGTTCTTTCTAAAACTCTGGATTAGGTTGTCTTTCTACAGCTTCAAACATTTTTAAATGAAAATGGCATTTTTGAATGAATTTCAGTCTGGTTTTAAGACACACTACAGCACAGAGTCTTCACTTTTAAGGGTTCTAAAAGGTCTCTTGTTGGTATCCAAGGAACTGCTTTGGATTGGTTCAGGTCATACATCACAGGCAGAAGATTTTCAGTCAGTTTCTCCTCATCCTCAGCCCCTATCACCTGTGAGGTACCTCAAGGATCTATTCTGGGGCCTATTCTTTTTTCACTGTACATGTTGCCCTTAGGATCCATTTTTAAAAAGCACAGTATTTCTTTCCATTGCTATGCAGATGATACACAGGTATATTTTCCACTGAAACAGATCAAAACAAATTCTCTTGTCTGGAAGATATTAAAACATTGATGTCACTTAATTTTTCTTGGTCTAAATGACAAAAAACAGAGATTGTGTGTTTTGGACCTTCTGATCTTACTTGTGCTACAGAAATTAATCTTGTCCCCTTCACAACCTATTGTAAACCCTTTGCAAAACATATGGGTGTGATTTTTGATAATTCCCTCAAATTTGATAGACAAATTAAAGCCTGTTTCTATCAGCTCAGGGTATTAATCTCATGCGCTTTCTTTCTGTACAAGATTTTGAAACACTAATCCATGTGTTTGCCTCTTCTTGGCTTAACTATTGCAACTCATTATGTTGGAGTTAATCAGTCATCCCTTGCTCATCTTCAGCTCGTCCAGAACGTCAAAATTTTACTGCTTGTTTTTAAGTTCTTAAATGTTTTAGCCCCTTTATCTTACTGACCTCTTAAATAGCACATCAGTGCTATTTATCAAGCCCTTTTGCAGCCAGGGAAATTATACGGGTGGCTGCCCCAAACTTTTTTAAGTGTGTCGAGTCTGATAATTTCACAATACATATATGGTATATAGGAGACATGGGGTGGCACTGTGACACAGATGTAGCGCTGCTGCTGGTTAGTGTCACTGGTCCTCTCTGTGTGGAGTTTGCTTGTTCTCCCCATGATTACTTGGGCTTCCTCTGGGTGCTCTGGTTTCCTCCTGCTGTCCAAAGATATGCAGGTTAGGTGAAATGGTGACGCTAAATTGGCCCTAATGTATGTTCTGTGTGTGGGTGTGTGTGTGAGTGTGTGTGGTCACCCTGCAATGGACTGATGCCCTGTCCCAGATTTGTTCTTGCCTTGCACCCTATGCCAGCTGAAATAGGCCCCCATCACCCTGGTCTGGATTAAGCAGGTTAGAAAATGACATGATGTGTCATATAAGAGACCAAAACTATTGGTACCCTTCCACTTTTTAAAAAAGAATCACAGTTGTCTGTGAAATAAGTAATGATAAAAGTAATCGGCACCTAACATTCCTTGATCCATATTTTATAGAGCAGACACACTGTTTTTGATTTAGGACTTAATATGTAATTTCATAAATAAAAATGGCATGGAAAAAATTACTGAGATAGAGATGGCATTGTCATTAAAATTTTACAATTCAGAATTAATTAACACACCGTAACAGTCTAAAATTTTATATATTGAAACTGAGCAAAAACTTCCATTGCAGTGCTTAATTCATCTTTAATCTTAACATACATAACAATATGGTTTGGATCATAACATGAAACCTCTTTAAGCTTTCCCCAAACTTCACAATTATATTAAAATTTTAGCATACTCTAAAATTAACTTATTAATGTGCCTCAACCCAATGAGCCTCAGAGCATCTGTTCAGAAAAAGAATAGCTATGCTCTATCTGTGCTATAAATGATGGACTTTTGTTTTGAAATATGTGAATCTATAGCCACAATTTTTATTTAAAGAACAAAACATAGTAACAAAAAGATTTAAATCATAAGAAAGGAAAAAAAAGCAGAAAAAAAAATGTAGCAACTGCAGTAATGTTCTGATGAGGATCTGTAAAACAGAACACTCCACTTGATGAGATCATACATGGCTGGATCTTGCCCTAGGGACAACTTAGACAATTTTAGACAAGTTATGTATGAACAATAAACACATTTTAGTTGAATTATTGCCTGCTTGGCAATTAATGAACTAGATTGTAGAATGTGTTTTTTTGTGACTGGCTTTATTCCTTTCAATTTCTAAATTTTAAATGTTAGATCCTTTTCCTTTTGTTCCCTAATGTGTTCAAGGGGTACATTTCTTTAAATATAGTGATGTACTCTAGAGATGGTTTCTGGATCTGCATCCAAGCTAGCCAGTGTCATGTCAGAGACAGGTGAAAGATGAGGGGACTTTGCTAGGTTTCTTTTGACAAATTTTCTAATCTGTATATAAAATGTGGGAGACAACTGAAAGATTGTTTGCAGTCCAGGGAGTTTGGGAATCCCTGTGTATTAAGCAACTGAATTTGGCCCCACTTGTGCACTAATAGGAACATAAAGAAGGGACTAACAGTCCAGCTGTGTGGTCCTCAATAAATACTTGCTTCTTGTAGGTAGCATTCTCCATGAGGTAAGGGTTGGAAATGATGATGGACTTCTGGTCACATCTTCCCTTATATCAGTTCTGAGATGGAAGGGGCCGGACCAGGATTGCAGGGCCGAAAGTGTTGTCATTGTCAGAGTAAGTGTCCTCCAGTCTGAAGAAAACCCTGTTTTCCTTTCCCGCATTTTTCCTTCCAGAGCCAGGCAGCTGCTCCCACAGCTTGCGTGAGTGACAAAAAAAATAAAAAAAGAAATAGTGTGTCACACAATATTTGCAGTTCAAAGGATGTACAGTAAAAGCATTATCAAAATTAAAATCCCTAAATGTCTTGATACATAGAGACGTCCATAACTTGAATATGGTTAAGCAAGGCCTAATTAAATATTTATCATGTATAGGTGCAACAGATAGGAGTATTTCTGTCTTAAGATGTTATCTCCATTGGTTACATACATTGGCCTGCTGCCGAGAGTTGATTCCACAATAAAATAAAATAAAAAGAGCAATAATTCCAAAGCTCTTCACTTTTAATATAAACCTGTAGTGCAACGTTTCAGTGTAGTATATGTGTACCAAATTTCAGGCTACAGGTTATTTGATTTTTGACCTTGACGCTCCTGTGTTGATCTTTGACCTTGGCGGTCAATCATCACCCCAAAAGTGGACAGTAGACGTCACGTAGTATATGTGTACCAAATTTCAGGTCAATAGGCCAAACGGTTTGCAAGCTACAGGTGATTTAAAATCCTGCACAGACAAACGGACAGCCATGGTACCATATTATATAAGAAGAGTTTTTTAAAGTGTAATATAGATCTAAAAATATTTTCACCTTCTTTTTTGCATTGAAATTCTGGCAACCACAGCTGTCAGTACTTTATTGTAAATTCAAAATTATTTTTTTTTACAGTGTAATGCTTTACATTAATTTCAGTGTGGGAATTCTGTGCGGAGTTTTTACATCGCTGACTTATTTCCATGGAGGTTCTTACTAGCCAGATATACAGTATATTGTGTATAAAGTCCACAAGTGAAACTAAGCTGGCATAGCTATGTCTGTATGCTCTGTGATGAGCTGCAGTCTGACTTATCACTAATTTGTGTCTTGCAGACAAGGCTGCGACACTCCTGTGACCCCAAGCTGAGTAGTTAGATTGAGTAGGATGTGATGATAAGTGGGTTAAGAGTTTTACAACACCACCATCCAATAAGTACCATATTAGGCTTTTTACTTTGTAGTTTTTATATTCTTTCTCTCTCTCTCTTTGCATCCTCCAGCCCTGACTTAAAAATATAAAAGGTATGTGTGTTTGTGTGTTTTAATTTTTTTTTCATTTTTTTATTTTCAACTTTAAACCCTGAAACTGTTGTTTTCAAATTTGGTTTTGTTTCCGCAAAACAATCAGTTTTATTCACCTAGGTTATGAAATGGGCATACTTGTTTAAAGCAGAAAACACGGTGATAACAAGCTAGGCCCTGTCCGTAACAGAATCACTTGCACAGATACCCAGTGCTGCAAAACAAATGCACAATGTATGTGGATCAAATCATATGGTACAGTATATTAGATACAGACAAGACTTAGCAGCTTCATCATTCACTGAGTAGTACAAAGAAATGAGCTCTACAATTGCATGGACGTTGCCATGCCTTGGCTATTGACAATAGAGCAATAGAAAGAGACAATGCAGATGTGTCTCGAGATTTTAAGTGAAGGAACAACAATCTTTTCTAGTAAGTTTTTATGATAGAAAGTGGTACGGGTTGCCAGGATGTTTGTATTTATGAACAACTGAAGCAAATTATCATTGTTGCTTAATACATGCTTGTATACAGCATAATTTATTGCACTCTTATCATTTAGTGATTTTGTACATTGTATAAGCTGGTGTTTGCAACTGTTTTGGTTGCTGGAAACAATACATCTTTTGGGAATGTTTAGTAGATTCACTGCATTGATAAACCTCGTAATTACAACACATGTTCTCCACCTTTTCTGCTATATATATTGGTGTACCTGTGTCATAAGCCTTGCCTATTGCCCCAAAGGAAGCATCACAAAAGATGAGGAAAGCACGGAGGCGTACTCGTGAGACTTAAAACTTACCTGGTACTTCCTCCACTGATTAATCCTTGTTACATTTTGGCTTATGGTCATTTGATCTCTTGATTCTCTGGAACCTATGTATAAATGGATCCAGCCTGTTGTTTCAAACTGCCGTTATCAGCTCCTCTTTTGGTAATTGCCGCAGCTCTGCAAGAACTTTTGTCTGCTGGGCCGTACACCTCCTCAGTCCAGTGATTGAAGATGGCTCTGTAAATGCTAGATCCGTCGCTAACAAAACATTAATTTTATATGATTTCTCCACCTCACGAGGACTGGATTTTTTATTTATGATTGAAACATGGCTAACTGTTGGTGTGTTAACCCCTAATGAAATGGGCGTACTTGTTTAAAGTAGAAAACACAGTGCAATGTGTTCTTTAGGATGTAATCCAGTCTTGCAACTTTCTGTACATTTTATACTAAAATAAATGCACACTGACAAATTGTAACATAAAGAGAAGACGCAGGAACATGCAATGTACAGAGTATAAAGTCACTTGTGTTTCAACAGATCATGCTTGCATGAAGATCACAGTACAGATTTTGTTCCCCAGGTAAATATTTTATCACAGTAGTTTTGACTGTGACTCACAATGAGCTATGATCGTACTACAAAGAGGATGCCATTCCTTCACAAATACAAAACAACAACAACAAAAATCAATGGAAAATATGTTTAATATTTTCAAACTTTATATTAATGTAATATCATTTACATTTTCATAGAATTATTAGCAGGTAATCATATTATTCTATAATACTCTAGTTTTTATTCAAAATGTTTAAATCTAATTAGACCATGAAAGATTTTGTGGTTGTTGTAAAAGGTTGGCAGCCTCTGGTGCATTAGTTCAGCATCCAGCGCATTTCACAGTGGTTCTCAAATTCAGCCCCACAAACTCTTTGTATTTATTCCAACTAAATTCTAAAGCTATACTTTTTGGCACTATTTGATAACATAATATAATCTGAAGTCTCAATTCCACACTCAGTCTGGAGTGTTGGATATACCATTAAATGACAACTTTGTTTTCCTGAGTGAGTGTGTTTTGTAGACAATAATGGATTATCACTCCTGAATTTTTTCTTTGCTGTCATTTTTTTTCAAATATTTTATTGCAGCAGTCACTTTAAGATGACACGCCGAGGTGCAACCGGCACTAAATTAGCTCATTCACTAGAGACTGCCATGTCATTGGCACCTTTGCTTGATGTTAATTGGTTACTGGAGAAAAAAGTAAAGATAAAGTGAGACACGCTGAGAGAGAGAGAGAGAGAGGAGCAAGATCAAGGAAAATAAAATATAAATAGACTTACATGGAGAAGTAAAATGAAAAAAAATATTTAACGGCCTACCATTTTTTTGGGGTGGGAAGAACCTTTCTTAATTCTTGTGAGTACATTGGTAAACCAACTGATTAAAAGACAAACATATTTATTAGCAAAAAATCACTTCTAATTACTATATATATATATATATATATATATATATATATATATATATAGAGAGAGAGAGAGAGAGAGAGAGAGAGAGAGAGAGAGAGAAAACAAACATCCACCAAAGTGCACCAAAATAACCACTGATGGAGACAGCATGTGTCCCAGAATGTAATGTAATGTATCTATACAAGAATAAACGTGTTTCAGTATATGCCATTTCAGAACTGGATTTTATCCTCTTAGATCTTGGTGACAGCAAAGCTTAGGAAAATCCATGAATGAATGATAAAACGGATAACAAAATATTTTAAAGCCACAGAAATTACTTAGAAGGAAAACATCATCAATAATAATGAAAGCCAGGAGGACCGTACAACAGGGAACAGTGTCAGCGTTTTTTCTTTGCGCGATAAAGGGCATCTTGCACAAATGATAATAACATCTAATTAAATGATTGTTGGTGTTGTCTCATTTTTAATGCTGTTGGCTTTTAGTTGTTTTCCAGAATGATTGCGTGTTGTTGTGTCATTTACGTCTTACGTGTCTACCGACTTTAACGCGCATGCTGCGATTTTTATTTTAAATTATATTTGAAATACTGGCTAATGTAAACTGCAGTTATGTAAAACATAAAACGAAGAGTAAATGATATATGTCCCAAGAACAGATTCATTGCAATACGCAGATGGTCTTTCCTTAGTTTTTAAGCACCTTCAGAGCATTCTTACTGTACATTCATATAACTGGTTTTGGCAGTGCTTCAGGCGGCACTGGTTGCGAGACTCCTATTCGCAATCCACTTCTACAAATTCCGTCAGACTTTTACGCTTCAGCTGATTTACAATAGAAGTGAACTGTTTTAGAGTTACAATGTTCTATGAAAGGTATTCTTCCGGTAAAAAACATCAGTGCAACGCTGTTGAGGTCTCTGCTCAGTGAAAGTGTGCCACTGACTTGTATGTATGAAATCGGACTGCTATTTTCGCGGAAGGACCAGAAAAATAAAGTACTGATGCCATTATTCTGATGCGGAAGCCGTTGGAAAAAATACATTATTTTGATTAATTTTCTCCGTTTTTTCCTTTTATGTTTTCATCGGCAGTTTTAATAACATGTTTTAGAAAATGCTCCCCCAATTGATGTGTTAACTGGCGCGATCGATGCTTTAATTCAGAGCGAGGGATTTATTATAAGAGAGACGGCATGTTTGTGTGTGAGTGAGATAGAAAGAGCTCGCGGGTGGGGGGAAGAGAGAGAGAGAGAGAGAGAGAGAGAGTGAGGGAGAGAGAGAGAGAGAGAGAGAGAGACGAGGAGAGAGATAACTTCTCATTTTCAGCTGCTTGTCCGACTCTTCAAGCTGCCCTTTTCCCACTGTTACTCGCAAACTTCCTTGATTTTCTGAAAAAGGTGCCAAGGAGGCTAATATATATAAAGGGGCGGGTGCATAATTGAAGATTAAAGAACAAATAAATAATAAAACAAACCCCTCGATGAAGTTAGGAAGGTGATTTATTTAATGGTGGGGGAAATAATCTCTTTATATTCCATGCATGCTGGAGCCCTTTGAAGGATGTGGTGCAATTTTCCTTGCGCGATACAGGAACATAAAGCCAAATATGTGTAGATCACTGGAAGCATCGGATTGAGTCTGATTTTCAGTCTCCAGGTTTGGATTATTGCTTTAGTGGATTATTCTAAGGTAATAATATTAACAATAATCAGCCTCATCATCATAATTATGTTCGGGAATCCCGATTTTCGCACCACCGGTTTGTCACCGGAGGATTGACGTGCGGGGGAAGAATAATTATCCCAAGTTGTGCGAACGCAGACGTTGGATTATACACACCGTTCTTACCTGCTTTCCTCGCCCTTTTGGAAATATCATGATTTTTATTAACATTTTCAGCGTTATTCTACTTTTAGGTAAGACCGAGCTTCTGTCCTTTTATTTACTTAAGTCTATCTGTGTGTCTATTTACTTACTCATTATCCATTTCTTACAGGAAAGTGATCCGTGTAAGATAAAAAACTTTCAACGTTTTTAGTTGCTCATGCATTATTTTAATTCTCTCTGCTGGTTCAATATGTGTGCTTCATATATACAAGAAAGACGTTCAGGTATACACTGCAAAGCGCCAGCTGGTTGAATTATTTAAAATACGCGCACTGAGAAAAAAAGATTAATGTTTTGGTGTCTTTAAAATGAGTCTCCGTTAAACAGTTGTTTATTGTAGTTTGCCATATTTAGGTTGAGAAGATATTTTTGAAAAGTAAAGCCAGAGTACGAACAGGCTGAAAAATATTACATTATAATATAACAATGTTTAGAGTCGTCAGTACAATTACAGTAGGACGATACGTTTTCAATATTGAACCTATGCTTTCAGTACGTGTTAAGTTAGCGAGCAGGCTATGCTTGATTTTTGTTATCTATCTATCTATCTATCTATCTATCTATCTATCTATCTATCTATGAAGTATTTCCTTTAAGGAAACTTTGTCTCGTACATACAGTATCGATTGTAGTGTAATTCTGTGATTATTTTTTCTTAACGAGAGTAATATAGGGTTTTCTGTTATTCTAACTGGATAGTGTATATAGATATAGAAAAGAAAACTGATATTTCAAATCAAGAAAACCAATACAAATGACCACCAGGGCATCCAACGAACGTCATTATGCACAAGATCTTCAGGTGCTTTTAAAATGAGTGCAGCTTTTTTATGCCTATAATGCGTACATGATATGTTGGATTAGAAAAGTCTACGTCAGATCTGTCAAAGAATACAGTTCAGAGGAAAGGTTCTGCTGAAAATGGGACTTTATTAAATAAAAGCTGGCATGGGAAACGTTATTCTTATTATAGGATGTTTTCAAATTTTAGAAGAAGATGAAGAATGTAACATTACGTTTGTGCCATCTTCAACTCCTGTTGATTTCAGTGTATTGTGTTCAGTCATCACTACGGGATCAGTGCTAAGAATCAATTAATACTTTACGATTCACGTTTCTTTATTTTTCGAATGTATAGTATGCGGATTACAGTTTATGGACGATTTCAGTGTCACATGATAAATGTATATGATAAGTACTTTTACCTGACGGTTTAAATATGAGAACAGTCCTCGTGCGCATCGGTTTTAATTTGCAATCTGTTAATGCTTGAAATATGTGTCTAATTTAATGATTACAACACAACTTTCTTTTGTTTGGATCTCACATCATTAATTTATACGAGCTATCTTGATAAAGTTAGATATAACTGGTTTGGCTTTACCTTGTACTCGTCTCTTCTTGACTTTTATTTATAACCAAATGCTGATCGGGTTTGACAGTGTTAGGTTATGTTATGCCCTTTCAATTAAAAAATGTTCTCGGCGCCCAGACAGAGCCTGACTGCGCTAAGCCTGTAGATGTCAGTCGTACACAGCAGATTCGGGGAAGAAGCACGAGGCCAACTTGCCGAAAGGACAATCTGGAAGCGAACTAGTTCAAGAGAAAGCGGCTGTTTGCTCAGACAATGGATGTGTTTCACGTTATGATTTTATGATTTCACGTCCTGTTTTGTAATGAGATGTCCTTTTAGGTTGTCTTAACTGTCATATTGTTCTTCGTACCGTGTGTATACATGTTTATTAAAACTATCCTCTTTTAACCATGTATTGTTATAAAATAATATTTTGTTCAAATATGAACAACTCAGATTATAGCTCTTAATCTAAAATTCAACGGAAATTTGTGACATTTTTTTTCAAGCTAAGGATGTTGGAAATTCATTGTATCATTTTACTGACATCATTGTATTACTAAGAGATTTAATGCAAATCGAACCACTCGGATTAATCAAAGTAAATTTATCACACGCTGGATTAGTAATGCAAAGAAATATGTAATGATGTTTTTAATTTTTTCTTTTTTCATAAACTTAGTGATGATTACTAGAAGAGAAATCAAAGTATGAAATGTTCCCCCATTTAGATATAGTATACAAAGTATTCAGACCCCTTAATTGTTTCACATTTTCCTATGTTACTACATATATAAAGGTGCCAAAGTTGTTCTTCAGAGTGATGCCATAGGGGAACCAGTTTTGGATCTCAAAAGACCTATCCACATGAAGCTTCCAGAAAGAACTTCTATTATTTTTAGATTCATAACAGAGCACGGACATCATACGGTAGATAACCAAGAATAGACGGTAGCAGATCTATGAAATACCAATAAGTCATGATTTTTGAAGGATTCTTGCTGCATACAAAAACAGGCTAAGTTCAGGTTTTCTTAATCTGTTAGTGTCCTTCTAGGTAGCCTACCATAAATTGAAGATTTTATTTTTTTTCCAAGATATTTGGAAGTTTTTCAAAGCACAAAGAACCAACTTCATATGTAAAGGACCCATCCAGGAATTAAATGGTGCTTTGTCAAGCAATAGTTCCATGAGGAACCACACAACCCAGTAAAGAACCATAAAATGCCATTTAAGAAATATTATTTTTAAGAGTGTATTTCCTAAAATTTCTTGAATTAAGTTTTCGCCCCATGCCAAACTATGCTTAATACCCCAGAATCATAAAACAAAAACAGGATTTTAGAATTTTTTGCAATTTTATTTAAAAAAAAATCCTGAAATATGGATCTGACAAAAGTATTCAGACCCTTTTACGAAACACTTAAAATATAGGTCAGGTGCATCCCATTCAATTGGTCAACATTGACATGTTGAATCTACCTGTGGTTAGTTCAGTTCAACCCATGAGGTTGACGGAATTGCCCAAAGAACTAAGAGACAGGATTGTGTCAAGGCACAGAATTATGGAAGGCTACAAAATATTCTGCAGCATTGTAGGATTCCAAGGGCACATTTGCCTGTTTATTTCTTAAATGGAAGAAGTAAGTTTGGAACAACCACAACTCCTCCTTGAGCAATATTGGGAGGAGGACCATGGTATGAGAGGTGACCAAGAACATGATGGTCATTCTTGCTGAAGTGGAGAGAACCTGTGCAGAAATGGGAGAAACTTTCAAAGGGGCAGTCACCACTGCAACACTCTACCAGTTTGGGCTTTGTGAAAGAGTGGCCAGACATAAGCCTGTACTCAGTAAAAGATGCACGAAGGTTGCTTAGATTTGGACTAAAGAGACAAAAAGGACTGTCAGACACAGAGAAACCTGAAACCAGGCACTGTTTAGGAAATGTGCAATACTGTTTCAGCAATGAAGCATGGTGGTGGCAGCATCATACTATGGGGTTGTTTTTCAGTGGCAGGGACTGGGAGGCTAGATAAGGTTTGAGAGAAAGCCGAATGGAGTGAAGTACAGAAATATCCTTAATGAAAATCTTCATCAGAGTGCTCTAGACTTCAAACCGGGCTGAAGATTCACCTTCCAACAATACAGTCACCTTAAGCAAACAAAACAAAGCCAACACAAGAGTGGCGTAGGGACAACTATGGGGATATCCTACAGTTGCCTAGCTAGAGCTGGGACTCAACTGAGTATCTCTGGTGTGACCTGAAAATAGCTATCCACCATTGATCTCTATCCAACCTGACAGAGCTTGAGAGGATCTGCAGAATGGCAAAAAAAATCCCTAAATTCAGGTGTGTGAAGCTTGTTGTGTCATACCCAAGTAGACTCCAGGCTGTAATCACTGCCAAAGTATCATCATCTAATTACCGAGTAAAGGGGTCTAAATGCTTGTGTCAATGTGATATATCTGTTTTTTTTTATTTTTAATGTGTTTGCAAAATGTTTTACTTTGTATTTTTGGTTTTTGTGGTATTGAGCAGTGGCATCATTTTAGGGGTTTTTGAGGCTTTAGCCCCTGACCTCAGGCATTCTACCC
Source organism: Polypterus bichir lapradei (assembly GCA_026402145.1). Lineage (NCBI taxonomy): Eukaryota > Metazoa > Chordata > Cladistia > Polypteriformes > Polypteridae > Polypterus > Polypterus bichir. The sequence goes on from JANRMT010062795.1 coordinate 1,881,973, forward strand.
TTGATTTTTGAGAACTCCTATGATCTCAGGTGTTCAGCCCCTAATCATCGTCGAGATACCAGTCTCAACTTCCTCCCATTCCACAGTCTGACATGCATGGACAACAACTGCAAAAACCCATTGGGCGCCCCCTCATTGCATGAAAATAAATGGGGGAACCGTTCACCCTGTTTTCTATTTATGCTCCACCCGGCATAAGAGCGCTCTGTTTTCTCAACGCTGCTGATCCATTGGCTCCTCCCAGCGAGAGCACACTCCTGAGCATAGTGGTCACTCCTGCTACTTGGACGTTCAACAGGAGTGACTCCTCAGGCTGGCCACATGCTCCTTCCAGGAGCTCCACTCTTGTCCACATGCTTCCTGTCATTGCACATGCTCATTCTTGCCTGGTTTCCCCACATTTAACCTCTATACCCTTTTCTTTACCTTTGGTTTTTCTTCCACTATTGTGATCCTGCGGTCCCCTTTTACACATTGGGTATAGTTACAGGTGTGATCACTTAATTTGTGTGCCGGCAAGATAAAACATGGTCAGCTGCCTGCCTCACACCAATGAAATGAAATGAGCTGTCTTCTCAGACAATCTCTTGCACCTGCTCTACTCCCCAGCAGGAGCGCATCCATTATTTATTCATTTTGCAATGCACCGACAACCTTGGACTTCTCCTTCCACACCCTGGTGTAGTAGCTACACCAATGTCCTTCTGGGAACATCATAGCTCACTTGATGAACCTTCCCTAGGGTGGCCTGCTGTCCAGGCAAGGAAGCAGGGTCTACACAAATGCTTAAAGTGTTATTCAGTTTTGTATATATATATATATATATATATATATATATATATATATATATATATAGAGAGAGAGAGAGAGAGAGAGAGACCAAGTGCAGGAATGACAGGCTTGTTGTTAAAAAATTTGGGGTGACCTCTGGGTTGTCCCATTTAATAAACACAAAGTCCAAACAAAAAGAAAAGTCTTCATACACATTATTGCCATTGTCCTTGACTTACAATAACAGAGGTTCATCTGAATTAGGGTCAGTTTGCTCAGGAGCTCAGTCCAGTGTGCCACTCTTGCCAAAATGATACTTTATTACATACCCCAACAGAGCCCGTAAGGAGATCCTCCAATGCGCATGCATGACACGTATATAAATTATAAAAAATTTTCCTAAATAAACAACTGTGTTGAATTCTTTAGTGTTTGCGAATTACAAAGCGTAAGTTACTTGCTACACCATTTGAAACACGTATTTCACATTTCATAGATAGTATGGCATAATGTTTTAAGCACTAGATTGCAAACAGCATACCTGCCAGACAAATAAATACCTGCCCTGTCTTTGTTCTAATATATAATAGTATAAACAGTTATACTATTGTTCACAACATTTAAAACACCTTTAGATTATATGTCTTATACAAAGGGTTTATATGTAATCAGTGCAACCTCAAAAAATATCTTATGCAAAAGTAGCACTTAAGCATTTGCAGAAAATCAACCACAACCAAGTCTTTAATCGATTGATTTTTATTTTATATAGTACATGTCTACTCAGCATCAACACAAAGGGCTTTTCAAATCAATTAGCAAGATTAGAGTTCAGCTTAAATTAAACAGTCTATTGAGTTTACAAAAATATTGATAGTAAATTCAGAAGGATATAACAATAAAAAGACCAGCATCAAAGGTCAGAATTTAATGTTACATATGAAATAAAAACAGACTAACACTGAGTTTCCAGCCTGGTTCCAGAAAGTTGCATAGGATACACAAAGCTGCATAAACAAATGCCAGGAATTACAAAGTGTCTGAGGGCAACTGGCATCTTAGGAGTTGAAAATGGAGTATTAAGGCATTCCTTTCCTATGCAGTCAGTTACACTTATGACACTGAGCAGAGGTTAAAGCATCGTCAACATGGCACTTTATATTACATTACCTTGGTAGCAGGAAAAGTGTACTACAGTTTCAAGGCTTCATTTATGAAAGGTTATTTTAAAGGTTGCCAAAATATACATCTAGTCATTATTAGGCTGACACTTGTATCCAAAGCAACTTACAACATTTGAGAGATACAACTGGTTACATTTTTTTTGTTTTTCAAATTGGAGTACAGGCAGGTGAAGTGACTTGCTAATGTTCACACAGTATCAGTAGCAGGATTTGAACTCACAACCTCAACATTTGAAGTGCAAAGCGCCAAACCAGGGGTCCTCAACTCTGGTCCTGGAGGGCTCCAGTGGATGCAGGTTTTCATTCTAACCCTTTTTTTTAATTAATGATCTGTTTTTGCTGCTAATTAACTTCTTTGAATTAATTTTATTTGACTTGCTCTTGAATACTCAGGCCTCTTAATCAGCATCCGAACAATAATGATATATAAAATGAACCAAAACATGATCAGCAAACTGTGTCAATCATGCAATATCTAAAAACTAGTAACAGCACACTGCTGTGCATTTATAGTTTTCATACTCTTTCTCTGTACGTTTAGCATTTGTTTGCTCAGAAGTTGATGTGCTTGTTGCTTCCTGAGCAGCTCTTCTTTTCTCCACCCTAGCGGACCACTCCTTCTCTTCTTTCAACAGCAACTTTTCACATTAAAACTGATTAAGTCAGTGTTTGTGTTGCAATTACTTTTCTTTAATTTTACACTTAAGCTGGCACTTAAGTCTTCAATCTGCCACAAGAATAATTAAAGATATGAAGAGGTAGGGGAAGTGACAGCGAAGAAGGTAGGGATGAAAACGGCACTCGTAATGGCTTCCTGCACGATAATGTGCAGTGAATACACTTGATTTGAGCATTCCTAATTTTCATACTCTTTCTCTGTATGTTTAGCATTCATTTGCTCAGAGGTTGATGTGCTTGCTGCTTCCTGAGCAGCTTTTCTTTCCTCCATCTAGTGGCCCGCTTCGTCTCTTCTTTCGTCAACATCTTTTCACGTTAAAACTGATTAAGTCAGTGTTTGTGTTGGAATTATTTAGTATGTTTTCTTTAATTTTTCACTTAAGCTGGTACTTAAGCTTTCAATCTGCCTTAAGAATAATTTAAGATATGAAGAGGTAGGGGAAGTGACAGAGAAGGTGGTAGGGTTGAGAACAGCACCTGTACACATAAGACACATGGCCGCCCTGCTGGCTGCTTCTGAGAGTTGATTCTACAAGAAAATAAAATAAAAATAAAAAGAGGAATAATCTTAGAGGTCAATCATCACCCCGAAAGTGGATAGTAGACGTCATATAGTATATGTGTACCAAATTTCAGGTCAAACGGTTTGTGAGCTACAGGTGACTTTAAATTCTGGATAGACAAATGAACAGACACGGTAGAATATTATATATAAAGATAAAGAAAGGTGAAAGTCTCAGGAATGCTGATCTGCTGAGGTCCCCAAAACATTTTACCATTACTCTTAGAAAAGATAAAGTCAGCAATTTCAGAAATGTATGCTATTGCTCAGTAAGAGCAACAACATGCCATGGAATTAAAGAATGGGTTTAATTAACGACAAGAATCAGAGTCTAATCAAGCAACTGGTTGGAGTGAAATTGGTTGGAGTTTGAGGCTCTGACTTAGTTGGACTTCTGTTGGGTCACTCACTTCACATTTCATTTCTGTTTGGGTGCCACTTACGGAAAGAAATGAAGCAATTCAGAGGAACAATGAAGAAATTCAGGGGAACAAATCTTAAAAAAAAATAAGTCATTTAAAATTAATTCAAAAGAAGTTAATTAGCAGCAGAAACAGTGCACTAATTAAGAAAAGGGTTAGAATGAAAACCTGCAGCTACTGGTGTCCTCTAGGACCAGAGTTGGGGACCCCTGCCCTAAACACTACATGACACTGCCTGGTCAATATAGTTTTCTTTCTTGTTTTCCAGGAAAATGTGCATAATAATTTTTGTATATTTTTGTTATGTTTAGCATAGTTTAATTCTGCAAAGTTCAAATCATTACACCTTAATAAAGCTAACATTTGTTACATTTTTCCATTCTGCCTGACATATATTAGTTTACAGACCATTCTTTACAAAAGAGCTAAAAAAACACCTTGTTGGGTATTTTTGGTCTAACGTGTCAGTGAATCGAGAAAATAAGAAGTAAATAGTTTAATTATATAGCTATCCAGAAAATATCAAGGTTTGATCTCTAATTAAGAACTTGGTTAGAATAAAAACTAAAGATATACAATAAGACAAGTATTTCTACTCTTTGATAATTTAAATATTAAATAGCATTTTCGAGTCATAAAGGTATTCAGGGATATTGCTATATTGTTAATTAGTCTTGTTATTACAGGACAACAGTATGACTGCAATATACCTTGCCGGCTTAATTTTCTTCAAGATTTACATTGTTTAAAACATCGTGGCTACAACTATTAGCATGAAATAAGCACTGTACAGCAGCTTGAAAGAGGGGAAAAGGTCATACATGTTATTTTTACTTTTATGTGTGCATTTAACAAATTACTCTCAGGCCTGTCACAAACACAGGGTTCAGTTTTTCAGTTTTACTCTCTAGAGTTTTTTTTTTTTTTTCATATTGGCACGTCTGAGTTTGTTGTTATTTTCTTTTAAATGTTTATTGCATTGTCAAGTTCCTTTCCTGGTGGGTACCATGTCTGAAAGCATTCATTTTCTTGGCTTTATAATAAAAACGTTAGAAGCTTTATACATCTTTTTTTAAATTCTAGTCTGGGGACTAGGAGATCACACATTCCTGTTATGTTTTGGCAATGTAAACATATTTTATAGATGCTTAAAAATTCAGTATGAAATTTCTATAAAGTTCTCAAATGCAAGCTTATGTCCATGCATAGCTGTCTAGGCTGAAAAGTCTTCCAGAGTCAAAATTTCATACCTACATGTTTTTAAAAAGCTTGAACTCTGTCCCTCCAAACTTAAAGATTATGAATGTCTCAGTCTCTTTCATGGCAGGTTTGTAAGTTCCCAGATTCAATTCCACGAGCCCTTGCTTCAGGTCCTAAAGGCTTTCAAGCAGATCAGACGTGCACCTTAATGGTTTATGAGAATCACATACTCTAGACCAAGCTGCCGTTAAAAGCAGAAGGCACTGCTTCTGAAAAAATATGTTTGATAACTGCAACAACCACTTAGTTCCTTGACCTAGCCAAATTGTAAGCTGTGTAATTATTTAACTTATTTTCTTTTCCAATTCTGTGAAGTATTTGTCCAGAGGGGTTGGTTTAGCTGTGCAGATGGCATGCAATTAAATGAAGAAAGTGAACGTTCACTGCCATAGGTCTGGAATCAAGCCAGATTCCCTGGAAACATGGAACTTTAAATCTTATTCTGCTTTCATGTTTTAACACTTGAAATAATTAATGTACCTTGCTCTGTAAACAAAAATACAACCAAAGATAAACAAATAAGGTCTGCCTTTCATATGAGAGATTTTCAAATTGAATTGTTTCGAGGTATAGGGGGAAAAGTGAACTTTTGAAGAAAATTATTTTGATTTACAGGCCACATTGTGCAACAATGATTCTAGCAATATTCATGTAACAGCCAGACTTAGCTGATAAATCCACAAGGGGGGTCACTACAAGGAGTGCTCTTTACTTTCATATTGAGTTCTGAGGGATTTTGCTAAATCAAATGCAAAATATTTACAAAGTATTAGAGTGTTAGCTGGGACTAGTGAAAACACAGTTGTTCATTCTCATCTTGGAGACTGTGTATTCTGTTTTAAGTTCTAATTACGTTTATTAGATAAGAGGTGAACAACATCTGCTCTTGATGCCCCATATGAATGGGACTCCACAAGTGAGGAACGATTTTTGTTGTTTTGTTTTTTGTAGCAGTCATATGACAATGCATGTTTCCTACGAAACTTTAAACAACAGCATTTATTTATATAGCACATTTTCATACAAATGATGTAGCTCACAGTGCTTTACAAGATAAAGAAAGAAAAAAGAAAAAATATAACAATACAATTAGGCAATACTAATTAACAAAGAATAAAGTAAGGTCTGATGGCCAGGGAGGACAGAAAAAAGCAGGCATTACAAATCAAAGGAGACGGGCTGCTGTTTTTTGCTCCAGTTGATTCCTTGCTCTGAGACCGGTTCCTATCTTTAACTGAATGTCTTGTTTAATTAGACATTTTCGCTTCTTACCATCGTCTGTGTAGTCAGAGATACATCATCAACCCATCTATTTTTTTTACCTTATTCAGTTCAGGATCATGGTATGCCATTGTCTATCCAAACAGGCCTTACTCTAGTTTTAAGAATTAAAAAAGACATACCTGAAAATGCTCTTCACCTAGCAAAACAAGAAGTACTAAATTAATCAAAAATGATTGGTGACACTAATTAGCCAGTCATCCATTTTCTAGGCACCGTTTTTTTCCTTTTTGTCTTCAACAATAGCCGTGGCCCACCTGGCTGTAGAAGGTGTATTTCAAGACACTTTTCTGCATCAAAATAATAAATTAAGAGAAATGTCCTCTAAAATCCTTTATACTAGAGGATATTTTTGGGTTTTGTTCAGAAGATTAACCATTTCCACAACATCTGTGAAGACAAGATTGACAAAGTAATGAGCTGTATTCCTTTCTAGTTGCCTGCTTTAATTTATTAAACCTTTGTTTGCTTTGAAGCAGTAAATTGGTTCCCCCAACAGTTTCTTGTTTTGAAATCACTAATCAAAGCTGTAGTTTGTGTCAAAATCAGACAAAAGTAGCATTCAAAATAAATTTGAGCAACAGTTTTTAAAAATCTATTCACCTTCCTTCTTTTTTTTTGCAGATAAAATTCTACAAGGTGTGAGCAGCTCATCAGCACTGTCCAGCACTGGAACACAGGGATGGAGGACTCCAGTGGACTGTGTCAGAGCAAATGAGCTGTGCACTGTTGATTCACAGTGTAGCTCTCGGTATCGGACCCTACGCCAGTGTTTGGCTGGGCGCGATAGGAATACCATGCTTGCAAATAAGGAGTGTCAGGCTGCCCTGGAGGTCCTCCAGGAGAGTTATCTCTATGACTGCCGTTGCAAAAGGGGAATGAAGAAGGAGCTTCAGTGTTTACAGATTTATTGGAGCATTCACCTGGGTTTAACTGAAGGTAAGATGTGCAAGGAGGAAAGCTACAGTTCAAAAGGTGTGAAGTTGATCTGAAAGTGTGTGACATTCATATAGCTGCAGGGTAAACAGCATAGGTATGACCCAAAAGGATAATGGCAAACAAACACTATGTTGTGAATTGGTTAGTTTGTTTTTTTTCATTAACACATTTCGTTCTTATCTCAGAATAAATATTCAAAAGGTGAAACTGGATACAAATTGTACAAACCTGAATACTTCAAGTGGATTTTTAAAACCTGTTTGATAGGAACAAACTTTTTTTACAATAGTTTTTAATTATTTTAGAATAATGAAGATATAAGAAAATGGTCTTAACAGTTATTTATATGGTTCTGCTTCAAAGAGATACCAGGGGTTTGAATACTTTATGTTTTAAAGGACATTACACATATATTTCTTTTCCCTTAATTGTTAAGGTATTTAGAAATTCGTTTTTGCATTTTCTCTAATTTGTTCGACGTTCATTTTAACAAATAATTTTGGTTCCTCGTCTTACTACAGTTTCATTATTTTTTGTCATACATTTGTTTTACCCTTGAAATAAGACTTTGCATATGTGCCTGTATTTCCTTTTATATAAAATGTATTTATATTAACCAGAATTTAAAATGGAGGTAGAATTCAGAGAACGGCACCCTTATGGATGCACCGCACGGCCACCCTGCTGGCTGTTGCCGAGAGTTGACTCTACAATAAAATAAAATAAAAATAAAAAGAGAAATAACTTGGAGGTCAATTATCACCTTGAAAGCGGATAGTAGACGTCACATAGTATATGTGTACCAAATATCAGGTGAATAGGTCAAACGGTTTGCAAGCTACAGGTGATCAAAAATCCTGGACAGAGAAACAGACAGCCATGGTAGCGTATTTTATATATAAAGATGACAATGTGTATGTCTCTTACTAAACTACACATTTGTTTATGGTTCTTATTTCCCATATTCTATTAACAACCTGAACATGCAAAACAACTGTGAATCATTCTTTTACATTTCTAAAATACAGGAAAAATGATTACTAAAAATGTTTATTGTGCACATTTAAGGCTCTGTAACTAGAAACTACTATAAAATATGTCACCTAAAGAAGACTTACAAAACAGTACTTTCACAAACTAACTGATTTTTAAAAGCATTTTAGGAAACATTTTAACTATGGCTCTTCACGGACTGAGCTGAATTATCCTGTTTTAAATACTTGTAGGTTTGAATTGTGTATTGTTTATTTTGAAAGTTATATTGCCAATGACTGTGTAGTGCTCAAACTGTACTGCTTATTTTTGATTTATTGTGAATTAACAAGTTCATTTTGTTATGTTACCCAGCACAATGGTTAACACTGCTGCTTCAAACAGCTTGATAGGCCTGAGTATGATTCACAATCTCTGTTGTTGGTTCAGGTGAATTTCCACCCAGAGAATGGCAGCTCCCATTACTGATCTGCTGAGCCAGGATACATTTAATGCATTCTGTTAATTCAATATGTCAAAATAATAATGAAAGCAGAGAAGCATTTCTGGACAGAGTACAAGTAAATTAAGTGATTCACTAGTGTGTACAGGTTCATTTAGGAGTCCTTAGACCTCACATTGTTTAGTTTAAACTAGACAACCCTCTGCTGCCTGAAGAATTTAGATTCAAAACAAAAAACTGCTAGCATCTTTTGAATTCCAACAAATTAGGATTTTTTTTGGATTCTTTAAAGGAACAGATTACAGCACTCACTTGGAGCAAGTTTATATTTTAATCAAAATATTCTGGAAGCTTGCAGCACAGTGCCCTGCTGTACTATTCCGCCAGACTTTAAAAAAGCTTTTCCAAAAGAAAGCATTTAAAACACAGAGAAGCAATTTGACTAGATAAATCCGTTGTAATCTATATTTGTATATCAAACAGTTAGAATTATACTGCTGTCACAGTCTTGATGTAGTGAGAAAGACTTTTTGAATAAACAAGCTATTAAACTAAGGCACATCATAGCATGGTTTCCTTACATCAAAGGGTTAAATTATACACATTGCATTAAATTATACACATTACATTTATTGTCATACAGAACCTGAAGTTGCTTTTATTTCTTTAAAAGTACAACAGGTCCAACAGCCATGTTTAAAAACTTATACTATTAAGATATACTGTATCTGCAATATCCCTGCCTACCTGGAATATTAAAATTGTACATGCCACAAAACTTTGATATATACACTGCCTATTAATTTTTCTGCACACACAAAAATTCAGGGTAGCACTTTACTTTATCTGTTCATTATAGATAGATATTAACCGTCCATTAAACCATGAAATTAAAAGCACTACATTAAACAACAGTACATGTCATGTCTAACCCATTTAATACAGACCAGGGGCGCAGGTTGGATTAGAGCCTATCATTATTGGAAATAGAAATACTCTTTAATAACATATGTCATAAGGTCAAGAAATGTTTTATGACATGTATTACATCACAAGGTATTATATAGCACTTAAACTTTGTCATTAAAAAAGTATTCACTTAAGCAGTTATTATAAAGTATGCAATTGAATATATTACTTACAATCCAATGCTTATAAGTAATTCTAATACTTGCTCAGCCATTATTTGCAGGGAACAAATTTAAACATTGACAGAATTAATCCTTTTCCATAATTAAGTATACCAGGCAGCCAAAGCCCAAATTGTTTTTACTACTAGCCAATCCGGAAAGAGTTTATATTCCCAAATAGATTTTGCATTGAATCGTTAAATGTATCCTGCTGGTTTAAACTCTGAGGTATAGTGAAGATGCTAAATTATAACCAGTTATTGATAGGCACAATGTTGCATTATAAACCATTGACTGTGCACTTGTATCACATCAAGCTTAAAGAATCCCTAAGATGTAGCATACTCTGATAATAATGATGTTTTTCATTTACTTTCAGTGGTGACTATTATACTTTAAATGTAAGGTTTACCAAACGGAAGTCTATTAATCTGTTCTGCAATATATGGCAAACAGCTGCATACAGTTTCTTTTTCAACCCTCAAAGCAATCTTACACCTTTATCTTCTTCTCACTGGTTCCTAATATGTCATTTATTGGAAATGGGAATTGAGAATATGAAAAAAGGGAAAAATAATATTTTCGATTTTGTTTCTGCATTGCTTTGCTGTTCAAAAACACACAAAGAAAATTTTTAAAGGCACCCACAATTGAGGAATGATCTGAATTATCTTTGGGTTGTAAACATGTTGCCTATTATATCACTTGCTTCCCACCTGAACAAACTACCCAAACCATACCTATGGTGGGCTAAGATGGTATTGTAAAACTTTACATGTTTCATAATTCCAGATAATCAAAACCCCCAGGAATCTCACCCATGACCAAATAGTCCCTTATTCTCAACAACCACCAAAACAATACTTATGTCTCAGAATTCATTATTGTTTCCACAGCTGGAATTAGAACATGTTATAACATACTTCTATCTGCAGACCAAATCTACAGCATGGCATAGAATACATTTAAAAGACACTTTATTTAGGTATACTTTTACATAATTTGTAATACACTACAATGACTTTAAGACATTCAGTCTGTGAATGTGAGTATCCCAGTACACATGTTGTAATGCATAGCATATACTTAAAAGAAGAGAAACTGAAAGTTCTATATCTTCATCTGTAAAATGTTTAAAAATGACTAGAAGGTCGGGAAATGAGCCTGTGTAGATATTTGATCTTCAAACAGCACACTTATCAGCTTTGCCTACAGTCACTCAGACAGGACAGTTGGTGTTTGCCTGGCCTTACAAAGCGAACCTAATGTTTTATTAATGCAGTGCCTTAGAATAGCAAATAATAGAAAACTTGTTATGGCTCGTTTAATATACCCAGCATAGGTTTTACTGCGCAGGAGTGCATTCACAGCTCTAATTTGTTCTTTAATGATTTGCTCTCATTTATTTTTAAATGGCTTTTCAAAACCTTGCAATCAGCAATGAAGAGGCTCAGGTGTGAATAACAATTAATTTGCAGTTTCTCTAGTGTTTGTTTGTTCATTAATAACAGTCTTCTTTTTTAGAATGATTTACAAGGAAAGAGAGCTCTTAATAAGCAGGTCAGAAAGACAGAATATTATATATTGATATGACAAATTCCTGACCACAATGCACATTTCATATATTGAGAAACAAGTCCAAGGATAAAGCTGCAGAAGAAACACAAGAAATTGGCCCACCTCTATGATGAAACAGTTGAATTAAAGGGAGATGTTAATCTTTGATTTAGAGATGCTTAGCTCTGGAGTGCAAGACCATATTCATTTTTTTTGTCAAATTACTCTTTAATTTCACACCCCTCTTTCCATTCCATTTAATCAGTTATTGAGATATGTATGGAAGCAATTACTGTTATTTTGCAGCACATTTCACCCTAAAGCTTACAGATTTTAAAGACATCTTTTAAAAGTGCCTATATTGTTTTAAAATTACACTTTAAAGAGAACACAGACATTGAAGTAGAATGAGTGCAGGTCAGTAAACTAAATGTTTTTAGCACAATTGCCATGTATAAAATGTGGTTGCAAAAGCAAACAGCACACATGAAGAAAATTAATCTAAATAACAGAAAGTTGGCTACGAGTTGATGAAATATTATTAACAGATTAAGAAAAATGGCAGTCACAGTGTTTCTACCAAAGTGGATTAGTGTTGCACTGCTGAACAGTGCATACTGAAAATATTGTGACTAGGTGTACAGAGCCAAGCTCTGTTTTAAAAAATAGCTGTTCATCAAAAAAAATTAACACAGAGGAAGGGTAATCAAGGGGTGAATTTAAAGACATAACAGAAAAAAAACATTCTGCCACATCTCTGGCCTTCACGAAACAGGTTTTTAAGTCCCTATTTTCTCAGTGAAATGGTTGCCCACATGCCCACTATGCATAATGCTCTTCCACAACCACTAGGTAATACTTATAAATAGCTCTAGCCACAACTCACCTCTCCAGTCTAAGCTCAACGGGCAACTAGCTGAGGGGTAGCTTTATGTTGCATCCTGGGGCTAATTCGGAGGTGATCCCTAAGACCACTTATGGGTTCCTCTGGCCTTCACTTTCCAGCACTCTTGGAGGCTTCAAGCCTGCCTGTGCCCCTAAAGTATACACTTAACAGTCCAGGCCACAACTCTCTCTCTTATATGTGCTGACATCCCTCTGCCCTTCTAAGTCATTCAGAACACCAACTGGGAAAGCTACATGTCAGCTATTTACCCACAGTGGCATTTGGATTAATCCCATCATTAGTAGTGTGAGCAATGTTAAAGGAGGGTTTGGCCAGGTTCTTTTTCAGGTTTGACCTATGCCTATTGCTTACTTTGTGTATATGGCACAACCTTGCCAGCCTTCAAATCTGCCACAATCTATAGTAATTCAAGCTACCATTTTAAGTAACACCAGTCGTTGTAAATATAGTTTAACTGTAAAGTGCTGGAGATTAATACTACAATAAACTGAAGTTTATTATTTACCATTACACATGAATTTGTCACTTTTGGAAATCAGTCGTATAACAACTAGTCCTGCATTTTCAGTTATCACCAAAATTAAGTTTATAGGTTCTAAATAACTGCATGAATTAAAACAGCAAATGAAGGCTGGCCTAGTTTGACCATGTGTGTGATTATACCTAGTGGTGAACTGTTACCTCATCCATGGTTGGTTCTTGTGCATGATGCTGGCAAAATAGGTAGCAGTGAACTTGAACTGCATTAAAGGGGTTAATAAATGGACAGATGTTTACAGAATAGCAGCTGACCTCAGTAGCACCTCTTTTTGGTTTTTAACTATTATCAGAGTTAGAGAACAGAATGTGATAGTCATGATCTGCATATCAGATAATAAATATCAACATGTACAGATTGGAGTTTGAAATACTATGAAAAGTTCTGTCAAGTCTGAGTGGCAATGAAGGAGATATAAAGGACTACATTAGCACAGATTATTAACTGAACTGTTGGCAGATTTTTCAGTTCCATATTTAAGTGAGTGAACAAAAAACCCTATTATAATCTAGGGTCCCATTAGAGCTTCAGTGCTGGCTGGAGCACTGAAATCTTATTCTTGTACTGTGGGACGTAAAATAAACTATTGAGAATGCTATTTTTAAAGATGTGCCTGTCATAAGCAGATGAATGACATCATACATGGAAATGCATTCTGCAATTAAAATCTAAGGCACCTTGTACTTCTGATCAGCATCACATAGAACGGACACTTTTTCTGACACATATGCCTTTAAATACTGTGTATGAAAATCAGCCAAAGCTGTTTTGCCTCTGGACTACAATTTCCTTTAACGTGTGTCCCAAAATTACTCTTCTGTTAGCCTATGTACACTCCTGCTATCTGCTGGGAACTGAAGTCCTCTCAGTAGTGTTATGATGTGGAAGTTCTTCCCAAGCGAAATCCAAAGGGTCTTCCACAATGGCCATGAAGTAGGCCAGACTCTTCGCTGGTGCTTCCATCAGAGGCAGACTTAAATGGGCTAAAATCTGGAGAGACCTATAAAATGACAGATGATGAATCTTTATAAAATAAAAGTTTACTGTATATACTCACGTATAAGTAGGGTCTTGGAACCTGAAAAATCAATCATAAAATCAGACCCCGACTTATATGCCCGTTCAAAAATGCGACACTTAATTTTTTATTTTATTTTTACATCTTCTTGCCTCCTCCAATCTCTGTTTCTCAGACGCATCAAAGTTTGTTGCAGCAGTGCAGTTACCAATTTCTTTGCTACTTCAACGACGTTTAATTTAAATCCAGCTTCATATTTTCTTCTGATAAACTGCTCCATCGTAGATAATGGATGCTCTTACCATAAAGGTGTATGAGGGTGTGAGATACAAAAAACACAAATCAGTGCAAACGTTGCTTCGGAATAGTTCGGGTATTATCGTGTGGTCACATAGGCACAAGAGAGAGAGAAAAAGAGGTTAGGAGCACATGCTGAAACAGAGCATTGCCGTACCCACATAGAAAAAAAGGCAGTGTGCTCTGCGGTTAGTCTCTCAGGTGGGCATTAGCATTTCATAATTCCTTGAACCAATAGCGTGAGTTTTCTGCATTTGACTTATACGACCGACATTATAAAATACTAGAAATTATACTGTAAAATCAAGTCCTGACTTATCCATGGGAGAACGTATCCGTGAGTATATATGGTAATTTAAAAATACTTTGTAATCTATAATTACTCAAAAGAGCATAAAGGATATGTCAAAAGGTCAATCTAAAAAGCAACCAAAGCCACAGTGCAGTAATCCAAAGAGAGCAGTCAAAGGTAGAGCAAAAGGTTTGAAATCTAGTAAGCATAAAATAAAGTTAATGCTAAGAGAATTCACCAACACCAAACGTAAATGACAATGAACCACATTGGGCCAGTGGGTCTCCTCAGCGTTTATAGGACTCAGGCCAGTTCAACATGGAGACAGACAGGTGGTTCCGCCCCTTGAGGAACCACTCTTAAAGCAAAAGGGATATAACAGAACAAGAATACACACATAGAAACATAACTATACAATAATGAAAAATTCTACACATTACATAAATACATATAATAAATATATAGAAAATACTTGGAATTAAACAAAGAAGACATAAAAAGGGAACTTAAACAGAACATATATCAGCAAAAGCATGACAGGTAGCAGTTCCACTGGTTCATCCAAATAATACTGTAGGTTTATTTATGGAACAATAAACAGCAATATCATACACTAAGAGGTTAACAAGACAGATGATTTCACTTTCCCATTTTAACAAGCCATGCGAAACTGCACTGGGAACAATTCATTGCTAGCCTATCAACAATCACCATGACATTCTTCATTATTAACTCTTTGAGGGCTGAATATTTTTTCCAAAAAATACAGTTCCTGAAAAGCAATGGTTTCATACAGAAATCAACATAAAACGTCTGTTGTTACATGCTGCGGCTGCCAGTTTGCCAAGGGTGCCAGACTGTCTTCGCGTGGCTGAGGCAGCAGCAGTCATGGTCACAGTGCATTGCAATCTGGTTTATACCTCTTACCATTGTTAAGTGGCAGTCCTCCCAGTGAACTTTGCTGCAGGCGTGTCAGCTACATGAATCTGTTCAGCACCACGATTAGCTGGGGACCAGTCAGCTGAAGCTGGAACCTCACATTCGTTTTCGATCACTTGTATCAAAATCGGAGTCCGACAAGTCATAGTCCAGTTCAGAGATAATACGCAAAACTTCATCCACGGAATATTTTTGCTTTACCCATTAGCTTTGATCTCTCGCCATTATGTCAGTGCCATTTTTGTTCTTGTTTGCACCTTACTACTCCCATGAGTGCAGGAAATCTCGGTCAAACCAATGAAGCTAACTTTCCTTCTAGCAACGAGAGTCCAACTAAAACATAACAGTTGGTTTTGTCACAGTTACAGTTGATTACCATCGTCAACTCCTCCTTTTGACAAAAGTCGACATCAGCCCTGAAAGAGTTAATGAGGTGATGCCTCATGCAGACATTAGTTGTCGGGTTTATTTGTTTCCTATGAAAGTCTCCAACCTTTCTCAAGTTGTCCACATTTATACAATGCACTTCAATGCTTGGATAGGTTGCTGTCACTCAAGTATTTAGCTCAATCCAGCCTGTGAAGCAGCCTAAGACATCTACCTCCCAGTCCTGCCTGTGAAGATCATTCAGCACTTTGCTACAATATTTTCTCACGTACTCAGTAATGGCCAGTGAGTTCTTAATAACACTATAACTTGTTTTTAAAGTTGTATTTGTAGGGACCCCTCCCATTTTGATATTCAGGCTTTCAGGGGTCAAGAGGATTAATTACAATAAGGGGTTCCCACATTTTGCCCCATGATTTAAGTAGTCCAATGAATTAGTCTCACATCGTCTCCAGTGATTTTCAGTAGATCCATAATGCAGATTCTACCTGTAATAAATGCTGTCTGGTCCTCTTTTACATTTTAGCTGGCTGTTCTACACTTTCTAAGTTTTTTGAGATTTACAGTATAGTCAGTAGTACACTTACTGTATGTTGGTAGAAAAATACATGATTAAGACATCTGAAGGAGCACTAAAATTAACCCACACACTGAATAACCTGGTCCAGGAACCAGTCCTAAACAGAGCTGCACGCCATTGCAGGGGTACTTCAGTTCAGTTATTGTTATATACCAATCTTTACTGAAGACATAACTGTGTAATATTTGCATAAATAATACCACATTCTGTACAAATTTAATTTAACACTAATGTGGAGGTGGCCACAATGTAATTGAAACCATGATAACTCAAGATCTGACAACTGGGTGAAGAAGAAGAAGAAGAAAATAAAATTGCAGTTAATTGATAAACCCAGCTAAGGGTCCTTTGGAACAGAAAACAAAATAATTCAGCCAAACTTGTCTAACAGTTTGAAATAATGCATGGATAGATGATTTTGTGTAATTCGTAATGGCCACTTGCACATTTATTGTTTAGTTGTGTTTATAATTTTTTATTGATGTCTACTTGAAATCTTACAATTTTCCATAAGATGAACTGTTTAGTTGTAAAAAAAGAAAATGAATAAATGATTGAACTGTGCTTTAATAGTTCTTTGTATTCTCATGGCGGTATGTCATGTCAATGAAAGGCACTTTTGTAATTAGCTGTTTTTCATGTTTTCTTGGCTCCTTCACTCTGCCATTTCCTTTCTGGATATGAACAAAAATATGTGAGAAAACTGATTTATGGCTAGAAGCAGAGATTTCCCTTGGGGGTAAAGGAAAACAATTCACTGTTATTGCATTCACTTTTGTAGATTGCAAGATGGGTTCGGTAGAGGTTGATGAGTGATTAGAAGAAACAATCACTGCATGTATATGTCTGAGTGCCATACTATGGTCACTGCCCTGCTTAGATTTCTGCATTGGTGCTTTGTGATATCCCTAAATGTTATGTCACAGTACAAGTAACAAAGTCAACCATTGTGATGAATGCTTTATAGCTGAAATGTGTCTATGTGAAGGACTCATGAGGTTAAACAGAGTTCTCTTATAGAGCTTACCAAAGCTACTGTATGCTTAGGAACACACTACAGAGGAATAATGTCCTCACAACTCATACCTAGTCTTCCAGAAAAATAATAAGAAAATGTACTGTGTTATATACATTGCTTCCTTTCTTTCTTCTTCTTTAGTATTTAAAGTTAAAGTCAGTTAATGCACACTAAAATAAGGGCAGGCAAAACTAGTTCAGATAAGCCATTTTGTCTTCCATTTTGACTCAACAAACAATTTACTTAAACCGTCATCATGTTTGTCCATTCTGCTATCTACAGAATCTGGTGGTTAATTTTCTATCTATCTATATAAAATGCTGTCCATTTGTCACACAATTATTTGTGAACTATTTGGGCTAGAACTTTGATCTTAATAGACCTGATATGTTCTGAAAATTTAACACATTTTAGGTATCTGTAGCCTCGGCAATGTTCCCAGTGGTTGTGTGTTTATTATTGTAAAGTAGTTGAAAAACACAGTAACATGGCAGAAAGAACAAGAAGAGCAGCAACATCTGCTGAGCATTAAGCACATCACAGAAGGCAATTAATAGACAGTACACAGAATATGAAGACAAGGCACTGAAGCACCTAGACAAGCAAGAAGTAATCCTGAAAATAATCTAATATATTCTTGAAATTTGAAAATATTTCCCTTTACTATATAATAAAGCTGTGGTCCCAACAATATCTATTGATAATCGCTCAAGGCATGGTACATATGTGTTCATAATACACAATCAACTTTAAGTATTGTGTGTTTATTGATCTTTGAATTTTATTAAATGCCAATAAAACACAGTAAAGTGATCTATGGTTGTGTGTTAAGTGCATGGAAAAGCAAGCAATAATATCAATAATCACAGAAAGAAAAAGAAAAGCAGCGATATCTGTTGTGCATCAAGTAAATCACAGAAGGCAATTGGGCGACAAAGAATGAGAATAAGAAGACTAACAAGTGAACCACAATGACAAGCAAAAAGTAATCATGAATAAAGAGCAGCTGAGCAGCAAACAAACACAAGGGCTCATATGTATGTAAGATAAAGTCCAGGATACACAATGCAGGGAGGCCCCAAAGGCAAAAATGCACTGTGATGATTTATAAGATCATGAAATAGTTGAAACATCTGACCATAAGAAAGTATTGCTTTTACATCCTAAATCGATGTTTCTTTGCAGATCACTATTTAGTAGAGTTACATTAGCGATGTGATCAATGTCATGCTCTATTTTTTAATATTGAAAACACATTTATTGAATGTGTTTCCAAAATTGAAAAGTTCTATTTGCTCTAGATGAGCCATCAGAAGTCACAAAATACATTATGACTTCTCGCCTAACTTAAAGAAATAACTATCATATGTGAGTTCTTACATTTGCAAAACAGCAGGCAGCAAGTTTAATGTTGTACATATCTAGTCTTTTGTATTCTTGTAGCATTTTGTTTTAGGACCAAAATGAAAATGCATGTTTTACTAGTAACAAATGCAAGGATGAATGAATTTGTTGAATTTTTTTTTTTTACTTTTTGCAGTGTGCACTTATATAAAGGATTCTGCAGCACAGTTCCGTCTCCAGAAAAGACGGCAAGTGGTTAACCTGTAGCTATAATATGGAGCAAATTCCTTTATAAGAAATTAACTATATTTTAGGTATAAGTAATGTGGTTCCTTAAGAAGAGATTAAATACATTTCTAAAAATATTATCCATGATAATATGGCATTGTGAGTTAGTGTAAAGGCACTGGCTGTTAGTTAGCCCTGACTTGTTATGTGACAGTGGTTGTCCGAGGGATTGACAGGTTGATACAGCAACAAATTTTTGAGGTACCAATGCAAAAACAACACATGATGGCATTCAAAAAGAAACAAAACTGCTGTCACCGTAACATTTGGGCTAGCTTATTCAGAAAGACTAGACTGAATATAAATAGACTGAGGAGCTTGTCTTCTCAGGTCGCTTGAACAAGAAGTGATGCCTCCTTTCGGACAGTCTGACTTTTATGGTCCGGGTACTGGAAGGGGCGGAGTCATTTACCCTCACTGGGTGGTTTCTCTGCACTGTGGAGGAATAATTACATAATATAGAATTGGTTTACCACAAACCAATTACTAAGTTTTACATCTGTACCTACAAAAACCATTTGTCTGCAGATACAGTCATTTTACACTATTTTGTTCAAATATAAAATGTATTAACTTTAACATATTTGTATTTAGTGTTTACTGTGCTGGTTTTCTGAGTTGAAGTGGGATTTGTATGAATAAAATGTAACTAATTGAAGATATATTTTTTATATTTCTGTGCTGTAATGTGTGTTAAATATATGAAGTTGTCAGCGATTAAATTTACAATATGCACATCTGGTCAGCATATTTATATTTACAAATTATAATCATTTTTTGAAGCATTTTAAATATCTACTATATTGACTGCTTATGTATATTTAAATTCTTTGCTGGCAGTCAAGATTCCACCTTCCAGTGGACTGTGACTTCCAATTAGTATAAAATTATAAAACAGCAGGTTGTAAAAATGCCCCCTTCAGAACAGGCCATGGATTACCCATTTAATGGTCTCCTGGGCCTTAATATGATAAACAGCCCTCTTCCCCCACTGAAAATTTCGTTCCAGTTCAATAGTCACCCCATGATGTGTACATTTTGTTTACAATTTCTTTATCAGACATTCATTATGCTTTGTAAGCAGTTTGGAAATCTGCAGCCCCATTTTACCTATTCCAAGAATAGCAGCACCTATTGTAGTTATTTAAATTCTGTGGTGGAGGTTATTGGAGGGATAATGGAACCAGCAGTCATTTATATTGTGAAGGAAATTGTACAGTGAATTCATGTTGATTGTGAGGATTGGTTGTCAGTGACTTGTGTTGCAATGTGTTTGAAGGTGTTGAAGTTAGGGGAACCATATCCTGCTTGAGGCTTTCTCTGCTGCAGTAATGGAAGCAACAAAGGAAGGGAAACATGCATTTTTCAGGAATATGGAATCTGGGATGCACATTAACAAAAAAACAGCATATTGACCAATCTAGAAATGCATGGATCTGCCAGTGTGTCTTGATGGAGCCAGCATCAAAAATCAGAAGTGTGCTCCCCTTGACTTTCTCGTATACTGAGGAAAAGGTCATCAGAACCACTTCCAGTTGTGCAATATTTCTCAAATATCATATCTCTTTGTTTCTCATTATAACTAATTGATAATATCGATACACAATCATTTATCTCTATTTATAATCAAATTTTATATTAATCTATACTAATAAAAGGCAAAGCACTCACTCACTCACTCACTCACTCACTCACTGACTGACTGACTGACTGACTGACTGACTGACTCATCACTAATTCTCCAACTTCCCGTGTAGGTAGAAGGCTGAAATTTGGCAGGCTCATTCCTTACAGCTTCCTTACAAAAGTTGGGCAGGTTTCATTTCGAAATTCTACGCGTAATGGTCATAACTGGAAGGTATTTTTCTCCATTTACTGTAATGGAGTTGAGCTTGACCGCCGTGGGGGCGGAGTTTCGTGTGACATCATTACGCCGCCCACGTAATCACGTGAACTGACTGTCAACGCACTATGTAGAAAACCAGGAAGAGCTCCAAAATACGCTGAACAAAACATGCATTATATAATTGAGAAGGCAGCGAAACATTAAGAAGCGAGCGAGTGACATACTACCATATTCATCAGTACAGCTACTTCGGAAACAAAGCGAGGTATAAACCTAAACTTTAAATTAACTTAATAGACAGGCTGCCGCTGGTGCTTTTCGTGCCCACGGGTAATGCGGGATACAAGTTTAATGAGAGGACGCAGGATATAAAC
>JANRMT010062795.1:1923019-1955023 GCA_026402145.1 Polypterus bichir lapradei
GGGTGTAAAGTCTTGTTTATTATGAATATGTTCTTTTTGCATATGCTGGAATTATGTCCAAGTGTCTGTTGATGGCGTTCTCATTTGATAACCAGGATTCCTCCAGCTCTCTGGCACTTTTCGTACTGGCCTTGAATTTTACTTGTACATTGTCCCAGTTAAATGTATGTCCTGTTGATTTAGTATGCGTATAGATCAATGATAGGGAGTCCTTTCTTCTGACGGCGTTGCTGTGTTCCTGCATACGTGTTGCAATTGTTTTTGAAGTTTGTCCTATGTATACCACTGAGCACAAACTGCATGGAATAATGTACACTGTGTTTTGTGTTTCTGCTGTCGATTTCTTGTTTTTAGCATCAAAGAGGACAGTGCGCAGATTGTTCGTGGAATAGCACACAAACCCACGAACAATCTGTTGTGGCACCACGGATTCTTGCAGGGCATATCGGGAGCTGGAGTTTGGTGAAGCCCTGTTGGGTTCCAGGGGGAGCTGCAGACCCCTATAGAGGACCTCCAGCACACCTGAGAGTGATTCCAGGTAATACTGATGAGCCACCTGGAACACTTCTGGGATTTGAATAAGAGGAGCCACCTCATTCCATTTAGAGGCCAGAGTCAGGAGGAAGGAGACAAAACCTGAGGAGGAGTGGAGATGGATGGATTGGTGGCGAGAAAGGACTGTATATTGGTGTGTTGTGGTGTTGATTTGTGCACACTTTAAAACTGTAAATAAAATAGGGTGTTGAACCTGTGTCCTACCTGTGTGTGTCCGGGTTATGGCGAATGTATGTGCCCTGGTGACTTCACTATATATATATATATATATATATATATATATATATATAAATATATATATATATATATACTGTATATAGCATACACATCACCTCTATCTCATGTAGCCTTCTGTGTTGTGATATTCAGTTGAAGACAGAGGCCATTAAAGGCTTTGTCCAACACTTCTGTCATGATTTATTTCACTACAATGTAAAATTTGTACAGAGTTTCATCACCCGCATGCCCTGTAATACAAAATATATTTACATTTAAATATTAAAATAGTAAGTATTAGTAAATTAAGAAATGAAACACTATAAGGAACCAGAAGAAAACACCTCACCTCACAACAACCATTACTGAAGGGAGCGCATGTTCAAACGAACATATTCTTTACCTTTTGGAAGTTTCCATTTACATGGTGGGGATGTCAGTGTTAATTAGCATTCATATCTGCAATGGCATCACTCCTGGCTTAAATGAAATTTAAGAAAATATCTGTGGGTCCGTTAGCCCTTATACACTAACTAAAATAACTAAAAGATAACAATACCGGATGACTTTAAATGGAAGGCTACTAAACCTCCATTACATATATAGTGTATATATAAATATATATATATATGTTATGTATATATCATATTATATTTTACATATAATTGTATATATGTTTCATCCTAGGTGTGTCTTTTTTTATTGGTATTCTATCAATGTTTCTATTCTGAGTAGATATGCTAGTAAGAATGACAATGTACTGAGCACACATGACAATAAATTTGAACTTTAAATTGATCAATGTAACATTCTCAAACTCAGCTCATCCAATTAAGGGTCAAGGTGGGCCATATTTTATCTGTGCAACACTGTGATTACAGCAGAAACAACCCTAGATGGGGTGACAGTCCATTGTAGAGCCTATACTCAGTCACTTAGATTTTTATAGTCACACTAAGGTGCACATCTTTAGGTTAAACAGACATTCGAAAACTCCACACACACATCGACCAGGTACAGGATTCAGTTGTAGGACGCTGGATTATTGAGGCAGCAGCACTAAGCACAGCATAGCTGTGCTGCCAAGACAATTAAGTTTCTGCAATAATTGTTTTTACCTTTGCATGTAAAAATAAATATTAAGGTTAATGAAGCATTATAAGGTAAATTCTTTAAAACAGTTGAAGTATACCACACAGAAATGTAAAAAGCAGAATGAAAACATTTTTACAATGATTTAGAAACGGGCAATATCATCCCCATGTGCAATTGTTTGTGTTATACTATGTTGTTGCATTTGGCATTATCAGTCTAGTGAATGTTCTGTTGCATCCGTGTGTATAGTTAAGTAATTTAAACTTTAATAAAACTCTTAAGCATTCAAGCACATGAGCATTTTCCAAAGTAGCAGAGAAGGCAAACTGATTTCTAGGGTACTGTTTCAGCTGTAAGAAAATCGGTTCTGTCTCCAGTTGAAAATGCAAAAAATAAAAGATGAAATAATACTGGCACAAATTCAGAAGAAAATAAGAGATGCAGCAAATATTGGAACTTAGTTTGTATTAAATTCTCTATTCTAGACAAATCATGTAAGTACTTACATTTTTTCTTAGTATGAATTACTGGGGATAACAGAGTAAGTGAGCATGACATTGTACATTTTTGTAACATTGTTGGAATACTAACAAAATTGAAAAAATGGCATCTTTGCAAAATACGATCAACTCTGTATGATACCACAGGTTTTTTAAAACACAGTCTCTCAGTAGGAAACATTGGCATTGTTCCATGTGCTTCCTGCCTAAATATTAAATAAAAAACTCGTTCAACACCATTCACTTGTGAATTCTTTCTCCTAAAATGAATGCATTTGAGAATTTTAAGGTCTCATATACACAGGGAGGTATGAAGAAAGGAGTACATCCTACTAAAGAAGGAAGGATAAAAGTGGGTTCAGAAAGACTGGGCTGATCAAAAACTTACAGCCAGCAAGGTGTTTTTATCAATTATCAAGACTAACACAATGAAAACAATGAAACTTTTACAAAATATGGCACAATTGTATGTCCTTTGTTGCTTATGAATATACAAAGCAAATCAATTGCATTTTTTACTTGTTGAAAAGTCCACAGAACAAGACAGTTCTTTTTTTGTTTCAGCAACATTGTCGTATGCTGTCTTAATGGGCACAGTTAAACTGACACAGCAAAATGAAATACATTGACATCAATTAGATGTCGAGCAGCTACAACAAATAGGCTGCAAAGCTAACATGTCCAGTGCTCACAGTGGATGCAGCAAGTCACTGACCAAAAGACTTTTAATATTAATAGATCTAGCAGTGGCGAGTTTCAATAGTAGACTTTAGCTTAAAATGAATAAAGCAGGTAAGTTATTAAAGGAAAAACAACATTGCATAAACAAAACAATTAATAGATTTCATTTACTGATATCTCATGGACTCAAATTAAGTCATTTTCTGTGTGATGTCGTCTGTGGGGGTTATGCTCCTGGTACTCAGGATTACATCCCAAATTCCCATACATGTATCTGTAAGGCTAACTTGTGACTTTACATTGGTCCTATGTGAGTCAAATGTGGGAATGTGTGCCCGTGGACCTTACAAGGGGCTGGCCACATGACCAGAATAGTCCCTTTAGGCTGATGAGGCTAAGATAACCTCCGGACTTCCACGATCTGGATTAAGTCAGTTTGAGAAGGTTATGTGATGTTTGTATGAACCCCTAAAAACAGAATAATATGGATAATGAAAAATCTACTGTAAAAGAAATTACTCTTAAAGCA
Organism: Polypterus bichir lapradei; assembly: GCA_026402145.1. Taxonomy (NCBI): domain Eukaryota; kingdom Metazoa; phylum Chordata; class Cladistia; order Polypteriformes; family Polypteridae; genus Polypterus; species Polypterus bichir. The sequence goes on from JANRMT010062795.1 coordinate 1,926,596, forward strand.
TTAAAGTACCTCTATAAATGTAAAATCCAATGTCTCTGTTTGTCTGTATGTCTGTCCGCTTTTCACGAGAGAATTACTTAACTACTTTAGATCGGTTGATTTTGTGATTTCTCTCATTGAGCTAAGTATCATGGTTCACTTGCAGTACTGATTTATTTGCGTGAACCTGACAGAGATGCAGCGGGCCAAGTGGAGGGGGGCGGGGCCCTCCTCACTCATGTACCAGCTTCGGGGTGTATCTTACATCCACTTAACTAGTGAATGAGAGAACTACTTAATGGATTTAGATCGGGTTTTTTCCTAGAATTTGTTTGAACATTCAGGTTGATTTTACGACTTCTCTCATTGCGCTAAGAATCATAGTTCGCTTGCAGGAGCGATATATTCGCGCAAATCCGAGACAGAGGCTGCGGGCTGAGGGGAGGGGGTAGTGTGATGTCAGGAGTGGGGAGTTGGTCTACCTCTGTGTTTTGGAGTGTACCTTCCCTCCGCTTAGTCGGCAATACCTTTTTGTTTATTGATTTTTTTGTCCAGTTTCACTATTACCCATACGGAGCCGCGGGGTTTGACTAGTTATTAATATAAAGAAAATGATTATCGTTAAGCCTAAATGATATGCGTCCATGGATTTACTTTGGTGCAATTCACAAGAAGTCACTGTGTATTATTAGTACATACTTATGTTTATGTTCCTTTATTCCTTATAATACTATATAACTGATTAATTGGCAATGGTAAATATACTTGGTGTGAGAGTACTGTTCAATGAACTGCTATGGAAAACAGGATTGGTTCCTGTCTTATAGCCCATTTTGCTAGGTTAGGTTCCAAATTCTCTTGCTCTTGTAAAAGACACCTGAATGGATGTTAATTTCAGAGTGATCTATCAGTTTACATTTGAAGCATACACATTACATGGCTCACTCTGTGCTGTTCATTAGGTCAGGTTGGTATCAACTCCTGTAACCTTGAGGATTCAAGTGCAACTACAGTTCCATGAGATGGAAATGAAGCAAGTATCTTGCTTGGTAATTTAGTATGTATCTTTTTTAAAATCTTCTCCCATCTTCCCTAGCAAGCATCTAAGTCTGAGGAAATAACACAAAGCCTCCACTGTGTGTTTGAGAGCATTTTACACTATGCCAATAAGCCCATTTTATTAATCTTAGCTTGCAGCAAATTCACAGCAGGTTTTGGTGGATTAAATCCCCATCAGAAAAAGTATATGTCAAGATATTGCAGGAAAGAAACACCTGTGCTTATCATTGATCGACGAATGTTGATTAAATCCAGTCTATGTTCGGCATATCAAAAGAAAATGTTACACTACTGAAGTGTGGGCACGTAATGACATATGTGAAAAAAAGGACAGCTCAGTGGGTGCTGCTGGCAGCTTGGTAGACTACTGCGTATAGGTTTCATGCATACAAATTTATGTCTCTTTTTAATTTGATCGCTATATGAAATCCAACCGTGTATGGAGGATAAATCATTTTCATGCACTGCAATTGAAAACAATATGATTTGTGAAGGCATCTGAATAGCAGGGTGTGTAAGATTTTGCCATTTATGATGGATGCAGAATAAGAAGATGAACAGTTTGGGGTTGCGTGTAAGCAGGGCATTTTGAAGGTGTTAAGTCACTGGCTTATAACACATTTTCATATCTGAGTCTATATTCTCTTTGACATTTTCCTTCTTCAGTAAAATTAGGGTTTCTTGTTTTTTCAACAAAAGTACAATTTCTTCTAATTATTGCTGCATCAAAAAGCTAGGTTAGATTATATTAAGTATAAATAATCATATTCTAAAACGTAACATTTATTCTATCCTCTTCAAACATATCCCAAGTTGATATGAGGTGACTAATGTTTTCTCTCTGCATGATTTTTTTTTCACAGTAGCCAAAATTTCATCTCTGGCCTTTGTCCATCCGCTCATTATTTTACAGTATATATTGCTTTGTACGGGTGTGTTTGCATCATACAACATAAAATAAAGTTGAATAGAATGGACCCAACCAACGGTAGTGCACACATTATATACATAGCCCCTAGCTCATATAAAAAGATTGTATTGTTCTCTCATTTTTTGGTTTTGCTAAATTTAAATCATAACTTTTAGACTTAAACTGAGGTCAAACTAATAAGACCTCTGTCTTACATACAATTATGAATTTTTCATGGTTTTTTAAAGAGCTTTAGTCTAAGTCATTATTTTACTATAATAAGTGCAGTTATAAATAATTATGAGACATATTAAAAATGGAGAAATTATATCTTAATAATTTATAAAGATTAAATCCAAGATCATTCTTAGGTGGACTGCCCCCTTATTAAGCTACAGAGCTGTGTTGTACTATAAATTGCAAGTAATCTAGAGACCTGACATCCTGCGGTCATCCTTCAATGTCTATAAGAAAATCTTCTATCAAAAGTCCTTCATTTTCCATTGGCTAAAAAGACAAATTGACAGTTCATTTAATGTTTTTTCAATTTCTCCAAATAATCATAAGACACGATATTTTAATTCTTGGAACAGAACAGCCATCAACTTCAACATGTCATAGTCTTGATTAAAGTTTTCCTTTCCTTTGAATGTTAGGGTGACAAAATTAATTTAGATCTATCTTTAGAAAGCAAACAAGTACAGGGAAACAATAGAAATTCTCATATATACAATAATAATGGTTATAAATATCATATAATCCGCCTTTAGTTTCTGGTTAAGTAATTTTTTTTAAACTATTTTTAATTCAATGAATTAAAGGCCATATTATGTACATTACTAAATAAGAAACCTTACTTAAGAATGTGACAAGGCTTTAGTTTTTAAAATAAAAGCAAGGTGTGTAATACTGGGGATGTCCTAGTTAACTATTTCAACACCCTGAAAGCATATAAATTGAAATTGCAGGGAATTCCAAAAAACACGTCATGGTGTTATAAATCTCTCCATGTCTATTACCAAGTTTGCGAAAAAGTATTGAAGCAGCTGGCAGACAGCTTTTTACAGACTGAGCAAGAAGGCAGCAGTCTGTGATCACTACACAGACTAAGTAGGTTTAGAGTTTAAAGTAGCAATGGGCCTTCTGGAAAGGGAGGAGGTACATCCAGAGAAAAGAGGCAGTGTCTTTTATGGCAAACAAATAAATAGGAGCCTGACACAGGTGTTGACCACAGTTATGCCGAATTGCATAACAATAATTGTAAATCCCGTCATACTGATGGTGTTCAGCTTACAGAGAAAAAGCATGGAGTTAGTCAAGTCTTACTCTTGGTTAGCATTTTGTGTTTTGGAGATGTTTTCAGTCACCTGTAACTACAGAAAAGTGAAGTCATCAGTCTTGTTAAACTCTTAGCAGAGTGTTTCTGCATATTATCATTCAATACACAAGTTTATTATTGACTTGAACCATTATTCATTGTGTGCCACAGTCCTTATATCTCTGTGCTCAGTTCACAATGTTCAAATGGGAATCCAGAAGAATGGTATTGGTAGAGGATTTCCTTTTATTTTAGTATGCTTTACACTCAAACGGCATGCATCTGCATTCTATGCACTTTTTCTGAACTAGAGGTTTGATGCTGGTCTATGGCAGGGAGACAAATTTGTTAATGGTATGTTGTTACCTTAATCTATATAATGAAGTAGCCATTTTAACACTGCATGCATACAGTGTATAAGTGTGACAAAAAATTGGTAGTTTTGTGTGCTGCTGGTCAGAAGTACAAATGGCATGACCATTGTTTTAAGACTATGTATTTGTGTATGATATGACATTTAAGAATTTAAAATAATGATGTTAGTTAATATAGCAGATGGATATATGCAGTATGAAAACTTAGCACGACACAAACTGTAAATACATTTGAAATGTTGGAGATCATTATTTTACTGCAAAGGTTATACTTAATTTTTGTATTATTATTATTATTAGTATAGTTTAATCTTATTAAAAATATTTCTATCATAGGCTTGTTTGATCTTCAATTTAATAGTCAATAATGATAACATTTGCAGATATTTACCCTTATCCAAATTCTTTAATGTGTTTAAAACTAAATTAGAGTTCAACTCTTTTCAGATATCAAAGTTATAGATTCTCAAAGAGTATTGCAAACAAACTATAGAAAGGCTCAGTTAAATATAAATATCGATCAAGGTTAGATATTAATTTAATTTGAAAACTATCAATGTGATTCAGAGAAATTGTATAACTGTATGACTTCACATATTAGTTAATTTACATTTACATATAAATTAGATGGAAACAGTGATTAGCAATGATGGATCACTGTCTCACTATGTTTCTTTGAGTTTTCTTCAGGTTCTCCAGTTTGCTTCTATAAATCATATATTTGTGTTTTAGGTGTTTTGATATGAATGCATTATGCAATGAACTGCATTTACGATTATTTTATGTTTTATTGTTATTTATGAATTGTTATCTTTCATATTTTTATGTGTTTTTACTTTTTTTGTAATTATGTACTACCTTTTTACATGTGCCTCCATTCCGTGTATTTTGTGGATGGAGTCCCAGGTGGTGGTGCCACTCTGACATCATTACTACTGGGTCCAGCTAGTGCAGGGGTGGGCAAAGTCGGTCCTGGAGAGCTGCAGTGGCTGTAGGTTTTTGTTCCAACCCAGCTTCTTAATGAGAAGTCAATGATTGCTGATGAATAACTTATTGCTTAAGTGACATTTTGATGCTTCATTTTAGTTGTCTCACATGTTAAGATTCCCCACCCTTAATTGCTTATTTCAGTCTTGAACAGCTGCATTCAGTGTTTTAATGGCTCCTTATTAGCAATAAGATGTAAATGACAAAGCAGCCAGCGGTTCTCCATCTAGCTTGTTTCCATTTGCATCTGTGTGTGTTCATCATGCAATAATGTAATAAAACACTTAATAGAAAATGTGACTGACTGAAAATGATACAGTCCCTGACAAAAGTCTTGTCGCTTCTCTATTTTGTAGAAACTCCTGCTATTAACCTGACTTTTAATTAATCAACTGGTGTTAGAAATAGCTCATATGAAAAGCTAAAGCCCTCCCAAATGATGTTTAATGCACTGAAATTAGTTTCACTGAAAAAAGATTTATCATTTAATCAAGACAGAAAGGTCAAATTTGGGCAAGACAAAAGTTTTGTCGCCTATACAGAAAATGAACAACTTTACTGCAAATCCAAAAATATGTCAGCAAATTAAGTAGTGGTGCTGTGAGATCCAAATTTAATATCTTGTATGACTTCCATGAGCTTGAAGGACAGCATCCATGCGTTTTGGCAAGGATTCATACAATTTATTGATGAAGTCATCAGGAATAGCAAAGAAAACAGTCTTGCATGCCTCCCAGAGTTCATCAATATTCTTTGGTTTCGTCTTCCATGCTTCCTCTTTCATCCTACCCCACATATGCTGAATGATGTTCATGTCTGGTGACTGGGCTGGCCAATCCTGGAGCATCTTGATCTTCTTCGCTTTAAGGAACTTTGATGTGGAGATGGAAGTATGCGATGGAGCACCATCCTGCTGCAGAATTTGGCCTTTTTTATGGTTGGGAATATAAGAGGTAGCTAAGATTTCTTGGTATTTTAGACTATTGATGTTGCCTTCCACCCTGCAGATCCCTCGCATACCCCCATACTGGATGTAACCCCAGACCATGATTTTGCCTCCACCAAACTTCACTGTTTTCTCGATAAATCTCGGCTCCATGCGGGTTCCAGTAGGTCTCCTGCAATATTTGCGGTGACTGTGGTGTAATTCAACAGAAGATTCATCTCAAAAATACACCTTCTGCCACTTTTCCAGCATCCATCCTTTTAGCAGGCTGTGGGCCTTGGCAAATGCCACACGGTTTTTCAATTGTCTTTTGTTTAGTGCTGGCTTATGGGCACTGATTCGACCATGGAGGCCATTTCGAGACAGAATCCGACAAACTGTTCTGGTTGACACAGGGACTTCAGGTGTCCAGGTCTCGTGGAGCTCTGCTGCAGTGGAAAATGGGCTGGCCTTGGATTTTCGAGCCAACAAACGGTCCTCTCAAGCAGTTGTTTGGCGGGGTCTTCCTGACCTGGGCTTGTCAAAAACGTCTCCAGTCTCTTCAAATCTTTTTTTTATCCTCTGAACCTGACGCTGAGACACGTTGAAGGTGTTTGCCACTTCAGCAGTGGATTTGGTCTTCAGCCTCTTGATAATCAACACTTTAGTCTCAGGGTGAATCTTAGGCATGTTTGCAGAGGTCTAGTTGCAGTTGATGTGAAGGTCTAGTGTACTGGGGTTCTTTTTATACACACCTGAGACCTAATTGATCCATTATTAGTCACAGGTGAAGCTCATATGACAAGGCGACAACACTTATGTCTTGCCAAAAATTGACTCAATGGGCTTTACCAAGCTGTGAATATTAGAATACTTTTTGTCAGTTTCGCTTTGCACTGAAACATTATTACAAAAGCTGATGGGATTAAAATGACCCATTTCTTGTAACAAAATCTTGATCTTGTAGCAAAATCTACACAGACAGAAACAAGTTTTGGACCCTGGACCAAAGAGGCAAAATTGGGAACCACTGAGGCAGTGGACTACCCTGTCTCATTAATACTATTTGTAAAATAATTTCAATTCAAGGATCTTATAATTTATTGATTAGTTTTTATTTTCCAAGTGCAGTGTTACCATTTTGAGTTGCCTATTCCAATAGGATTAGGGGAAGGGCAAGAATTAACCCCTGATCAGTTACTTGTTCATTAAAGAGCACAAACCTGCACACTTACAAGTACTCACTTATACCAGACCAATTTAAAGTCAACCATTTATTTTTATGTCTTTGGGAGAAAAAAAACTACAAGTATACAGTGTAGGAAGTGAACTCGCGTTCATAGAGCAGTGTAGTGTCCAACACTACGAAACTATGCCTCATAAATGCCATTAGGTTAAAAATACTAAATAAACATCTCTTGGCATTTTAAGATTCATTTATAAAATTTAATGTATACCTTAAAATAGAGATATAAAGTTATGCATTCCCCTGTTTGTAAATGTCACATTTAGCTTCAATATCCACAGGCTATTGTATTCGGATATTGCAATGATGTTCTCTTCATTTGCTACTTTAAATTGGAATGAAGCAAACAAATTAATCTGATACTGTAAAAATGTCATAACATCTTTTTCAAATGAGAGATGATTCCTACTCTTGCATATTTTCATGTTACAGTCTGCTGTTTTATAACAACCTAATATATTCCACAAATGTCAAACAGCCAAACCGAAAGCAATGGATAACCTGGCCTTTCACGATGAGAATGTGCTCTACGCACGTACGTAAAATAATTCATTGTGTATTGCTACGGAGATATGATTTAAAGAAGGAATTAAAAATTAAATTTAAATTTAAAATTTCTAATTTTAAAATTGCAAAATACCAAACATTTGGGCAGACGGAAGGTATTGGCCAAATTTGGATTGAATTTTTGAACAATTAACAATTAGGTTGATCCAGCCTGAAATGACAAACAAGTAGCAAAAATATGCATTTGGAATTCAGTAGGATATCACATACTGTAAATGCATGTCTGTTTAGATTTTTGGATTAACTACAATTGTAGAAACATCAAATATTTAGTTAACTGTTGCTATATACTCATCTTCAGAGTAAGATAAGTCATTTAACACATATGGTACTATATGTGCATTTTTTGAAAGAATGTAAGATTTTTTTTTGATTATGTTGTTTAAGATACTAAAGGTGTTAACATAATCTAGTAAATATCTAGTGCACTACCATCACCAAAAGATTTAAACAAGATATTTTTCTTTTCCAAAAATATTTTATGGTATTGTTGGTCATTGACAAAACTCAACAGGGTTAAGAGTGAAAAAAGGCTCATGAAAATGAACTTATACTTTATTTTATGAAACTTCCTTACTAGGGTGGCATCTCTTTATTTATAAATTTTGGGAATGAGTCGGCCTTTTATTGCATCCTTTTAGAATAGTACAACAAAAGCAAGGGTAGCTCCCATTCACGCACTAAACCATTGAGTCTTTTGTCATTGTCAAAATTTTTTTGCCACATCTATGCCCTGTCACCATCTCTGCAATAGCATCATGGACTCTTTACTATAGGCTCTGTCTCTATAGTCATTAGTGCATTTTTAAAAGTTGATCATTATTCCATTCCAAGCTTTATAGCTTATATGCAGCTATTAAAGATATCATGAATTTCTGAAGGTGGCGGGTGGCTACTGAACTGTATTTGGATGAGTTAGCTCATAAGAGTTTATTGTGCACTCATTCAAGCTTGCAAGGGTGTGCCGCTCTTTGACAGAAACAGCACTTTGGGAATATACTGCTTTCTTTGTGTAAAACAAGTTCATCAGTAGTCCAGAGGTACACAGTGACCAAATGGGAAAGTCATAGGATAAAGTCAGAGTAAGGCACTCATGTAATTATTCTTGAATGATGTATCCCAAAAATGAGAGAGTGCGTCTGTTGAGGACCTCAAAAATGGGATTTTCCATAGGAGACTCGGTGACATTGGTGTATGTGGGAATTCTTCAGCAAAAGCTGTAGACTATTACTAAAGAAAAGCAAGAACAGTTTTCACTGCTCACATACATTCCTAACCCATTTTAGGATCTGGCAGAACAGAAAATGAAATAAGATGAGATATCTATACAATTAATTTATTGGAGCAAGGTTGCGTGAAGTCACATGCAGAGACCAGAACGAAGTAATGGAAACGAGTTCTAGGTGATCAGGAGCAATTCATTTTAGATGTAGTATGAAATCTGCTCTGCAGTACAGAGTAGTTGAGTCTTAATGTGAAATGTGTGTGGGATGACAGTTCATCGGCAAAAGGAAGTGACAGAGATATACTGTATGAACTGAGAAGCAGAAAGAAGAGTAGCTGCTAAAAAGCTAATCCGATTTTATTATACTTACTCGGCAGTGTATTTTTGAATTTCAAGAAAAAAAAATCAATTTATAAAATATCTTACATAATATTTTTCAAAATTAAAAATAGTACAATAAATCAAGGGTAGTACTGTTATTAGCACAGTTGCTCCACATATCAGACATTGTGGGTTTGAATCCCATGCTCAGTTGTTTCTGTGGTGTTTGCATATTCTCCCATTGTCGGTTTGGAGATTACTTTGAGTTTTCCTCCAACATCTCTAAACTGGGTCATGTCTGGTGTGGTAGATAGGGGGCGCTCTCGCTCCCTTAAACCCCTGTCCACGACTCCAGACACCAGGTAAAAGTCCAAATATTGACTTTATTTAATCTCCACAGTGCACAAAGCACCCTCTCCTCCACTATACTCATATAACAAACAATAATACACAATAAACCAATCCTCCAGCTCCCAGACGCGTTGCCACCCTTCCACCCAGCTCAGCTCGCCGTCTGGGAGCTCCCACAGTCCTTTTATATCTCCTGACCCGGAAGTGTTCCTAATCCCCAGTCCTTGTGACTCGCAATCACTTCTGGGTCAGGTACAAGTTCTTTTCTTCACCCCGGAAGCACATCATTCCTCTTGTCCACGTGTGCCTCCGGGGCGTAGGGAAAATATCCATTACTCCTCCCTGCAGTGTCCCCTAGTGGCCCCCATGGCATCCAGCAGAGCTGTGCATAAAAACTCCATTGTCCATGATGCCCTGCTGGTCTTCTGGGGACCTCCATGCTGCAAGGAGGGCTCCACCTGGCGGCTTGGGGGTATTGGCCGGGATAAACGGCCGGCCATCCTCCACACTGGATAACAGGCAATTCAAAACAGGCCTCATATTATTGGGTGTGGGGATGTCAGTGTGTGGGGGTCCTGCCTGAAATATTGCCCTGACCTGGGCTGTTTTCTGCTTATTGCAGTCAGGATAGGCTTACTGGTTGGAGTAAGCAGGTTTCTTATGTTATGTTATGTTTCAATTAACTGAGCAAAATTAAAACGGATTAAAAATAAGACTTTTTCCCTTTAATTACCTTGTTTACTGCTGACATACACACTAGCGTGTCTTTACTGGAAACATTGTAGGATAACATATGATTAGGCATAGCTCTTTTTGGGTATGACATTTTGTTTTCAACTCAAGTGTGTTTACATGAATTTGATGGTGATTCATCACAATGACTTTGCTTCTCGGAAGGATTAAGTGATCTTAAGGCAAAAAAGTTATTTTAGTTAAGAATTATTGACCTTTTCTTCTGTTTCTCCACTTCCCAGTTTTGGCTGTGTTTGACCTTAAGCTTGTATGACTAGCGTTTAAAAAAAATCTATCCTTAAAAGTGAAAATTCATCTCTCAATAAATGCAGCATCTAAGAAAGGAAAATTGTCAAGACCAGAAAGGCTGTTTTGAAAATGTGTCCCTTATTATTTAAAGATAATGTAAAGTATTTGGAGAACTTGTAACTTTGTAAAACTGGTGATAGGTATAGTATACTGAAAGGAAAGCCAGGAGAACATTGCAACAACAAGAGGGCACAACTAAGTGCCAAACCACGGACACAATATCACTCCACTTGACCCTGGTCATGAAGTAAAGTTCTTTTATTTCCTTCAACACCATTCAGTGGTCAACACAGCCATGATAACACAGAAGTTGCATTCTCTCTTTCTCTCCTTACACCCTCCTGGTGAGTTTTACCTGCCTCCTCTCGACCCAGAGTCCCCGAGGTAAGGTTGCAACCAGGGAATGCTTTCAGTGCCACAGCAGTGGTTATGTTGAGCACTTCTAGGTCATATGGAAACCAGAGCAGTCCTTTCCTTGCTGCTCCCTTTTGAAGCTCCCAAGGACCCTGACAGGCCTACTCAACTACGCTCCAACTCTTAGAGGAACACTGCCACCTATCACATCGGGGAATTAACTGCCTCTGGCATCCACCTTACCCCAACTCGGATAAGGATAACTAATCATCCCAGCTGGGTTGCAGCTCCTTCCATGCTGTCCTTAGATTATATTCTCTTGGCTGTATAAGGAGTCACTACCTGTCCTAGTCGGGATGCCAGTCCATTCGCCTTGGCACCTTCAACAAAAAGAGTGATAATGACAGATTGAGCATCATTATACCAACATTTGTTATATCAGGAGTATTATAAAGCCTCAGTAATGAGACACAAGCAGTAGGACTGGTCACAATCAGAGGGAATTAAACCAGTGTGACACAACATTACTTTGCTTCATTTGTCCAACTTTGTAAGCCTCCGTGCATGACCAGTGCCTTTAATTCTGAGTTCATGTCTCATAACATGACTCACACATCATGGTGTACCTTACACTAAAATGTGGTTAAACTGTACAGTATATACCCCATTTACAAATTTCAGAGTGTTTGTTTCTATTTGTTAATATTACTTTAAATGAATGCAATAAAAACACAATTCAAATTTTTTTCTGTTGCATTTGCATAGGCTGAACAGTCTCAGAAGAATCACAATTGAGAAGACAAATGCATTTGTACAGGAGATTTAAGAAAGGGGTAAATGTTTTGTGAAATACTTTTTCATGGTGACCTACGTGGCCTTAAGATTATCACTGAGAAGATTTTAAATGTAATGTTTACAACATTTGGCACACTTTTTTTGTCTGGAACTCTTTTTTTGGACCGTTTTATGCAATGGATAGGATTAGTCCAATACTGAACCTCAGATAAAATTATGAAATTGTGCCATCAGAAAATGAAAAAACAGAAGTCAGTCAGTGATGCTGTTGAATTTAAAATGTGGTATCTATATATATTACAATCAGAAAGGGTCTGAAGTTCTGAATATACAGCTACCCCTTGTGCTTCAAAGAGTAAAGAGCAGACTTGCAGCTGCTGTGCTCATAGCCTACCCTAACCCTGTCAACTACTGCAAACAACACTTACAGAAACTGGGTCAGCTGCCTTACAAACCCGAGAAAGCTTCCCACTGTGGATTTTTTCAGCAGCCTCTAGAGACTTCTGCTTTGTTGGTTGTCACAAGAAAAATCATAAGACTTGTTGAGTAACCTACTGCTACTGAACCATAAATATGTTCTGCTTTAGAAGTCCTAAATATACTGTGGCTAAAAAGTCAGCTGCGAGATGAACCTAGAGCTGACCTCCAGTTATTTGAGTTTGCTGCACATATTGAAACTGAGGACTACCAATTGCTATTAAAACTGCTTCTCAGAAACATTTAAAGCTCATCTTGAAACTCTTTTTCTTATTCAATTAAGTATCCTTGAATAACTTTGTTGATTTTCTCAGTCTGCTTAATCCAATTTCAGAGTCATATGGAGTCCAAATCGAACTGGGTCATAGACAAGAGTTAACCCTAAAAAGTGTATGAGTCCTCATAGGACACACTTACTTATAATAGAACAAGGATTTACTAAGATAGCATAATTATGGCACTAATTTCCCAGTATGTTACATAGATTGTGTACTTCAGAATGAATATAATAAAATGTGAAAACTTACATGTTCTGTTGACATATTTTCATTTATACTAGTTTAACTCTTTTACAAATGACTATTTGAGCATGTGTTTGAATGGGGTGTTTCATGCAAGCTTCATGACTGTCTTATGGCCACTGTTGATGGGATAGGTTGCAGTTCAATAACACCCATTTAGTAAAAGAAGCAATTAAGAAAATTAATAAATTTATGTACAGCAATCATTTTTTTATCAGTCTGTACTGGTTTTCCATAATCATCATTGTTTTTTTACAATAAAAGAAACAATATGATGTAGGGCAATAGATTATAGCATGATAGCATGAAAGAGTTCTGCAAAAAAAAAGCATCTGTCAAAAGATAGGCTGAAAGCAAACTATTATGTTCATAACAAGCAAAAACAGGTCCTCATTTAGATAAAACCACCTTTATCATAAACCATGCTGGTGGCATAATCATTCTGTGGGATTAAAGATAGAAGGAATAATGAATAGTGCTTCAGTAAACAGATGTAAATCATTCAAGAGAGCCTGCTTTTGTCTTTCAAACTCTGTAGCAAAGACAGTGCAACAATCCTTAGCATACATCCATCCACCCATTATCCAACCCACTATATCCTAACTACAGTCACAGGGGTCTGCTGGAGCCAATCCCAGCCAACACAGGGCGCAAGGCAGGAAACAAACCCCGGGCAGGGCACCAGCCCACTGCAGGGCCTTAGCATACATTGGATGTGAATTCAAAAGAATAATACAAATGGCTTAAATGACGATCAGACTTGACTTGATAACTGAAGTTCATGTAATCTTACCAACCAGCTTGACAAGGCATTAGCAAATCTGTAATGAATAGTGAGAAATGAAACAAATTCAGTTATGCAAAGTTTACACACAACAGATATAGTATAACCAAGAAGACTCAAAATTCTTCAAAATTGCTTCCAAGTGTGCTTTACAAAGTACTAAGATGACTCACTAAGTAGTCAAGATGTTTCTTTCTCCCTTTTTTATATATAAGGGTTAACAGAGAGTTTTGGACTTAAGCGTTTTTTAAGTGGCCAGAAATTGGTTCCAGTGCACTAAAATATTTGAAACATTCCTTCAGCATTTGTAGTTTATAGTAGCTCTAAGATAGCTTGAAATCAAAATAATCAATGTAGACCTAAATGTCAAAATTAGCAGTGCACAATGCAATGCATATGTCTCCATTATATGCTGTTTGGTATGGGATTCATAAAAGTAGTGTTAATGTTTGTGATGTGCCATCTATTGGAATAAAAAATGCAATGCATTTTACTACTAAAATGTTTATGATGCGCCATCTTATTGGAATGACAGAGACATAGCAACTTGACAGACACAAAGACAAACATATAGACATGTATTTCTATATTAAGTTAGATTTTTCTGCTGTCAGAATCTACCATGGATGCCAAAAAAAAAACCAAAACAAAATCAATTAAGGTGCTATCATAAATTTTTAATGCTATAAAACATTCCACCTTTGGGACTTCATTTGAATCAACTCAATGTGAACTAGGGCCAGTTCTCTTCAAGATGACCTAAAGTGTATTCAAACTAGGAGCAATTTCAGAATAGTTTTGTAATTTGGGATAAAATATGGATACATCAGTACAACCCAGAGTTTAAACGACAATAATCAAAACAGTGGAAGCCTAGTGATTCTCTACATCATAGCCCACAGGAACGATTGGGGGGCTGGGGTTGCAGTGCAAATCCCCAGTGAAAAACCGTATTGTTTTCTGCGTGCAAATAGATTTAGTTAGGAATTACCGGGGTGCAGCTATTAATCCTTTCAAAACATGTTTTCGCCTTTCTCACTGTTTTGTATGAGTTTCAGGCTCTTTATATGTGTACAGTAGTTGCATTATTGGTTTTAACTACTTAGCTCTATGAGGCTGGATTTACACCCCAGACATGCAAAAAGGGGTGGCTGAAGTGTCTCTAGCCCCTGCCCCATTATTCTTGTTGACTCAAGTAAACTTTTCTTCTATTAGGACTTAAGTACCAGGTGCTTAGTTTTCATTGTAAGAAACAGAAAAAGCAGCCATAGGCAACATACATTGCTGAAGCTAAGCAAGCTAGGTAAAATAAAATTTTATCTATTATAATTAATGCTATTAATTCCACAAAATGTTTATAATATATATTGTTGTGCTGGTTGTGCAGTGGAAAGTAGCTGTAATGTCTTTGCATAAGCCTTGCATGATCACTTTGATTATAACTTCAACTTTTTTACTTTGCTTGTTACACTTTTCATCCACTCAATCATTATCAAATAATTATTTTTACAGTCCACAGCATTTTCTGTCTGTTACCTAAACTGCCTTATAAAAGAATTTTCCATGTTTACTATCAATTGTGTGCTTCTTTTTCGAATTGTATTACTGTACTACAAATCAATTGTTATGTCAGTCTTTCTGTAGAACAGTAGGCAAAAGTGCTAAACCCTAATCTCACCAACCCCTAACCTCTATGTCTGTCATACAAGTGCCGTCCTAAAATGGTACTGATGTCATGGTACTGCAGCTCTGAAAATACTTGCTATTGTCAAAAACTCCATCAGCATGACTTTATACTGTAGGTATGTTTCTAAACATGAGAAACATGATGTGATTGCAATGTGAGCATCTGCAGTAACCATTAGCAGTGCAGCTGGATAAGTAGGATAACATAACATCTGTTGGCATGGCCAATGAAGTGGGTAAAAGTAATAAACTTGGGAAAATTAACAAACCATAGGGGTAGATATTGTAATCATTACACATTAAAACATTTGTTACAAAGGACCTTACTTATCCAACTCTTGTGAGACTGTGAGAGGTGCTGTTTTCAGGTTAGCCTGACTGCGACTTAGCACTGCTTTTATGTGGAAACGATGTAATATTATAGCATTTAGGTGTAAGTAAATATGAAAAGCATGTGCCAGGCATTTCACAGAAGCCAAGACAAACTAAATTCTTTTTGTGTTACATTGGACAGTGCTTTAACTAGCTAAGTGTTCGCAGTGTAACACTGTTTTAAAGTTAGATGCTAGGAACCAAACATTGGACTGACAGTAATTAAGAGCAGTTCAAACAAAGCTCAGAATGGTATACTAGGAACACCAGAGGAACAGGTTAAGTGGTGCACTGGTAGATACTTGGTCTTCACTGTATTCATACAGTATCTGTACAACTCACTTTATTATCATTATTGTTGCGGAGCAGTGGCAAGCACTCATGCCCTCAATCCACCAGAGTATATGTTGCCATGTGCTCACTTTAGAAAGGTAAAAATCAAGTCTTAATAGGCAAGTGAACTAAATGAAAAAGTCCTCATTGTAGAGCCACTGCCCATGTATGTCAAGACTTGAATATTTCATAACACATTTTATGTATTTGAGCTTTTGGTGTCTTGCACTTCTTCCTCTGTGGTGATTAGCTTACCAGTGACAAGTCAGAACCGATGTGATGAATCCAGATCATGGCACCAGTAAGATGATTTCTTTTTGACAAGGCTGTTGCTTGACTGCCATGAGCATGTTTACGTCTTATAGTAGCGTCTGCTGTGCCTTCTATGTGGGGTATCGCATTTCAGGGCTTCTCAGTAAACTGCACTCGCCTAAGCGACAAAGAGCACTTTTTATTTCAAAGAGTGATGTCAATCATGCTCCCAAACAGTGAAACCAACTCCCTTGAGCACAATTACATGTGAAATTTGTTTTTAAGGAAGAGTTATGTTGCACAATTAAACCAAATGTTTTAAAATGAGTGTTGAAGTTTACATTTCTTTATAGTACATGTAGATGCTTGATTACTATTTTCCTGGTATTTGAATGTTTTCTTGTAGACTTCAGTTTGCTTACAGTAAATAAGCTGATGTTTTACTTTTTTAAAAGGTAGCTTGTAAGCAGTGAATAAGCAGTAAATGCAATATCAATATGAAGCTACAAAGTTATATAATGAACAAATAAGGTGTCTGTTCAGCAGAGTGCTGAGTGACACTGAACTTATAGGTAAACATTGTTTCAGCTTGCTTAGAAGTTGAATTATTGAAGGACCAGTTTTTTGAGGGATGCATTTATAGACAGTTTTATTTGTTTTGTGTATTAAGGGTCATTTTTGAAGAGTGGACATTGTCATTGTTTTTCTTATAAACTAGGAGTTCCAAGCACTTCGAAAAGCACCCACATATATGTATCATCAAACCCTGCATAGTAATAAGAACACGCACAGAATCTTTACAAAATAAAAAGGTTTATTTCACAAAATGCTCTGTAAATACATGAAGCTATCTAGGACACACAAGGCATAAATGAGTTGCCAGCAAGGGCAATCCAAGGTGAATAAGTCCTAATGTGAAATCCCAAGAATAATCAAAATAAGGAGCAAAATGGCAACAGTTTAAATAATTATCCCTAAGCATCTGAAATTAATAATAATAAAAAAACTCCAGAGTACATTCGTAATGAACTACCAGGAACAGTGGGAGATCCTTCTCCAAATTTATAGGCTGAGGGCAGCTCCTAGCAGTGATTGGCTGGTGGCCCTGCATCTTGGGGGACCACCCACAATATATTCGGTACAACACCAAGGCATTGAAAAAAAAAAACCACAATCAATAAACATAAATTAAATTAATTCAGACAAAGGAATCAAAAATGAAAAAAGACTACATAAAACCTGAATTTGAACACCAGCCATGGGAGGAATCCTGGCTGAGCCATAACATTTTTTATATTTGTTTTTTTTTTTCTTTATATTCACTGCTTACTGCCAGTATAAGTGGGTAGGAGGCAGGAGTCAGCACCAAAAATAATTGTTTTTTCTATAACACCCGAAAGATGACAACTCCTAGAAAGAGAAAAAGGAATTATTATTTTTCTTTTGTATTTGTTACTGAAAGAGATAGATAGATGTTAAGGCCTTTTTGTAACATAAAAAGGGCACATTTGTAACTATAGTAGGGAATGAATAGTGTTTGATGATGTCTGGGGGAGAAGAGAGACAAGGCAGTGACCTTAAAACATTCGAAGCGGCACATGAAATGTAGATCACGCCGCACGGCACCAGCAGCAATCCAGCATTTGATTGAGCAAAGAGAAGGTAAAAAAACAACTGTTAATTGTTTTCCATTGTATCACCGTTTAAGAGGGTCTCCTTGGGGTGCATTAAGCCCTTTTCTTCACAACGGCGCATAGTGCTTTGCGTGCGGGTAAAGGGTTTGGCGAGCGAAGCAAGCAGGGGGTAAAGTCCCCTAGTTTACTAAATAAATGCATAAATAGATAAATAAGGAAATAAATATACACACATACTTTGGTCCGAACTTACATTGGATAAATATAGAGCAAGAGAATTAAAAAGAAAGAAAAGTTCTGAATTTGCAGTCACAGTGACAGTGAGGCACAGTAATTATTCTGGCGCTTTACTGTTAGTATAAAGGAGCCCCAGTAGCGTTTCTTGATACATTTCTGCTGAATAATTCTTTGGCTGAAAGTCCTCAATGTTAGTGTGTCACAGAGAGGATGTGTAGCATTGTTCCTGATTTCACTCAGTTTTGTTTAAATTCTCTGCTTTGCTGCTACCTCCAGGGGCTACAGAGTGTGTTCGGTAACACTTTACATTAAGTGTCCATAATTACACTGTAACTACTATGTAATTACCTGTATAAGTACAGTGTAACTATGAGTTATTACTCCGTACTTACTGTGTAATACAAAGTAATGCTATAGTTAATTACTCAGTTGTCATTGTTATTCCACAGTTAATATAATTACAATGTAAGACAAGTGAACTTACATAGTTACATTGTAGCTGTACTTTCAAAATGTAATAAAAACATTAGAGTATATAACTACAACTATGTAACAGATGTTCCATGGTCTGGGCAATTTTAATGGAGAATTGCAGTGATAACTGCATAGGTTTTCAATGATATTTCAGGATCTTTTTTAAATGGTGAAAACACCTTTGCAAAATGGTTAACGCTTTTTCCCAAAATCTAGAGGGGCACCTACTTGACATGTTTTGCTTAAACAAACATTTGTCACATTCTTGTAGTTGTGTTACGCTATTTACTGTTGAATTTTTTTGGCTATTATTATACCCATTCCTAACATAATACTGCTAAACTTGCATCATTCAATCAAGGTACACAGGGCCGCAAAGCCATTCCAAGCATCACCGGGCACAAGGCAGGAAACAGCCAAGGATGGGTTAGCCCACTGACAAACATACCAGCAGTCACGCTCTCACACATATGGCCACGTAACCCACCCTACATGTCCCCGGGATTTGGCAGTAAAACCCATGAAGAAGACCTAGAGAGACATGGGTAGAACATACAAATTTTACACACATATATCCGGACAGAATTCCATACTTGGAAAATGGATCTGTGAGGCAAAAGGATGAACCATTTTGCAAAGGTGTTTTCACCATTTAAAAAAGATCTTGAAATATCATCGAAAACCTATGCAGTTACTGTATCACTGCAATTCTCCATTGAAATTGTCCAGACCATAGAACATCTGTTACATAGTTGAAGTTACATACTCTAATGATTTAATTACATTTTGAAAGTACAGATACAATGTAACTATGTAAAGTACACTTGTTTTTGGATCAGTGATAAATTGTTACATTGTAATTATATTAACTGTGGAATAACAATGACAACTGAGTAATTAACTATAGCAGGGGTGCCCACATTTTTTCAGCTTGCGAGCTATGGCATTGATTCAACAAGGTGCTGAAAGCATTCTTTAGAAATGTTGGCCTATATTGATAGGATAGCATCTTGCAGTTGATGGAGATTTGTGGGATGCACATCCAGGGCACGAAGCTCCCGTTCCACCACATCCCAAAGATGCTCTATTGGGTTGAGATCTGGTGACTGTGGGGGCCATTTTAGTACAGTGAACTCATTGTCATGTTCAAGAAACCAATTTGAAATGATTCGAGCTTTGTGATATGGTGCATTATCCTGCTGGAAGTAGCCATCAGAGGATGGGTACATGGTGGTCATAAAGGGATGGACATGGTCAGAAACAATGCTCAGGTAGCCCGTGGCATTTAAACGATGCCCAACTGGCACTAAGGGGCCTAAAGTGTGCCAAGAAAACATCCCCCACACCATTACACCACCACCACCAGCCTGCACAGTGGTAACAAGGCATGATGGATCCATGTTCTCATTCTGTTTACACCAAATTCTGACTCTACCATTTGAATGTCTCAACAGAAATCGAGACTCATCAGACCAGGCAACATTTTTCCAGTCTTCAACTGTCCAATTTTGGTGAGCTTGTGCAAATTGTAGCCTCTTTTTCCTATTTGTAGTGGAGATGAGTGGTACCCGGTGGGGTCTTCTGCTGTTGTAGCCCATCCGCCTCAAGGTTGTGCGTGTTGTGGCTTCACAAATGCTTTGCTGCATACCTCGGTTGTAACGAGTGGTTATTTCAGTCAAAGTTGCTCTTCTATCAGCTTGAATCAGTCGGCCCATTCTCCTCTGACCTCTAGCATCAACAAGGCATTTTCGCCCACAGGACTGCCGCATACTGGATGTTTTTCCCTTTTCACACCATTCTTTGTAAACCCTAGAAATGGTTGTGCGTGAAAATCCCAGTAACTGAGCAGATTGTGAAATACTCAGACCGGCCCGTCTGGCACCAACAACCATGCCACGCTCAAAATTGCTTAAATCACCTTTCTTTCCCATTCTGACATTCAGTTTGGAGTTCAGGAGATTGTCTTGACCAGGACCACACCCCTAAATGCATTGAAGCAATTGCCATGTGATTGGTTGATTAGATTATTGCATTAATGAGAAATTGAACAGGTGTTCCTAATAATCCTTTAGGTGAGTGTATATATATATATTGTGAACGGGACCCGGACACAGACAGACGGACATCGTTTGTTCCACCACACACACATTTATTTACAATATTTATAAGTTAGTTCAGTGCACGAACCCAGTGCCTCCAGCACCGATCCCCCAAAGTCCGGGCCTTTCACAATCTCCCTTCCAGTCCTCTCTCCAGCTCTGTCCTCTTCCACCCGACTTCCGCTCTCGAATGCAGGGAGGCGGCCCCTTTTATTCCACCCCGGATGGGTTCCAGGTGTTTCCCGGCATTCCTCCGCAGACACGCCCCAGTGTGGCGGAAGTGCCGGCTGCGCACCCGGAAGCCCTCCGGGTGTCCCCTGTCTTCATCCCCCCAGCACTTCCGCCACTCCAGGTTTCTTTAGGCACTGGGGCGCCACCTGGCGGTGGCCACGGGTCCCTACAGGGTAGGGCTTCCAAGCCCCTAACCCGAGGCCCCCAACACAACCAGGGCGGTTGCCCCCTCGCGGTCTGGAGGAGGCAGAAGCCCTCCTCCGGTCCTCCTGGGCGTCCCGGCTGGACTCCACCCCCAGCCACATGCGACAGTGCAGGCACCGGGACTCCGCCTGGCGGTGGCCACGGGCCCCTACAGGGTTGGGCTTCCAAGCCCTCTACCCGTGGCCCCCAACACAACCAGGACGGTCACCCCCTCGTGGTCTGGAGGAGGCACAAGCCCTCCTCCGGTCCTCCTGGGCGTCCCAGCTGGGCTCCACCCCCAGCCGCATGCGACTATATATATATACTGAGTATACTTTATACATTAAATATATGTTGTCGTACCTTGCATAACTGAATAACCTTCATGGCACAATAACAATTCAATACATTTATGGTCACTTTTTTGTGTTTACTTGTGTTATATTTGACTAATGGTTAAATGTGTTTGATGATCAGAAACATTTTGTGTGACAAACATGCAAAAGAATAAGAAATCAGGAAGGGGGCAAATAGTTTTTCACACCACTGTAACTAGAGCTGAATAATGCAGTCAAGGAGCTTTTGAATTCAGCCGAGTGAAAAATGACGGCTCTCCGATTAACTGCGATTTTAGTTCCCTCTACTTTCTCTTTCTCAGATTGCTTTTCGGAAGGAAATCAGTTTCATAGTTTTTATGAACAGTTCGAAAATGCCTTTCCACATTTTCCTTCTTTGGAATAGCAATGATAGATCGACAGATCAGACAAACACACTTTGATTGTGACATTGTGAGAAAAAAAATCCTCTTCCAATTCCACATCCAGCCCATAACCTCCTCAAACATTTTTTTTTTTAAATCCCTTCTTTAGTCGATATAAATTGGAAGGCTAACTAGATCACTTAGATGGCCGGAGTTTTGCAGTAGCTTGCGCGTTTGATTGTGCGTGCGGGATGACCAGTGTGTTAGAAAAAAAGAGATCTCAGATTGGCCGCCCTGTATGTCAATCAAGTGGCAAATGCCATAGGGAGGATATATGATAGTCTAACGTTTAAAAAAATTTTTTTTTGAATGCAGCGCGATCTACCTGCACTACCTTTGCAATTTACCGGTCAATCGCGATTGACGCATTGGGCACCCCTGAACTATAGCGTTACTTTGTATTACACAGTAAGTACAGAGTAATAACTCATAGTTACACTGTACTTATACAGGCAATTACAAAGTAGTTGCAATGTAATTATGGACACTTAATGTAAAGTGTTACCGTGTGTTCTATAAAAGAGCTTGATCTTTAAATTAGTCTGTTAATTCAGTGGGCCTTTCTTGAAGTGATGTTATCAGCCCAGCACACAACAACTTCTAAAAATCACACTGGCCATCACAGAGTTATAGAAGATGTGAAGAATGTCACTTCCCACATTGAAGGAACACTAAGTAAAAAGAGCCTCCTCTGCCCCTTCTTATATAGTCATCTATGCTCAGAATCATTTGCATTATATTTCTGGGTTATATAAGCTATAATGCAACCTTAGCAAAATTATATTAAATTGTAAACATTGTAAGAGCTAATGTAGGTAAATTAGTAAGGAGGTTAACATTTGTGTCTGTAAAACCCCTTTCACTCATACAGTTTTATTCAAAAATATTGTACTAGGAAAAGGTCTGAGTAATCTTGAGTTGAAATATTGGAAAAGTGGATCCAGCATTGCAATGGACTGTAAGTATGAATCGGAGAATGTGGACAGTAGCTTCCTTGCTCTTTGTGTGATCTTTATCTTTATCACTACTTGACCTGCATCCTGTAAATAAAGTTTTTGTTTTTATAATCAAGAAATCAGATGTTATTTGGGGTTTTACTTCATTCATTGGTCTTTTTTGTCAACCAAATATAAAATCTATCTGTTTTTACTATTATTACTATTGCTATCTATCAATGTCCCTTACTAGCTTTCCTAAAATCCTGCAAAACATTTCATTCTCCCTGAACACCCTCCTTTTCCTGACATACGCAAGGAAACTTATATGTCCCTATCACCTGCACCAATTCTGTCAATTAGCGGCACTCTTCCTGCACTCACCCATCACCCATTCAGCCAGCCGAACCCATCGTACAGCCACAATTTACATTTTCAGCTCAAGTCTATGTTCAAGATTTTATTTGGCAATAAGTTGTAAGGAATTATATAGGTAATGACATATCTTTATTTGAAATACATATATTTCATGTGTGTTTCGTGTCTACAACGATCTGTGTAAATGTAGGATGAAAATAAGAAACGTGAGGCAAGAAATGTCATGCACAAATCTAGAACAGAAAAGTTTTTCATTTGTTATAGTAATAATTATATAATGTTGATGAGAAGTGTAGAGTTTGTAAAGACTAAAGTCCAAAAATCAAATACACTTTCACAATACTGTAGGTATAACAAAACAAGTATGCTTCAATTCAGGAATAAAAACGGAATTAAAAAAATTCAAATGACATGTTGCTGTGAGTATGTAAAAACTGAAGTCTAAATGTCAGTCGGTACAAAATAAAGACGTTTGCATGCATGTTTGTTTTTGCATGTTTCATTTTCAACTAGTTAAATTTGATATCCATGTAGGAATCATAGTGGTAACACTACACACAGATCCATGCAGGTGGTTAATTGTTAACATTGCTGCCTGGCAGTAAGGAAGTGATGGGTTTAAATCCTGGGTACTCCCTGCATTGAGTGCTTTGATTATTGAGTTACTATTATTACTGTCATTATTATTTTTATAATAATATAATAAAAAAAAAATTTGATTTGAGTGTGTAACAGTCTGTGTAAATGTATGACTTGTAAAAGTTAGCACTAAAAAGGCAAACTACTTATCAGTGCTGTGTCATAGATGGCCAGGGTCCTTGTCTGGCCGAGATGCCTCTTCACGGAGAGGACCAGGGGAGCAAGTATGGGCAGAACAGTACC
Source organism: Polypterus bichir lapradei (assembly GCA_026402145.1). Classification (NCBI taxonomy): domain Eukaryota; kingdom Metazoa; phylum Chordata; class Cladistia; order Polypteriformes; family Polypteridae; genus Polypterus; species Polypterus bichir. The sequence continues at coordinate 1,950,286 of JANRMT010062795.1, forward strand.
TCCCCCGGGACGTTACATGGCAGCCCCCATGGGTTGCAGTGGTGCCTAGCATTCCTGCAGGGCTTCATGGGAGATGGAGTTATCTACAGCCCTGTTGGGATCCGGGGGTGCAATCAGGGGGTGCTGCAACAGCTACTGAGCCCTCTTGGGCAGGTTTTTTGCCACACCCGGGAAGTGCTGCCGAAAGTAGGTCAGTGAGCACCTGTAGCACTTCTGGGGGTGTTATAGAAGGAAAAAGGCAGTCACCACTCCGGGAGCCAGAGTTGGGAGGAGGGAGACAAAGCTTGCCGGAGAGCAGTGGTGGAGAAAAGAGAAAGAGAAGAAGAATTATGTGGTACTGTGCTTGTGGGCCTGTGTTGTGGGCTCGTGGGGACGGGGAAGACGTTCCACACAAGCGAAGAAAAATAAAAACCATTTGTGTTTTTATAAGTGTGCCTCCTGCATCTGTCTGTGTTGGGTTAAGCGCTGGTATAGCGGCATTGTCACAGCTGTTATAAGTACAGTACTTGAACATGACATAAGCTCGATATATACATTATAAATGTGTCACAAAAGTAAGAATGAAATGATTCTAACAGTGTCAGATGGGGGGAGTGTGAATGTGTTTCAAGCGCAGTTTTGCTTTTTGTTTTGTACTAATATGATACTAATGTGTCACGGGGCACAACAGAAAATGTTTCCAGGCTGTTTTATTGCATTCTGCTGAAATGCCACAGAAGACTTTCTATATAAACACTTCATGTGCTACCTGTGAAAAAGACTCCACCATTATGAGTACACAAAAGACAGGGAATAACTATTGGTGTGGGTATGAGTGGTGTTTTGAGACTCTGGAACTGGAAATTACAGGTGATACTTCGATGTGAGGGGATAAAAACAGACATACAAATGTGGGTGAATTGTTTTTTCTTGGTATCATGTTGAACAAACAGACTCCTCAATGTCTATGGAGTTAGATTACTCCATAAATATCCACTGCACTGTCACGCAAGAGGAGGTACACTCCTTCGAAAGGCTTTGGCTCTGCAGCAAGAATATAACAAAGCAAGTGTGCTTTTAGTGAAGAATAAAACTGAATAAAAAGATGTTATTCAAATTACATGTTGCTGTGAATATGTACAGACTGTGAAGTCCAAACATTGTTTTGAAATAAAGTCATTTTCATGCATGAGTTTGCGTGTGTTTCACATTCAGGTTGTTATGTTTGATATAATAAATAAATTTCATTTGAGTAACAGTCTGTGTAATCACAGATTATTTCTGTGTGCCATTGTAATTAACTTGACATCACAAAAGTGCAATGGTCACAAAAGTAAAAACTTACATTCAAATGGTTATATTTGATATGTATATAATAAATATTCAAGACCTAACATTTCTGACTTTGTCATATATTTACAAAGATCATTGTAGACATGGAACACAAATTAAATGTATGTATTTCAAATAACACTATATCATCACCTATTGTAATAATGAGAGAAAGTGAGATTATAAATCTTTGGGGAACCATGAGGGCCAACCCCATATATTCAAAATAAAATGTGTGGTATAATATGCTTAGAAAAGAAAAAAACATTGAAATGATGAAAGTCTCCATAAGATTGATCAAGATGGCATTGGTTCTGGTGATAAAGGTCCTGGGTAGGAAGGAGCAAATACAGACAGGCAGAAACCAGAAGTGACATCAGATGTGTCATGGTTGTCAATCTTCCGGTCTACATAGAGAGGAAGAGAAAAGGCATTAGTTGCCAGTGCTGTCTGGCTTTCTGGAGGAATATTACAATTATTTGGGGCCTTAAACTGTCCCCTACTTGCATACGTGTGACAGGGGCCCCTTAACAGACCTGTTGGATCAGGTATCAGAATCGCAAGGTCAAGAACATGGGACACAGCATTGGCATTGAAATGGAGAGAGCCTCAACAATGATCGACTATATAACAAAATGGTTGCAGATTCATTCACTGCGGTGATGCATGGTCCATCACCAGAGTGAACTCATGTCCTAGGAAGTAATAACGCAACTGGTTAATGTAATCACGAAGGCTACCCTTTCCACTGCCACATACCTGATACAAGTAATTTCTGGCTCAGTAACATGATGGGCTGTTCAACACCAAGCAGTGGTAGTAACCTACTATACCTAAGAATGCCTGCACCTGTTTCTAGTTCTTGAGACGGGTCTGATTCAGGATGGCAATTAATTTGGTGCATTGTGGACGAATGGTACCCCTGCCCACCAAGTAGCTTAAATATTTGGCCTGAGTCAGTCTGAAGAAACACTTCGCCGGCTTCGCTAAGTATCAGGAGCACAGCTCAAACCTGCTCTATGTGTTCCTCCCAGGTACTGGAATAGATGACGACGTCATCCAAGTAGGTGGCCGTATAGTTATTGAGGGGTTGCAATAGTCTATCCACCAGACATTGGAAATTCGCAGGAGCCCCATGTTACTTGAATGGGAGAACACAATACTGTCAATGGCCGCTAGGGGTACTGAACGTGGCCTTTACCTTAGTGGATTCACCACTTCTGGGATAGACAAGAGCTGTTTCGAGCTCTTTTTGCTGAGTGGATGTAAAATTAGGGCTGAAATTAAGGGTGTTGTTGTCAGTGAATAAAGAATGAGGCCATCCAGAGTAGGGATCAGGGTCCCTATCCTTCAGCAGATTCACATGGTATACTCGTTTGGCTGGTAGGCGATTCGGATGTTCTTCTCCTTAATTTCATATTGGCCTTGCCGACGCACCAATAATTTGGAGTGGGTGGTGGGAATCAAAACCATAACTCAGTCTGTTTCCAAGCCAGAATTTCCGAAGTGTTGTGCCATGGTCATAACTGCGAGCCTGAGCTGATTGTGCATGTTCCATATTTTCTTTTAGGATTGGTTGAATTTTTTCAAATCTATCATGTAACTGTGCAATATATTCCAAAATATTGGTGGAGGAAAGTGCCTCTCCTTCCCAGCTCTCTTTTAAAATATACAATAGTTTCTGTGGTTGTCGCCCATACAGTAACTCGAAAGTATGAGGGGGAGTAGCTGATCCCCGTTCCTCCCATCCTCATTGACCACCTTGCAAAGCATTTGTTTGAGCGCTTGATTGAACTGCTCCACTAAAAGATCAGTTTGAGGGTGGTATACTGAGGTTTTTAGGTGCTTAATGTGGAGTAGCTTAGCAACTTCCCTGAATCTTTCCGAGGGGAAAGGTGTCCCTTGGTCCTTAAGGACTTCTTGAGGCATATTGACAAACGCCAAGACTCCTACCACCTACCGTGTGATATTTTTTGAATTTGCAAGTCTCAGGGGAATTGCCTCAGGATACCATGTAGCGTACTCTGCAATTACTCAGATACATTTGTGATGACATGCATATGGTTTTAGGAGTCCTGCAATATCGACTCCTATTTGCTCAAATGGGATGCCAATGAGCGGGACGGGCACGAGAGGAGCACAGTTCATCCTAGGAATCTGCTGCAATTGACACAAAAGCTGCATACCTCCTCATTTATGCCTGGCCTATAAAATTAGAACTTAATCTGTTCTAGGGTCTTTTCAGTACCCAGATGGGCACCTAGGAGATGGTTGTGAGCCAGTTTGCAAACCTGCTGCTGGAAGGCTCATGGGACTAGCAACAACAACCTGCCCTCATGCTTGGCTACACGATATAATAGATCGCTATTAATTACAAAGTGAGGCCGTAATAGCCAGTCTCGTCCCAGTATTATAAGATAGGGTGGCTTACACATGACCGCCACACTTAATTTCCAGGTTATTCCCTAGTTGGTGAAGACACAGATGGCGAATCTCTATCATCGAGTTTCTCAATGAATACAAGTCAGACTAGTCCCTCCTGGTGCCCATTTTTGCAGAAGCATGTATCAGTGAGCAACAATGGAAATGTTACTGCCAGAATCTATAAGTGCCTTAACATTGTGCCCATCTACTACAACCGCCTTGGTAAACGGAAGAGACAAGAGGGTTAGCCATCAGACAGTACCCTTCTCCTCGACTCCAACTGCAGTTGGGTAGGGATGCCGCTCCCATCCCAGCTGCCTCATTTAGAAAGGTTGTATACGCTCATAAAGAGGCTTGAAACATGCTTACACAACTTTACACGCATACATCAAAATTTATAAAAGAAAACTTGATGGAGGAATGTGCGTATATTTATGGCTGATGGCTGATGAGTTAGACAAGCTAAGACTGACAAGTGTCAGGACTGCTCTGGCATAATCCCACATAAAAAGGTATTTCCAGTTACATTGCCATTTGCAAATCGAAATCAGTGAGCATAGATGTGTTTTTTCCTCATTCTTTCATCCACACATTCTGCTAGTGGCTAGCAATCTGCTTCAACACCAGAGATCGGACAGTTTTTTTTATTTTAGGCATGGTGTGGTTGGAGCTCATGGCGATTACAGCAGCAGTCACATGTTGCCATTGTTGTATGTGTGAGGTTTATTAGCATAGTTCTTAAATGGTTGTTTCAGGGTGGAACTGGGCGGGGTTTGAGGCATGTTCACCAAAACCACATTTATAAATTTGATTTCTTTTGGCATACACATTTTCTTGTTTTTATGGCCTGTGCATATTTTCATGATTTGAGTTTATAAATGAGGCCCCTGGTAACTAACAATTTTACTTAATGTCTGGCAAAAAAAGAGAAAATTCATCTATCTATCTATCTATCTATCTATCTATCTATCTATCTATCTATCTATCTATCTATCTATCTATC
>JANRMT010062795.1:1955033-2001571 GCA_026402145.1 Polypterus bichir lapradei
ATCTATCTATCTATCTATCTATCTATCTATCTATCTATCTATCTATCGCACCTCTCAAGTATATGCATACTATATGTGCCATCAGTGTCAGTCCTACTTCTACGGGTACCACAGGCAAGACAGTGACACTCTATTTCACCATAATATTTTATAATAATGTGGGGGTTCCTTTTTAGACTTTTGTTTTTTTTATAGGCAAGGTTTTCATATGTGATCACTTTCTTCTCCAAGCTGTCTACTGACAGCATTTTGTCATCATCTTGCTTCAGATTGACCCTGCCCACTTAATTTGATTTTAATAAAAGTGACACCGTGTATAAGTAACTGGTGAATAACTCAAAAATCTGCTTTTAAAAAAATCTTTCAAAAGATCAATGCATTAGCGTGGTGATTACTGCAAACTACCAGACATTAAAACACAATTAATCAGTTATATAAGCTGCTAAAATCAGAAGATATGAGTTTCTTGACAGAATGCCATTCAGAATAAAGTGAAGGCGGTACTTTTTACATTACTTTTCCCAATCATGTTTTAAAAGAATTCCATGGGAATTGATGATATTCTAGAGATAAAATTGATTTATAGCTATAGAGTCTAGACTTATTACTTGTTTGCGCTTAGTCATCTGTAAAAAAACAAAAAACAACAAACTGCATAAAAAAGTGGCTTTATTATACTTAGTACTGGTATTGACTCACATTTTACTTTGCTATATCTGTCATCTCTAAACTTCTTACTCTTAAGTCACATCATTGAGCCATTACAAACAAACATTCTCTTGTGCTGTTTAGCTAAAGTATACATAAGTTATTGGGCTGTATACCTTAAGTTAACCAAGTTGTTGGCTTTGGTGGGTTGTGCACACTGACTATAAAGATAATTCTTGTATCACTAGTGAAAAATATAGTCATCTTTGTATAAAAATAAGAAATAAAACAAAAGAAAAACAAGATGGAATCCATCAATGCCTTCGTAGATTCCTTCAAAATAATCAATGATGTTTAATTATGTTATCATAAACAAGAAACTTACCAAATGGATTGTGGTCTTGGCATCAAAATGCAACCTTTAATTTAGTGTGGCTCCAGCCTTAACAAAAGTGGAGCAGGTATGAAAATGGATGAATCTATGGGTAACAGTATTCTCAGACTTACACAATAAAGGCTGGGCTGTGGGACACAGGAGATCATCTTTGGAACATAGACTGAAACTATTCCTGAATGCTGCTCTAGTCCATTTCAAGACCTAAATATGTATACATCCACACAGAACCACTTTAGAATTGCCAGTTAACCTAAAATGCCCATCCTTAGAACATGGGAGGGAAAACCAGAGTAGCTCAGAAAAATTGTGCAAACAGCTTGTAGACATCAACCAGGAGCCAATTCCTAGCCCAGGATACTGGACCCTTGAGTCTCATTACTGCACTTGATGCCACCCCTCATAACTGTTATATTCCTTATACTTTTCTAAAGTAAAGAAGATATGGCTTGTGATTCAGAGTGTTTAATGTGAAACACACTTTAATGAGTGGAATAATGTGACTAAGATGGCATGTGATGTGAGGAAAATGATTCCCTCTCGTGGTCCAAATAACATAACTTCTATTTCTATCTGACTGCTTGCCATTAATAACTCCTTGTGTTTAAAAGATTGTGATTAAAAGAATATAAAGTAAAGTAATAATATAAAGTAATAAAAAATGTCACATATCCCACTGCTTTTTCAGGCCCATAGAACTGTTTGTTTCCCCTCAGTATGTATCAAAATGTGTGCATCCTGACACTTTAGGAAACCTTATGTTGTTCATATGTAATGGATATTTCAAAGAAATGTTAAAATACAACTAATTTTAAGCAACACATATATGGAGCTATTTAATAGAATTATTTATAATTCTAAAATTTATTTTATAATTACTTATAATTAAAAGAAACTAGCTGTGCTGTAAAAAGCATGGAGTCCTAGAAACTATTGAAATCATCAGAAAAAAAAAAGAAATGTAGAGATGTCAGGTAATTGAAAGGAATTACTCTGGGCGTCTCTCTTCTAGAACATTTCGTTTTGCCGATGTGCTCGCATCATTTGTGCATTATCGTCTAAGTGACTGTCTTTCTTCGGAGGTTTCGTTTTGCTGACATGCTCACCTTGCTGCTGTATTAGCCACTAAGTGAGTGAATCTTTCTTTGGTGGTTTTGTTTTGCTGACATGCTGGGCTCACTTGTGTATCCTTGGAGGTTGAGCCCTTACCAAGACTCCACTTCTCACTCCCGGTTACGGAGAGACACACACACTTTCACACGTAGACGTTTATATATAAAATGTTTTAATCTAGATGTTATTTAAAAGGAATGAACCCATTCTGTCTTTCTGCAACTGAAAATATACTGTATATAAGTGCTTTGTCCCATTTGTCACCTATTTACACTTTACAATTTTCTTCAATTTATTTTAGCATACATCTTTATTTAATTCATTCAATATTTTGAAATCCTGAAGCTTTATACCATTAAGAAGAGGGCAGCCACTTTGTAAAAATAAGAATTAGATTTTTAAAATATTTTATTCTGTTATGAAATGACATACGGGCATTAGACAGATATTGTCTTAATGATTTTTTTTATATTAAAATTTTGTTCACAAAGTAAATCTGAATGTTTAACCACTGACCTTGAGTACAAAAAAATAGTGCAAAATTTATAAAAGGGCAGTTCAGAGACATCTCAGTATAGATATAGCAGGGCTAACATCATATGTATTTCTGATGTTTGATTTAAAGGAAAATATCAAATTTAGACAAAGCTGAAAAATAGTTATTTAAAGTTCTTGTGGCCTCATGTATAACACTGTGCATAGAATTCACACTAAAACATGGCTTATGGACAAAACTAGAAATGTGCGTATGCACAAAAAAATTCAGATGCATAAAACGGAGTAAGAAAAGTTCCATGCACTTTCCCTTTATAAATCCTAATCAATGTTTATTTTAATGCACATGCACAACCCTATAGCCTCACTCCAACTCCTCCCACAATTTTGCCTATTTAAATATGTAAAACAATATAAATAGCCCCTTCTGTTCAGTGTGTTATTAAAAGACAAAGGCAAAAGCACATGTAAAAAAAGAATTTCAGCGAATGCGAAATGAAGGTACTGCTCAATGAAGTGGAGACAAGGCAGAATGTTATATTTGGTTGCTTAAGCAGTAGTATAAGCAACAGAAGGAAACTGATGGAGTGGCACGATATGGCAGTGGCATTAAAAATTTCAAATTCAGAAAGTCGCACAGTACCCAAAATGAAAAGATATCAAAGTTGACATGAAAAGGTGAGTCGCAGCCCACCGTCTGAGTGTCAACACTACTGTGGGAGGTGGTAGAATTCTGGGGCTTACACCATTTGAGCAGCGAGCTGCTGTAAGTATTGATAAGACACTTATAACCAGCATTGTATCAGTGGGTGAGAGGGAGTTTTTTTTTTGCTCACCATTATCCATACTTGTTTAAATGATTTTCATGTTTAGTAAGACAAACTAGCAGCTGCAGTATTACTGTTTATTTTGTTTCAGACAGTATTACAAAAGGTGACCCCACTGCCGGGGATGTGACTCCAGGCAGTGATGTTGCTGCTGTGCCGAACATATCTTCGGGTATTGGCTGCGCACATATTCCTGCCTCGGAAATTGACGGGCTACTGTCTGGCCATATGCTGATAGATGCTGTTCTGGAATCACAAAATGCAATAACGGATTCTTTAAGAGATGTGGAGAAAGGAATTAAGGGATATAAATGCTGTAGTAAGTGATATTGATCGCAAATTAAATTAACTGGTTAAAAAATAAATGTTACATCTGATTACCTATTTTTACATTCTGCTAACTACATTCAAACAAAGTTGTAAAGCTGTCTGATTTGGCTGATTATTTGGTGGGTCAAGTTCAGGTTCATGATACTGCATAAATGTTGTCTCTTGTTCAGTCACTGGGTTGACAAGTAGGGTGAGATACCACCATCAGTGGGCACCTGCTGTCACTTAAGTAATCGTCTTATATTGGCTCCAGCAGACCCCTGTGACCCTGTAGTTAGGATATAGTGGGTTGGATGATGGATGGATGGTTACATCATGTAGATAACTTACAATTTTGACCAAAGGGATAATTTAAATGTCTTATCTTACTGAGAAACCAGCCATCATGCACAACACCATTTTCAAGTTTGTTCCCAATACTACTATTTCTCAGAATGAATGATTCATGAGTTGAACCTGTCCACCTTGCCACAGCATAATGAGACACATTTTTGCATCACAGATAATTTGCTCATTAACAGATTGGAAATGTTTCTATTTACATAAGCAAACTCATTCTCTGAAGGTGCCTTAATACCAATGTGCATGCAGCTGACCGCTCTGATTACATTTGGAAAACCAGACATTGTTATGAATTGTTTTGATGCTTGCCTGTTGAACCACAGTGTAAGGAAATCTTATATATCTGGATGACAAACGAATAATACCATCCTGTACAGCTGGCATGGTGCTGCTCAGTGATGACTAAGAAATACCCGATCGGTTAGCCAGTTCATGTTAAATAGGTGCTATGGTTAAAAACCTGAGCGTGGACAGAACTTGCAAAGGCACAGGTAAACAACAATTCTTCAAAGTCTACCTTTGTAACGCCAGCTCCAGGTTCAGCACACAGCTCTAAGAGGATAGCTCCTGGAAATCTAAATTGACTTAGAAGTCAGTTATCATCATGTGACAAGAAATAAGTACAATCTCTATATGCACTCTTTTCTAGTTTTTCCATTTGCAATATTTTCTTACAACACTAAAGAAGCCATGGCAGGTGGAATAGTTTGGCCATTCCATGGACTATTATATTGTTACAGATTGATTATAATCAAGTGCCTTAAATTTGTAAACAATATGCAATTAATAGATGCAAATCTAAAATAGAAAGGAACCGTATCACTGCTTTGATACTGGGTGCCGCCTGTTTACAAAACCATGCAGAAATGTGCGTATGCATGGTCTGTGGTTTCAATGAAAATGTACATAGTGCTAGCAACAGAAAAAATATTACTGTAAAAGTGCACAATGAAACATACTTCTACTGCCCCTTCTACTTGTTGTTGGTGACGGTCTCACAACATATCACACAAAGGACATGTACTAAATCTGTATCAGTACATCAGTGGACACTAGACATAACCTTTCTACTGTTTTATGTTAACATTTTGGTATTTACAAGTTTGTTACATGTAATAACATTTTTTCTTGTTGAAAAGTAATTCAAAATTTTTGCCTCATTTTTCCTGGGGTAAACATAACGTTAAGGAGGCATTATCTATAGGTGCAAAGGAAGGTCAGTTAGGATTGTGGCACATCTTTCTAGTTATGTTTCTGACTCAATACATCGTTTTGGATATTACCTTGGAAATAATGCTTGGTTGGATTTAGAGGCTCTTACATTAGAGTTGGGAGGTGAGTTAGGACTTGACTAGCTATTAAATAGTGTGTTCTCACTTTTCAATACAAGGAATAGGAAGAGTTTTGCTTCTAGTGCTTCAAGCACTTTGTTTCAAGGTAGTTAGGCTAATGAGAGAACAATTGTCACCAGACACGTGGCAGCTAGAATTTTGTTTGTGTCTCTTACCCTTATTATTGAAACTTTTTGTTCTTCTCTTTGATCATACTTTTCTTTTGTGGTTTAGTCAAACAAGAATATTTTTCACATACAATACTTGCATATTTTGGTAATTGCTTATGCTGGAGTATGCTGTCTCATCCATCATCTTTTAGTGTTAATGTCATTCAAAAAAACTGATCCATTTTAGATAATGCAGCATTCTTCAAGAGGCCGATTCATTTTCTAATGTTGCCGTTCATTCCTAATATCACAATCTGCGATCACCTTTGCTGAACAACTCACAAACTGTGACTTCTATGAATGTGAGGGTTTTTAGGAGTGGAATCACAAGCACTTTATTTTTGAAATGTGCTCTCGTTTTTTTGTTTCTTTTTTGCAACACAGAATTTAATATGTACAGTAAAAATTAGGAAGCTGCAGGAAGTCTTTTGATTTCAGATCATTTTTTTTACAGCATATGCTTTAAAGCTTACTTTGGCAGTGAATTTCTGTTTCTTAATTAAAATGATAAGTCTTCCTTCCTTAGGCAAGTTAGTATACAAAATGGCAAGGAATAGATTTATAAAATTAATGTTAAATAGAGGGAGAGCTCTTTATTAAGGCTCTTGTAACAAAAACCCACACTCATTGCTTTCTCGCCTGTTTTTTTCCCTGAAGCATGTTGAAAAATTATTTTAGGCAGGGCAAGATAAAACTAACGAATTTTTCCATTTTATTCACAGAAGAGTATTAATTTATTTCACATATGCAAAGTTAATTAATGCCAAATTAAAACCTACATGTGATTAGCATTCAAATTATATTTTCATGTGTACCATGAAGTGTAAACTTTATTAGTAAGTTTAGATTTTAAAGAAAAATAAACAGTGGTATCAAGCTATCTTGATAGAAAAGTTTTGTATACATATATGGCACTATGCTGCACATCTGACAATTACTCTTAAAGATACAAAAGATACGGGATTCATTATCAAAACATGTACAAAAACATCAAAAAATAATTCAGATTAAAAGAAGACTTCTTGCTAAAAGCTGTCTGTCTCAAAGATAACCAAAATATAGTGTACAATAACGAAGCACATAGAGTATCACAATAAATTAATCCAAAGCAATAAGCAATGCCTCACTATTGTGGAAGGGATGCAGTAACTCTGTCCACATCCCATTTACAAATGTGTTGGATATTATTTCATACATGCTTCCATTCCATGGATGTGACCCGACATTTGCGCGATAGACATATGTGCGCCGACAAAATAGCGGCGATTAAAACGCGCCGACAAAATCGCCCCGACAAAATCGCGAAAGTTTCATTAAATATGAATTACTAGTTTAAAGCATATATAATAATGTTTATTTTAGAAGACAATATTATGAGACACGGTATGCCATCAGCACAGCACGCAGATAGTCCTTAAGATCACGCCCTGCATATGTAGGAAGAATTGTAGCAAGGGCGTCCCACTCTCTTGGCCTCTCTCGCGATTTTGTCATGGCGATTTTGTCGGCGCGCATTTGTCGAAAACCAGTTAGCGGGTTTGTCGGCGCTCATTTGTCCGTCACGGTTTTGTCAGGGCGCATATGTCTATCGCGCTTTTGTCGGTGAACCTTCAATGGAAGCAGATGTCACTTAACAAAAACTAATTCCATAGAAGCTACAATTGATTTACTTAACAACACGGTAATAATTGTATCTTTGAAGCTGACATGACAGTGTGCTTGCTGCTCAGTCATGTCCAAAAAAAAAAATATTAATATCTTATTTGAGTCTGATAGAAATATGGAGTTCCTTTTCAAAGAAAACAATTAAAATAATGCTTAATCAAATTCCATGATAACACTTAGTAATTAATTCATGACAGACTGTTACATTTTCTCTAATGTACCAGGTGATAAAAAAAAATCAAAAGTGGCATATTACACATTTGTCATCAACAAAAGATTATAAAATTCAATGAGGTATAATGAAACAGTGATTGCACTTAAAGATGAAGAATAAGAGGGACCTTTAGAATGAGATTTAATAAGCTCTTAAAGTTTAAAACGTAACATATTTTTCAGAACAATAAACTAGTTTCAACTAATTATATCTTGTGATAGCCATATACAGAAGATAAATGACAAAATGGATGCATCCAGATTTGTTTTTAAGAAACTTGTTCCAAAGGAAACAATGTACAGTCAGGGTAAGTAGAACTTTTAGAACTTTATTTGTCCCCAGCAGGAAAATGTTGCTTCGTACAGAATACTATTGCAAACAACAAAGCCCTCTCAAATATACACCAGAATGACTTAAAAGAAAAAAAAAAAATCACAGTCATAGTGAGGCATAATGCAGGCATACTGCATTTGATACAAAGCATTTTTTGACATGCTTCTATTGAATAATTCTTTCACTGAAAGTCTTCAGTGATAATGTGTCAGAGAGAGGATGTGCTGCATTGTTGATAACGGCACTCAGTTTTGCTTTAATTCTCTCCTCTACTGCCTCCTACAGCAGGTCGACAGCGTGTCTTATAACTGAGCCTGCCTTTTTAATTAGTTTGTTGATTTAGTGGGCCTCTCTTGAAGTGATGTCACCGGCCTTGCACACCACAGTGTAGAAGATCACACTGACCATCACAAAGTTGTAGAAAATGTGAAGGATGTCACTTTCCACATTAAACGAACATGTTCTCCTAAGAGAAAAGACTCTGTCCTGCTCTTTCTTATACGGTTTCTCTGTGTTATGAGACTAATCCAGCCTGTCATTTATGTGGACCCCCAAGTATTTGTAGGAGCGCACTATTTCTATATCCACTCCCTAAATAGTGACCGGGCATAGAGGCTCTTTTGTGTGGTGAAAGTCAATAGCCAGTTCTTTTTTTTTACTGAAGTTAAGTTGTAGACAATACCTTCTGCAACAAGAAGCAAAGTTCTCCACCTGATTCCTATACTCTGTCTCATCCCCTTTATCACTACACCCCATAAATGAAGAATCAGCAGAAAAGTTCTAAAAGTGACGTGAGATGGTGTTATGTTTATGGCCAGAGTTATATAGAATGAAGAGAATAGGAGACAGCACTGTTCCTTGTGGTGCTCCGATGTTATATCCATATTCGTGACACAGTCTTTTAGTCTCAAAAACCTCAGTGTGCTAGACAGTCCAAAACTCAGGACATCTTAGGCTCATCTAACTGCATATCTCTGAGCTTATCCCTTACCAGGGATGGATGGATAGCGTAGAAGGCACTGGAGAAATCATCCATCCATCCATTTATCCATTTTCTGCAACTTACATGGGTTTGAATTGTGGGGGGCAGCAGTCTAACAAAAGATGACCAGAATGCTGATGAAATCAATAAAATAATAACCCTCACAGTGTTGTCAGCTGTTTTGTCCAGGTGAGAATAAGCCTTGGGGAGCAGATAGAAAATTGCATCTTCCACTCCAGTCTTTGTTTGATAGGTAAACTGCAGTGGGTCCAGTTTGTTTACCACAAGTGGACTCATATAGTCCAGGGCCACCCAATCAAAGATCTTCCTTCTTTGGAACAGCAACAATACAGGATATTTTCCACAGCAGCAGCTCTGTTTATAGCATTAATGCCCGACTGAACAGTTGACAGAGGATACCAGAAATTGTTCAGTACAAGCCTTAAGAACTCAAGGTCCTGCATATCTTCCTGTGTGTTGTCTCCTCAGTTTGTTTTTCACTTAGTTATCTGTTATGGACAGCCCCATAATGATGATCAGAGGTGAACAAATCACTGGCCAGTTAAAGTGGTAGGAGTAGTTAATGTAGTTGAGATATCAAGGGGTTACTAATCATTGAAAGAAGGTGACTGAGCTTGTTCTTTGGAAAGCAGGACAATGTCTTTGAGAGTACCATACTGCTGACACAGAAGATGATTTAGTCTGTGATGCAATGACTGAGTCCCACAGTATCTTCCCCATGTTGCTCCGCTACCGCTCTATCGTGGTGGTAAAAGGTTGCAATCTAATAACAGGCTTGTAGCTGGTAGTACGATGAATGAGATTGTGGTCATAACCACCCAAAGATGCCTGAAGTTTACACTTAAAGGTAACTTTAACATTTGAATAGAGCAGGACCATCTTGTTATTTCCTTGATTGGAGTGTGACACAAACTGATGGAATTTTCTTATTGTTTCTTCTAAAGTCACCACATACTATAACTGCAGGGTCAGAATGATTCACCATTAGAGTTAATCATTTACTTTCCTACATTTGGTAACATAAACAAATGTGGCCAGTTAGATTTTAAATTGCCTATTTGTAGATTTTTCCATCACTTAATCATTCTGTGTATCTTGTTACACCACTGTCACTTGCTTAGTTCCCTCCAAATACTTGTGTTAGCCCAAATCAGCCCCAATCATCAATAATTTTAGACTTAGTGGCAGTGTCTGAGAATCCAAAATAAAAGAAGAACTTTGTAAATTCAGATCAGAGGACCTCACTATCCCGTCCATAGTTGTGACTGAGTGGTAACATTGTAATGGTAGTGCATGTGAAGTATGTTTTAAAAAGCTGCATGTTTATACTATATATATATATATATATATATATATATATATATATATATATATATATATGTATGTATTTGTATGTATTGTCTTTAGGTTATCCTGGTCCTACTAAGAAACAGTATTAAATGGTGATACCCCTAAACTTTGAAATGATCCCCCACCATAGCACATACCCAAGTTTTCAGAAAGTCGATGTTAGTGGTGGCTGTGAGGCTAGGAGGGATCTGGGCTGGCAATTGGAAGGTTTCTGGTTTGAATCTAGTAAATGCCAGAAGTGACTCTACTCTGTCAGACCCTTGAGCATTGTCCTTAACCTGCAATTGCTTTGTCCTGGGAATAACGTTAATCTGCATCCAGCCCAGGATTGTTACTCCAGCCACTGTAAAAAACCTCAGATAAGGTGTCACTCACTGCACTCGAGTCCCAATCCAGGTGGTTTGTTGTGTGGTATGTGCACATGCTCCAAACCTCCTCCATGTTAGTGTAACTGGTGGAAGAGTTCTTGCTGAGGCTCTCTGGTTGGATTCATATAGAGTCTGTGTTTGAAGTAGCTTCATCAAAGTTGTTGGCCAAAATTAAGTGGCCCTAGAAATTTCACGACATGAGCTTTTTGCAGTGCAATTGATGAGTTGTATCTTTCTCATTCTGCTTTTCAGAATATGTAATCCATCTAAATTTAAGTTAGTTTGGACCTGGGTAGTACCTGGATGGGAGAAGATTTTGGAAAATTTTGAGATGCTGTTGGAAGTGGTGTTGGTGAAGGGAACTTTGTATTGTAGAAAATATGCACTATCCTTCAGATGACACATTAAACTGAGGTCTTAATTGTATATGTTCTTAATAAATCTATGGGCATCTTTTAAAGAATGCAGAGTGCTTCCTGATGTTCTGGCTAAATTGCTCACCACAGCCTGGTCATTCTGGTGATTCCTTAATCAGGCCGTGTCCCATATTGGATAACTGCCTCTCTCACCCCTTTGGCACCTAATAGCTAACATGTGGTAAATGTACTGGAGCAAGAATGACTGCCATTGCATCATCCAGGTGGTTGCTACACATTGGTTGTAGTTGTAGTGGTTCCCCACTTTCTATGTTAAGCATTTTATCTATAATAATAATAATAATAATAATAATACATTTTATTTATTCGTAGGCACCTTTTGAAACACTCAAGGACACCGAAAATTTGACAAAACACAAATTATAAACAAAACTAAAATACAAAAATTAAAATCAGACAGAGCAATTGTAATTAAAGAGAAAAAGCAGTCTTAAACAAATGAGTTTTAAGTTTAGATTTGAAAAGTGAAAATGATTCAATATTTCCAAGCTCAGATGGTAGTGAGTTCCAGAGTTGGGGAGCAGGGCAACTGAATGTAAGACGGACGAAGGAGACAGTCAAGTGGATGGAAAAAGAGGATCTAAGGGTACGGGAGGGAATGGCAACATGGAGGAGGTCGGACAGATACAGAGGGGCAAGGTTGTGGATAGCCTTAAAAGTTAACTGAAGAATTTTGAATTGAATGCGGAACTTAACTGGAAACCAGTAAAGCTGCTGCAAGATGGGAGTGATATGGTGAATAGAGGGGGTCCTAGTAATGATGCGGGCAGCTGAATTCTGGACCAGTTGAAGCTTATAAAGAGATTTGCGAGAAAGACCAAAGAAAAGGGAATTGCAATAATCGAGACAAAAAGTGACTAGGCTGTGAACAAGGATAGCAGTGGTGTGGGGAGTGAGGGAGGGGTGAATACGAATTAATGTAACGCAGGTGGAAATATGCAGACCGAGAGATGTTATTGATGTGGGGCTGAAAAGATAAAGTACTGTCAAGGATGACACCCAGGCTCTTAACCTGTGGGGAAGGGGAGACAGAGGAATTATCAATAACCTCAGTTTTGTCACTATTTAATTTAAGAAAATTTGAAGAAAACCAGGATTTGATTTCTGCTATGCAATCAATAAGCAAGGAGGGTGGAAAGGAAAAAGTAGGTTTGCTAGTGAGATAGAGCTGGGTGTCATCAGCATAACAATGGAAGCTAATGTTATATTTACGAAAGATATTGCCAAGGAGAAGGACGTAAATAATGAAAAGGAGGGGCCCGAGGAAAGAGCCCTGGGGCACACCTGAATTAACAGCAGTGGGTTGGGATGTGAAATTAGATAAAATTACATGGGGCAAATTTGCTGAACTTTATTATTTTATTTCTATCAACAGCTAGACAGCAGAGTTTTTGTTTAAGCCATATAATTCATGATAAAGATTTATTAGAAGAAGAAGAAGAAAGTCTTTATTGTCATTGTAAAATAGATACAACAAAGTTATGAGCACCACTCCAAGAACTTCATTACTATTGCCATGAATACACCTGGGGCCTCATGCATAACACTGTGCGTAGAATTCGCACTATAACATGACGTAAGCACAAAAGCCAAAATGTGCTTACGCACAGAAAAATCCAGATGCAGGAATCTGTGCGTTCACCAACTTCCGCGTTCTTCTGCTACATAAATCCCGGTCAACGTAAAAGTAACGCGTGTGCACACGCGTGCTGTCCCGCCCCAACTCCTCCCAGAATTATGCCTCTTTGAATTTGCAAATCAATATAAATAGCCCTTAAGCTCAGCCTTCTGTGAAAAGACAATGGGAAAAGCACGGGGGAAAATGTAAGAATTTCATACTATTTGTTGATTTAAACAGTGGTATAATCAACAAAAGGAAGTTGATCGAGTGACATAGCGTGTCGGAGAAATTCAAAAGCTCAAGTTCACAAAGTCGCACAGTGCCAAAATAAAAAAGAAGTTGTCAGATATCAAAGTCGCCATGAAAAGGGAGTTGTAGCCCACCGTCTGAGCTTATTAGGGTACAGACAAAAAAAAAATAGGCACACAGTGGGAAAAAAGCACGAAATGTCAACTTTAATCTCGAAATTTCCACTTTAATAATGTAGTTTATTTTGTCATTAAAGTAGAACGTCATAAACTTCATCTTAAAATCATTTAATTTACTAGTTTCTCAAATCCCATCCTAACTAAAGTAGCAAGTTAAATGCTTTGTTTTGTATTTGATCTTCAATGTGCTCTATGTGTGTGAATCACTATGTGGTTCCGTTCTTTCTCATTCTCCGACAGGACACAGAATCCATTACATTCGTGATATTACAGCTCTCTGAATAATTAAAATACTGAGATGTATACGTAATATCATTTTCATGATGATTGGAATGAAAGCATGTTATTAAACATGAGAACACGATGGCGCAGTGATTGTTCATGTCTTACATAAGATGCTGCTGCGCCATGCGCGACCTTCAATGAAATAATTTATTGTAGCAGTACTGTCTCTTTCAAACATACTAACCTCCCATTCCTGTCCTTACTTTTCTTTCCCCAAATACCCAATCGCCACACAATCAGCTCTGTAATAGACGTTAAGCCATCTGTAAGCTTACAATGACGATTCTTCAAAACATTTAAGGAACATTGAAATATCTTCATAGTACGTGTTTAATTATTCTATCCGTCTATCCTTCCAGTGTCGTGCCAGCCTCAGTAAATATACAGCGCAAGACAAGGACAATACGTGAACTTGCTAGCGCTGCGGCACCGTGTCCTCACATGTTTAATTATTAACAATACAGATTTTTTAAATGAAGTTAAAGTTTTATCTGTATAATATAATCAACATATTTTGCTGCATTTTATCTTAAAAATGATATCATCATCATCACGCTTTATAAAGTGGCGCAGGTTGTGCAATATTATAACTGTAGTGCAAGTTTACAGTGAGGTGATTGTACTTATAAGTACAAACAGTTCTACAAGGAGCAATTGATTGAGTGCGTTTATAGTTTTTGGGATGAAACTGTTTCTGAACCGCGAGGTCCGTACAGAAAAGCCTTTGAAAGGTTTTGCTGTGGCTGAGACAGCGTGTGCTTGATGCTGTATACCGATAATTCTGTTTCCGATCAGCTGCTGCTGTGATTCCCCACTCAGATACAGTGATATAAATACTCCGCGTGGTGTAGTGAGAGTAATATGGAAAAAGATGATCCGCTGTGGCAACCCTTAAAGGGAGCAGCTGAAAGAAGAAAAAGAAGAAGAAGAAGAAGGTGCAGTGAGAGTAACAACGCTAAAGCAGTTATGGTATTTGGAATACTATGGCCATTCCCTGGGCCATTATATTGTTTGCCTGTTAATTACAATCAGATGCATTACACTAGTAAACAATATATGCGGTTATTTTCAGTGTATTTATAAAACTGCGTCAGAAATGTGGTTCTAAGAAATAAAGGGTAACAACACAGGAACAGTAGCACTGCTTTGACGCTGGGTGCTGCCAGTCTGCAAAACCGAGTGGAGAACTTGCGTACGACAGGGTATGAGGTACCGTGGAAAAGTGCGTGGCTTTACGCCAAGTGTAGGTTTTATACATCGCAATTTGAACGTGGAAACGTTCTTACGCAACATTTCTGTGCGTACGCACTGTTTATACATGAGGCCCCTGGTCTATGATCATATAAGCTCTCAGTTGCTGTTTTTTATAGGGACAGGAATAATGATTGATAATTTTAGTCAGGGTGGAATAGTGGCTGATACCAGAGAAAGATTGAAAAATTTTCTGAAGACCCCAGCAAGCTGGTCAGTACACGCTTTGAGTATCTTTCCAGATATTCCATCAGGGTCAGTGGCCTTCCTTGGGTTCACCTCATGTCCATGCAGAGTGAGTGTGTGGGTTCTGCAGGCTGGTGTGGTCAGTGTGGCTCATGTTGAGCCTCCTTAACTTAAACATGACAAAGAAATGGTTCAGTTCCTCTGCCAGCAAGGCACTGGAGCCGATAGACCTGGGGTTGCTGCCCTTTTGTAATTTGTAATGTGTTGAATTCCTTTCCACACTCTCCAAGGGTTATCCTCTTTGAGGTGGTCTTTTATTTTCTTCTTATAGGCCTCTTTGGCTTGTTTGATATCTTTCCTCAGGTCAGCTCTTGCTGTATAGTATAACACACTGTCACCTGATCTGAAGGCAATGTTACGTTTTTTGAGGAGTGTGTATTTCTTTTGTCATCCATGGTTTCTGATTTACAAACTCCCGAATCATCTTTGTGACAGTGACATTACCAACACAGCCCTTGATGTAGAACAGAACTTGTTTCTGTATATTCCTGTAAGTCTTGTTGTTCAAACAAATCCCAATCTGTTTGTGCAAAACAGTTCTATAGCTGAATGAGAGTCCTCTCAGGCCAAGTACTCATGGTCTGCATAACTGGTTTTGTCCTTGTCCTGAGGGGTATGTATGCTGGGATGAGAAGTAATGACAGATGATCTGACTGATGTAAGTGTGGGAGGGGTGTGGTTTTATATGCATGTTTTATATTTAAATACACATGATTGAGTGTATTTTCCCCCCTAGTGGAGCACTTCACATACTGAATGAATTTAGGAAGTATAGTCTTCAAACATGCTTGATTAAATTTACCAGCAATGATATGAACTTCATTGGGATAAGCCTGCTGCTGCTTATTTATTTTAGTATAAAGGATGTTAAGATATTAAGGATAGTACAGTTTTGTTTGTATCCATTCATGTATTTTATTAAATTCTTTAATTATATACAGCATATACCTTTCACACTTTCTCTATTTTTTCGATTTTACATTATATTACTTCTGTGTGGTAAGCTTCAAGATAGACAGTAATAAGGTTATTGGAACTGACTGTGGATTTAGATTCAGGGAAACAGTTATTATTATGAATATGACACTGTAATGGGATCTCTTCCTGACTGAGTAGTTGAACTGTTACAACACATTTTCAAATATTCAGGGTCTGTGTTATACTCTGTAATTGCAGAAATCAAAAAACAAGTAGTAGACCCTGAAAAAGTTAAAAGTAATGTTCTCATTTGTCAGAAAGAAATGTGTCTATTTATAAAATTGCATATACAATACAAAAAGTATAATTACAAATGGAGGAAAAAACTGTTATTGACAACATTATAATTACAAAAATACCAGGGCAAGGGCAAGGTGTACAATAATAAGAGAATTTACAACATTTCAAGGATATTTATATAACAGAATGATACTGAAAAACAAACACATTTAGAATAAAAGGATGAGAATAGATGTGTTGAGCAATAATGAATATATAGCATAAACAATAACAAGAGGAAATAAGAAATGAGCAGTCTCCACATTCAGAGAATATAATGGTTTATTTATAAATTAAAGGGAAAACAAAAGTGTGCAAAGACAATAAAATTAGAAGGTTTGCAGAGCTTCTGTGAGCTTTGTTTGAAAAAGGCAATGCATTATGAGTAAACACTCTTCATCACAGCTTTGAAAACTTTCAATAAAGTGAAACATTCACTATGTATAAAATATTAAGAAGGTTAATAGACATAAAAAAGATGTAGAGAACACCAACATTTAACAGGAACGTTTTAGTGTATTACCCTGGTTTTTAGGGTAAAAAACTGATTGATGAGAAAGCCACCAATAGTTAGTGTTATCACAAAAAGGTATGATTAACTTACTAGGTATTTATGTAAGTAGATACATTTATATGGAAAGGGTCCTGATATGTACAAGAATTTTAAAGATGATCGAAGTAATGTTAAAATAACGCATATGCAGCAAAGTAAATAAATGCTGTAATTATTAGAGGTAAATATGTAGTGTACAAAAATGGAAATGATGTTAACCTAATATGCCCAGAATAGTTAAGACCAGGCCAGTGTATTTCACTAAAACAGCTGAGGCCTTTAACCTCTTTAAATCTCCTTTAGTTGCAGGTCATTGGTTTGAAAAGTAAATTCAGAATGATACCTTACATAGGAAATTGTTATTATAATGACCCACACCTGAGTCTGGATACACAGTTTCTAGCACTTTGAATTTTGAATTATAAAAAGAATGGTAAAATATCTGGATATTGGAAATATGTCCAGTTTTAATCGGATATCACATTTGTTTTCTGCAGTCTAGTATCTGAGTGTTCAAAACTATTAATGTAGTAATTGTCAGGTACAAATGTGCTGCACCACGAGTGGCAACTTGTCATAAACACTGGGGAGTAAAAAACTGTAAGATAAAACATCAATAATAATAATTCAGTTTGGCTGCCTTTAATAGCTGACTGTTTGCTACGCTTATTGTTAAATGTAGGGATTCATCATTGCTATCAGAGGATTTAACAGCACAGTACTGCAGTAATGGTGTTGTTTATACAAAGCATTAAACAATCACATGAGTTTAAGAAGCTTATTCTTTGATACACAAAAGATCAGTAGTTTTAAACTACTTCATTAAACCTATTGTATGCTATTTTGGAAGTTCTTTTTTTAATTAATTACAGGGAACATTCCACTCAAATTGGAATAATGAAAAGATTGACACAATATCTTTGCATTGAAATTGATATCAGCAGTGTTTAATTTTTGTTAAAATGACAACCACAACAATAACAACAATAATAATAATAATATTCTTCCAACTTAACTAGCATAATACAAGTTAGTGATCAACATGATAACATAACTGCAACTCTAAGCTTTAAATTCATTGCTAAACACTAATTGAATTAAAAGTATGAGCTCTTCCCAAATCAGCCACATTAAAAATAGCAACTAGTCCACCAAAAAAGGGTGCGCTTATGTGCACTATAGAAACCAACAGCAATACCTCTATTCCTTATTTAAACACCTTTGAGAAACACAGATCTTCTGTCTTCTTATCAAGCTCAATACTCTCAACCTGATCATTACTTTGGCTGTCCATAGCCTGATCCTATAGCCTATAGGGTGTGGCTGTAACAGAGGCTGACCATCTGTGCTGGAGTGGAAAGTCTATATTAGAATAGGATGAGGGTGCTATCAGTCAAAATGTTGCTTAGGAATAGACAGTGCACAAGCAGAGAAAGACACTGTATGTTAAAGCAAAGCATTTGTCATGCTGAAAAAAGTAATTGACTGATCAAATTTGCCCAGAAGACCTTATTTTGCTAGCAACAATAGAACTGACACATTGTGTTTGAACCTTAAAAAAAAATCAAACGTTGCAACCAAGGTAAATAAGGATACTGGCTCCTTAAACAAAGAAAGAAAGCACATTGAAGTTTCTTCCATGTGTCTGGAGAAAGCCGACAAGGAAAGGAACAAAGCATCATCTACACCAAATCATAATTATATTGCTATTACTATTAATTGTAACTTAGTAGTTAGGACAAAACCAGCTAATGTATTATGCAATTGGTGTCATTGTTACTGAAAGGTAATAACCTTGTGAAGGATACGTTCTAGTTAAGCTGAGTTTGTTCCTAAATCCAGTACAAAAGTGCACAGCAGCAACATGCAAACAGTGAAATTCTGTGTATTTGCGTGTTGGGTAAGCCAGTGTAGACTAGCTGTGAATAATAGAAATGCCACAGTGTGGCAACAGAAGCTTCTTTACTTGGTAAAGAACTTATCCACCTTAAACCACGTGAATCAGAATTCATAAGTTATGTGACTTTTTCTGTAGTAGATAAAAAGTTCAACTAAGCAAACATATTTTTGTTATTTACATGTTTTGTGTTCCTTGTTATTCTCGACCGGGATACCCAGGAGGACCGGAGGAGGGCTTACGCCTCCCCCAGACCATGTGGGGGCGACCGCCCTGGTGGCTATGGGGACCACGGGTACAGAGCTTTGACGCTCAGCCCTGTAGGGGCCTGTGGTCACTGCCATGGGGCGCCCCAATGCCTATGGAGCCCTGGACCTCAGCACTTCCGCCACACCCGGAAGTGCTGGGGGGGAGAGAATCGGGGACACCCAGAGTGCTTCCGGGTACGCAGCCGGAACTTCTGCCACACTGGGGAGTGCTGGTGGAAGATTGTCGGGAGGCACCTGGAGCACATTCAGGTGACTATAAAAGGGGCCGTCTCCCTCTATTCAATGGCGGGAGTTGGGTGGAAATGGACAGAGTCTTGGAGGAGAGGAGTAGAGGCGGTCAAGAGAGGAGAAAGGCATTTGGAAGAGGCCTGGACTTTGGGATGATTGGTGCTGCAGCACTGGGTTGTGTGTGTCACCGAGTTGTAAATAACTGTAAATAAATGTGTGTTGGGTGACAAAACAATGTCTGCCTGTCTGTGTCTGGGCTGTTCCCCACTATATATATATATATATATATATACATACAGTGGAACCTCGATTCACGAACGTCTTGGTACATGTACAACTTGGTTTACGACCAAAAAGTTCGCCAAACTTTTGCCTCGGTTCACGACCACACACTCGGTATACGAACAAGCCAGTTTCCCTTTCGGTTTGTGCATGTTCAGTCTCTTCCTGTGCATTTCCTGTGCAGCGTGCAAGAGAGAGACGAGAGAGCGCAACACACACACAGGCAGCGTGTGCACACACACAGGCTGTGCGAGAGAGAGAGTGTGACACACACAGAGGCAGTGTGAGAGAGACGCGCACACACACAGGCAGCGCGAGAGAGAGCGCGACACACACACACACAGAGGCAGCGCGAGAGAGAGACGCAGAAAAATAAATCTTGGTGGTTTATTAAATAACGGATTTTTTCAAATATTCATTTTTTTCCCCTGTGCTTAAAACTCATTAAAAAAAGTGCTTTTAGCCAGCGGTTGGTAGCGCTATAGCGCGAACTATTGCAGTGTTAGTTTTCTCTGTTGTTCAAGGTTTTCTCAGTTTTATTCAATGTTTTTACATTTAGTTTACTATTACACTGTGCATTCTATGATTTAATTAACTATATTTGTGCTTAAAAACTTAAAATATATATATTTACATACAGTTCGTATGGGCTACAACGGATTAATTGTATTCACATATAATCCTATGGGGGAAATTGCTTCGGTTCACGACCTAATCGGTTTACGACCAGAGTTTTGGAACGAATTATGGTCGTGAACTGAGGTTCTACTATATATATATACTAGCAGAATACCCGCGCTTTGCAGCGGAGAAGTAGTGTATTAAAGAAGGAAAGAAAAGGAAACATTTTAAAAATAACGTAACATGATTGTCAAAGTAATTGTTTTGTGTATTTGGCGGCAGCGTCACAAAGTTGTTTTCATCTTGCTGCATCAGAAAATGTACCACGACGTCTGACATGCCTCCTTTTTACTGTTTTCTCACAGCTTGGATTGCTGCTGTCATAATGGGTTTGAGTCTACATATATATATACATACATATATACATATACACATACATATCTTCATATCTATATACATATATACATATCTATATACATATCTACATATACACATATATATATATGCATACCTATCTACATCATATATACACACACATATACATACATACATACACAGACACACACATATATATAATTTGTGTGTGTGTATGTATGTATGTATGTGTGTGTGTGTGTGTGTGTATACACATACATACAAACATACACACAGGTATATATATATATATATGTGTATATATATATGTATGTGTCTATATGTGTGTGTATAGCTTTGATCACTGAGTGCAAGGGAAAAATAATAAAATGTAGTCTATAAGTTATTAAACAGTAAAACATTAACGTTTTAAGAAGTAAAGGTACATTGAGCACTACTGGAGTGGTTGCGGGTAAACTACATTTTAAAGACGGTATAACAGAACAGGTAAGTAGTACTAACAGCAGCTAAAATGTATATGGATCATCTCTCGGTAGTAGATCCCTTTTGAAAGGCGCTACACGACGGCTGTGGTATAGAAATTACATTTTCTATGTGAAAGTCCAAATTTCTGCCTCTGGTAATGTGCCTTACCAGCAATTAAAGAAAATTAGTTTTGTGTCCTCTGCAGTGTTAAGAGAGAAAGGCTTTGGTTTGGGATAAAAGGAAAAAAGGTGTAAAGAAAGGAAAGTTGCCTTTTTCTTTTATATAGTGTAGAGAGATGTTTTCGCTGACGATATGAGCGCCTTTTGGGGACAGTCGCAGTGGGTCTTGTGCAGACTGGTGAGACGTCCCAGCTATTAATCGGCTGTGATGGCACTGTCAGTCCTTCACTCCTGTGCGTGTCTTCATAATCCGAGCTGACGACCTCATAATCGTATACGTGCAAAATAAAGTGCGAAGCGCCTTAATATTATTTTGCCGCGGTGTAGAAAAGGGGTCCCGTGTTTGCACTTGTCTGGGCTATAGCTCAGGGGGAGAATGAAAAAAATTAAAAGTGCTCACTTTGACTTAAGGCAGAAGTGCAGTCAGCGTCTCAAAGGCCGGCACAGCTATGCGCGCGCGCCGGCTGCTCGACTTTTGCTGGGCAGGAGACGCCACTTTTTGCAGACACGTTCACGATATCAAAAGTCTCCGCGCTCTTTGGAGGTCATTCATATATATATATATATAGCAAAATACCCGCGCCTCGCAGCGGAGAAGTAGTGTGTTAAAGAAGTAATGAAAAAGAAAAGGAAACATTTTAATAATAACGTAACATGATTGACATTGTCATGAGTGTTGCTGTCATATATATGCCTGCCTAAATAAGTCACCCTCGCTTCGCTCTTACTTTTTTACCGTTCATTTAATCATGGCTAGTGGCGGAAAAATTATAAAATGGAAGGAGGATTACACTGAGTATGGCTTTACCAAAACAATTATTGATGGCAAATCGATTATTCATAAAGCTTGAATTGGTGATCTGTTTTTCTGTGTTAACCTCATATTTTTTCATACTTCTTCTCAAACCAAGGTGGTGCGAGGCTAAAATAAATTGGGATGAGCTGATCAATGTAATCGGTGTACCAGGAAATCATGCATTGACAAAAGTTCCCCTTTGATTGTAATGCAAAGTGTGATTAAATGCATTATTTTTTAACCCGTTATGGAGCACATGCATCGAAGCTTCTCAGCTGTGCTTGTGCTAAGAAAAGGAAAGATTTTAAAAATAACGTAACACGATTGTCAATGTAACCTTTTGTAAGTAGTGCCTGGAGGATTCAGTGTGGAGAAACTCTAGAGACAGCGTGTATTAACTTGTGGATTTTTCTGTGAATATTTGGTGGCAGTGTGACGAAGTTGCTTCGGAAGACGGCGTTAGCCGCGGAGCTCAGCTCAGAGCGAAATGAGGTAAATGGGAGAAGATATGATGACGTGACTCCTCCACCCGCCTTAACTGTCAATCCCCCACAAACACAGTCTCTCGGAATTTGCATAAGCACACCCCTTCACCTGCAATTTTAACTTAGTTACAAAGTGATCAAAACTCTCGTTTATATCCTGCGTCCTCTCATTAAACTTGTATCCCGCATTACCCGTGGGCATGAAAAACGCCAGCGGCAGCCTGTCTATTAAGTTAATTTAAAGTTTAGGTTTATACCTTGCTTTGTTTCCGAAGTAGTTGTACTGATGAATATGGTAGTATATGTCACTCGCTCGCTTCTTATTGTTTCGCTGCCCCGCTAACTTAAAAGCCTTGTGCAGTGCCTGTCAGTTGAAAATTGATTGTTTGCTTGCTTTTATCGCTCTCTCTCTCTGCTCCTAGCGGAACTGTCATCTCTGACTTGTCATGGAGCACGTTTAAGCTCATGTGTTTGCAGTGTTTGAATAAAAATCCTTCTTGTTTCTACGACCTCCTGTGTCTCTGTGCAAATCTGTGACCCAAGCGTGACAATATATTCCCGATGCTGACTTTATATATTCCAGGCTTGAGTTTATATATTCCGACGCTGACTTTATATATTTAAGTTTTGACTTTAGGTGGCAGTGTGACGAAGTTGATTCGGAAGACGGCGTTAGCCGCGGAGCTCAGCTCAGAGCGAAATGAGGTAAATGGGAGGGGATATGATGACGTGGCTCCTCCACCCGCCTTAACTGTCAATCCCCCACAAACACAGTCTCTCGGAATTTGTATAAGCACACCCCTTCACCTGCAATTTTAACTTAGTTACAAAGTGATCAAAACTCTCGTTTATATCCTGCGTCCTCTCATTAAACTTGTATCCCGTATTACCCGTGGTCATGAAAAACGCCAGCGGCAGCCTGTCTATTAACTTAATTTAAAAATTAGGTTTATACCTTGCTTTGTTTCTGAAGTAGCTGCAATGATGAATATGGTAGTATATGTCACTCGCTCGCTTCTTATTGTTTCGCTGCCTTCTCAATTATATAATGCATGTTTTCTTCAGCGTATTTTGCAGCTCTTCCTGGTTTTCTACATAGTGCGTTGACAGTCAGTTCATGTGATTACGTGGGAGGCGTGATGATGTCACACGAAACTCCGCCCCCACAGCGTTCAAGCTCAACTCCATTACAGTAAATGGAGAAAAATACCTTCCAGTTATGACCATTACGCGTAGAATTTCGAAATGAAACCTGCCCAACTTTTGTAAGGAAGCTGTAAGGAATGAGCCTGCCAAATTTCAGCCTTCTACCTACACGGGAAGTTGGAGAATTAGTGATGAGTCAGTGAGTGAGTGAGTGAGTCAGTGAGTGAGTGAGTGAGTGAGTCAGTGAGGGCTTTGCCTTTTTATTAGTATAGATATACTTGCATGCATTCATCTTCTGTTATCCTTATGTTATAAATATATTATTTTTTTTGTATATTGTAGCAAGTGTATTTTGGTTATTTGTAAAAGCCTTGTTCATAAATTGTATAGATTTCTTTTATTTCTGGTGTCCAGGCTGGAAAGTGAAACAGTAATCCTTCGCTCAACCTGCATTAATTTGGTGTTTCTGATTTAGGCATCTTTTTAATTGTTTAATTAAATTACTGCCATTGCTGAAGGCAAAACTGATAATTAATTAGCTGAGCATTAAACCTCTCTTTCCACAGTTACCTATCAGGTTGTATCTGTCTGACAAGTCAGCTTTTCTTAATTTTGTACATGCAAATTATTCAGGACAGGTATCTCTCATCTTGAATTTTGATCACTTGGAGGATTAACTTGAATAATCAAACAAAAAAATCTGATATGAGCCAAACATAGGAATTAAGTAATTTTTAGTGGCAGTCTGAAAATAGTCTTGAGCAACAGACAGACTCAAATGCCTTTAGTATGGACTTTTCATCTCATGTTTTCCATTACAGCTTTTCTCTGACATTGCTGTGGGATATGTGTGATTTGTGGGGGCAATATGAAGTAAATAATTTAGATTATTGTCAGTTAAAGTTTTTTTTTTTCATTAAGATGGCAGTGCACAGTACTGAAGTGGCTTCTTTACCTCCTGGTGTTAAACCTGATAGAAGAGTGTATTTTGTGGTGTGTCGGGGTGCTAGTGTAATGGGAAGGTTAAGATATAGTCCAGTTCAACTTCAAGACATCAACAGCAACATTCCCACTAGAGCAGACTGCAGCTGCGGGGGACAGCAGAGTGGCACAGCAGATTACAGTGATTCAAGGTCAAGAGGAGGCAGTGTTCAAGAAAGCAGAAGAGGGGCAAGTATGGCCGCTTGCTGGCTAAGCTAAACACGAATGTTTTCAGACTATCTACACCATCAATTTTCCTATCCAATTTACATGCACTGGATAACAAAATGGATCTAATCTGGCTGAGACTGAACTACTGGGGGATGAGGAATTATTATGTCCTCAATTTCAACAAAACATGGCTTAATAGAAACTTGTCGGACTCAGCTTTTCAACTCGAGGGGAAATCTCGAGGATTTGGACTCTGCATATATATCAACAAAGTTCGGTGTACCATTGTTCTTTGGTTATCAGCTATTGTTCTGAGGCAGTAGAAATTCTAATAGTAAAATGCAGACCACATTATCTATTGTGGCTGTGTTTATAGTCACTGTTAACATCCCTCTGAGTGCAAATGCTAATGACACACTGAGTGAGCTTCTTTTCAGCATTAGCTCACTTCAAGACAAGCACCCAGAGGCTCTTTACATGATTTCAGGAGACTTCGATCACATTAAATTGACTGATACTTTACCAAAGCTTCACCAACATTTTGCCACCCGAGGGGTGAACATGCTTGACAGAGTGTACACAAACAGGGAGGAGACATATAAAGCCATCCACCACCTCCATCTTGGTCTCTCTGACCATATCTCCATTTTGGTAACCCCTGCATATTGCCCTGAGTTTAAGTCCAGGAAGCCAATACAAAAATCCATTATTGTTTGGCCTGTTGATGCTGCCCCCAAACTTCAGGCCTCTTTTGAAAGCACTGACTGGCACATGTTTAAGGAGGCAGCAACAAGTAGGGGAGTTATGGTCCTGTAGGAGTATGTGCTAACAGTTACAAGTTATATCAGTAAATGTGTTGAGGATGTTACTGTCACCAGTACAATCACCACACACCACAATTTAGAAACCTTGGATGAATGCATTCACTACTGAAAGCTTGGAATTCTGCTTTCAGGTCTGGAGACACAGTTGCACTCAGTGCAGCAAGAAGTAAACTGATGGTGGGAGTAAAAAAGGCAAAAAATAAAACTACTCTCTTAAATTACAGGGTCATTTTATACCAACGACCTCAGGAGCATGTGGAAAAGCATTAGAAGCATCAGAGATTATAACAGCAAGGAGGCAGTGTGTCCCACAGACTTGTCTCTAAATTCCTTGTACTCCCATTTTGAGAAGTTGAACACTTCTTCCACTGCCAGACTGAGCCCTCCATTAAATAAGCTGCCCCTCACTGTGTCAGCAGTAGATGTAAGGAGGTCCTTGTTGAAGCTTAACCCCCTTAAAGCTGCAGGCCTGGATAAGATCCCAGGCAGGGTCTTGAAGGACTGCATTCGCCATCTATGAGAGGTGCTGACTGATATTTTTAACATTTCACTATCCCAGACCTTTATATCAACATGCCTTAAAACCTCTATTATCATTCCAGTCCCGAAGAGCTCCACAGTGTCTTGAATGACTACTGTCTGGTGGCTGGTAATGATGGAGATAAAACAGACCATCAACGTAACAGTGGACCCCCACCAATAAGAAGAACTGCTCCACTGCTGATGCCATCTCTTCTGTGAATCATCTGACTCTCACCCATCTGGGGAGGACAGACTCCTTCATCAGATTAATCTTTCTAGATTTCATCTCTTCCTTTAACACCATCATCCCCCAAACACTGCTCATTATTAAACTGTCACTAACCTGGATTTAACATTACAATATATCTTCTACCAGCATTCTCAACATGGTGATGCATTTTGAGCCCCCTGCTGTATACTCTGCTGACCTATGACTGCATATCTCAATATCCAAACAATCACATAGTGAAGTTTGCAGATGACACATTGGTGGTAGTACTTGTCACTCATAATGATGAGTCAGCATACAGAATGCCTTACAATCAGTATCAAGAAAACTAAGGAAATGTTTGTGGACTTTTGGCAGACTGGTAATCACCCTCCTCTCCCCCTTTACATCACTGGAGAAGAGGTTGAAATTGTCACCTGCTTCAAATATCTTGCGGTGCATATTGCAAATGTTTTCTCTTGGAACTAGCTACAATAAAGGGCATGTAGAAAAAGCCCACCAACACCTATACTTCTTGAGGGAGCTGAAGCTAGCTGGTCTGTGCCTGTCTGTTCTGACCTTCTTTTTCAGGTATGTGGTGGAGAGCATCCTAATGAGTCAATGATAAAGTAATGATACCCAGAAGTAAAAATGCATTACATATCCTTGACATAAATTTGCTAAAAGAATGGCACGTACAGGACTCTTAACTTAAATAAAATGGACTTGCTAATTGTCAGTGACACAACTGTCAGGGAACCCAAAGTGCCAGTGGCCTTCAGTCTGACAAATGACAGGCCTAAGGTAGTCAAGATAAAGAAGATGGCCATTTCTTTCCTTTCCTCTAAGGCCCATCTTAGTGAATAAATAATAAAACCCTGTGTAAAAGTCAGAGTTTGTTCATATACCGTCAGATTCCTGAAAAAGA
Source organism: Polypterus bichir lapradei (assembly GCA_026402145.1). Lineage (NCBI taxonomy): Eukaryota > Metazoa > Chordata > Cladistia > Polypteriformes > Polypteridae > Polypterus > Polypterus bichir. Next base: position 1,982,072 of record JANRMT010062795.1, read on the forward strand.
GTGGTCTGCAATCCAAACAGAAGGTTGAACAAATACAAAAATTAGGAATAATAATTAGTGTGAATAGGAATAGACCTCTGTGTAGTTGATTTTTTCTCATTAGTTAATATTTTCCTATTTTGCTAACATCTTCTGATTTTTTTTGATACTGCCATTTTGTGGCCATTGATGTGGCTTGATTTTAAATAACATGTTGCTCACCTGTGCAGTGTATGATGTTAACATTATGACCAACCTTGTATATCATTTTGCAAAAAATTAAAAAAGAAAAACAACCAGATATAAAATATAAATGTCATTTTGACTTTTTAAAAAATTTATTTCTATTTTCCTTTTGGTATTCATTCTATTAAACATCTCTATCTGCCCTATTTGAACTAAAAAAGTGAATAGAAGAATGATTACTTTAAAACAATTGTCATGTCTGAAACACTCTAAATTCAATGTCTTGATCCCTGTTGTCTACTATCTTTACCATTTTGACATCCCAAGGAAGCACGGGCAGCTATGCAACTGATCCTCTGCGAATTATTTCACAAGCTTTGCTTTGCCATATGCCAGGATCTCTATTTGCTGAGGGCATTAACTCATAATCCATTTCATTGACATATGCCTAGACCTTCATCTTCTTGTTTTGTCCATCTTTCAAGCGTCATTGTTGAAAGTATCCATTGCAAAACAATGAGGAGATGTGCCACTAATTATTTTGGATTGAAGTCTTTGGCCCAGTTAAATGTTTCCTGTCCTTTTTTGCACTTTCCAAGGAAGCTATGTTAGCTATGCATCTTAGCCTCTTCTGATTGGCTCTTAAACCCTAGCTTTGCAAATGTCAGGCTTCCTATTGGCTGATGGTATTATCTCATTATCTGCAATGTTAAACATACCACGGACCTTCAGTATCTTCCATTCTTTCCTGTGTGAACTCTGAAAGTATCTGATGACAAATATTGACTAGATGGGTCATTGATTAGACTACGAGTTCTGAGGTGCTGATAAGCAGTCTAAATAATTTTTGGACCATTTATATTTATTTTAATTGTTAATTATATTTTGTATTGTCATTCTGGTGGTGGTCCTGGGTATGAAAATAAACTGCATACGGCCCTGTAAGTGGTCCTCCAACTTGCAGGGAAAACTTGGCGGTTGAAGACAGGATTGGCACTCAATCCACCGTAAAAACTCCACAACGCTCCATAATGACAGACAAGACTCATTTCTGCTTTCTGCAGGAGTAGCTCTGCTGCAGCCATCCACAGGAAGGCTACTCGTGTTATGAAGGGGATGGGGGAAGCCCTCCTCCCCAAAAGAGTTGAAACTGCCATAGAGCCAATGGGGGTCAGGCCTTTTGGGGATTGGAGCTGGTGTTGAGGCATCGCCTTCTGTATGGCAGCACTCAGGTCCCAATTTGAGTTGGCTCTTTCGGGTAGGTGCTTGGAACGTCTTGTCTTTCTGGCATGATGATCATCTTCCTCTGCTGTCAGAGGAGCTTTGTAACCTCTACATTTCAATGGCAGCACTCTCTGAGGTGCGCAGTCCTGGGACTAGCCAGATTTCTGTGGTGGTTACACCTTTTATTGGCCTGGTTGCTCTGATGGCTGTTGTACTCAGGGGGTATGCTTTGGCAGATCGGCTCATACCGATACTGTCCAATGGTACTCATTTAAGCAAGCATATTTTGAGACTCAGATTAAGGCACTCCCTGGGTTAGTGATGTCTTGGTGAGGGATTGATTGATTGATTGGTGAGGGTTGATGAGTGCCCATGAGGCGACACTCCTCTGGTCATGGGTGACTTCAATACGACTACTGCCACTGACAGGGCTGACTATGAGGATTGTGTTGGTCCATGGGTCTGGTGACGATGGTGAAAGTGGCTCCAAGTGTCTTGACTTTGAAAAAAGGTAAGTAGTTGTGGATCACTGGATCTTGGTTCCAGTGCCTTTAGCTGTGTTGTTGGACTTGTACTTCAGTACTGGTGGTGTGGTGAAGGAGGTCGATCACATCTACAATGGGCAGATGCTGGAGGCTCCCATAGAACTGCAAGGTCTACAGAAGTGTCTAGTTTGTGAATTCTGACCACAGACTTGTTGCTACTCTGAAGATCCAGCTTAAGATAGTTGGATACCACCTACTAGGAGATTGAGACTGGACCTGACCAGAGTCCAAGATTAAGTTTTTTTCTAATAAGTTTGCTTCTCATTTGTGTGAGAAACTTACAGACTTGGGTAAGATCTTTGCCTGTTCTTTTGGCTTTTATTTTTTTATTTTATTGATTTTATTAAAATCACACATCATTCCATACAAAAAAATACATTTTTACAAACATAAGTTCGAAAAACAAATCAAACCCCACCCCTGAGAAAGAGAGCAAAGCCAGCAGAGTAAAACTTAAAGCTAGTAAAAATAAGTAAATAGATTAATTAATAAGTGAATAATGATAAATGGAGAAATCCTCAGTGCTTTAAAAGCTTATTCTAAAATGTTATTGATCAGATCCTGCCAGTTTCTGAAAAAGTTTTGTACAGATCCTCTAAGTGAAAATTTGATTTTTTTCCTGCTTCAAATAGTATATAACATCAGTTACCCACTGACTTAGAATAGCAGAGTTAGGATTCTTCCAGTTGAGCAAGATAAGTCTACGTGCCAATAGTGTAGTAAAGGCAATCACACTTTGTTTGTTCTTCTCCATTTTAAACCCATCTGGGAGTACGCCAAACACAGCTGTTAATGGGTTAGGAGGGAGTGTGACACCAAGACTGTCTGATAGGCATTTAAGGATTTTGGTCCAGAATGGTGTTCATTTAGTGCAGTTCCAGAACATGTGTCCCAGTGAGGCTGGAACTTAATTGCAACGTTCTCAGGTTGGATCTTGCCCTGGAAACATTTTGGACAATTTTAAGAGAGACAGATGTGCTCGATATATAATTTTGAGTTGATTAATTGTATGCTTTGTGCATAAGGAGCTCGAGTGGATTCTCTGCATTGCTACTTTCCACTCCTTTTATGAGATTTTGAGTGAGAGATCCTTTTCCCACTGTCCTCTTGGATCTTTAAAAGGGAGGGACTGTAAAATGGTTTTATGTATTACAGAAATGCTGTCAGAGTCCTCAAGACTGATCAATATTTTTTCCGGCATAGAGGTTGGTGGGAGGTGAGGAAAATTGGGCAGGTCTTTTATTTTTGCCCTCTTGTTCAATCTTGGACATTCTATTTCTTTATTTTTATTTTTCTTGACACTAACCTCTGCTATGTACCCATTAACAATTGTGCCTGGTTTTGCATTAAGTTTGATTTATATATATCATGGGTTAACAGTCTTCTAGAAAATGTTGGACAAACAAGCTACATCAGTAATTTGATTCGAGGGATAGTGGGAGATATCACTAATGGAGGTGGGAAAGACACCCTTTTTTATTTTAAAAAGTCAATTATATTTGTGTTAATGGGGCTTTTTAACATTACATATCACAAACAAAATTTAACACTGCCTATTCAGGTGGATACAGTCATGGCTGTCCATGAAGGAGCAATCAGTCATGGTGTGTGATTACGGATAATGAGAGAGAATCATAAAGGTGCCAGTCAGAAACAAAATCAATTAACAGACAGAAATGGAATACTTGAAACCAAACTCAGTTGTTTTAATTTAAGAGAAAAAACAAATTTCACTTGATTAACAGTCCAAAGTCAAAATCCAGAAATTCTTAAAAGGACATTTTTCATAAACAGATTTTTTGATAAGTTAATTAAAAAAAAAAAAGGATGTTGGGATGAACTGTATGACACAGAAGCGCCATCCCAGCAACGGCTGAAATGGGAAAAGTGATGTCCCCACAGGCACATGGCATCCTTTGAGCAAAACATAAACAGAAGATAGTTAGAATGAATAGCTTAACAAATACCAAATAGAAATTAAACATAACAAGCTAAAAACAATGCTACACACTCAGAGAAATGCAGTCTTATTTGTCTATGGACTTTTTTTTATCAGTACTAGAGAGAAAAAAAAGAATGAAAAGCAAGTTGGAAATATCAGAAACCCACTATCCCTATTACTCCAACAGCAAAAAATAAATAATTATACCACAAGACAATACATTAGGGGATGAACTTGAATTTCCAAACCTAACATACAATGATGGGTTTGCATTCTCCTCTGATTAATTGCTTATTGTTAAATATGTATCTCTCAGGTTGGTGCTCGTGTTGCACCTCTTTCCAATCTCATTAAATCAAATAAATCCAAAACACATAAAAAATGGAAAAAATATTGCCATTACACCCCATTCTAATACACTCTTTACAATAGGGTTTATTCTTTTAATCTGGTGAATCACAGTATGGAATAGGAGTCATGCTCTTACATCTTTTTGATGAAGAGGAATTGATATCTGTCTTATAAATGAAGAGAAATCTTTAATCTAGGAGACCTAATTATTCTACTATTGGAAAAGAATTAAATGGGTGAGTGAAGCTTTGCAGTACCACATTTGGAGCTGGCAGTTAACCCTAGTAAGTGATGATGCTCCCTTTATTGGTCATACTAAAACAATGATTAAAATGGTCCTTTTGTTTTCAAGCTTATTGTTATTTTCTATAATATTAGGATAGAAAACAGATTCTACGGTAAATGCAGATGTTATATCCTATCTTACTGAACCTTCAGATATTAATATCAAGAACAAATTATTTCACGGATTTTGCTTTCCGGAGCTGTGTGGGGAAGAGTGAAAGTAATTACACATTTGTTAGTTGGTGTCCCAGAGGGATGCCCCTTTTAATGTCTGGGTTGAAAAAATAAAGAATTAAAAAGACTGGTAGGACATTATTGTCATATGATCGCTCTAAAATGTTAAGAATAGAAGCTTCTTCAGATGAGTCTGGTCTGCTGTGAAGCTTGTCTTAGAATGAAAGATGAACTTCCTGGGATGGCGTGATTTAAATACTGTCAAATATGAGTCTCAAACATGGCGAGTGGGGTGTGTGAATCATCCAAAAGACAATAAATTAGGCCTGGGTGTTGACTGACCTGTCCAAGAGGGTCTCACTCCAAGTTAGCTAACCCCAACTGTAATTTTCAGGTTGCGGCCTACACACATCTCAAAAAATGGGAAAAGGCTTGTAAAGTTCAAAAACATAGTAAATGTTCTAAAATATATCCAGAAATGCCCTACAATGAAAAGGAAAACTGTAAACCTTTGGTTTGTGAACAAAAGACAAAATTTAAAAATGAAGATGTACAGTACTAACAAAAAATAGCAAAATACCACAAAACACATCCCATTAAAAGATCTGAGGCAGAAATGTAAAAAACAGAAAAAACAGAACAAAGGTAATACTTATAAATGATTCTTTACAAACCCACTGATCCTCTTTAAAGAAACAGTATAAAATTAACACGTGACCCACTTAACAAGAATAACATAAAAACATGGAAAATTATCATTTGAAATTAATAAAAACAATAATAAAATAGAAAATAAAAACAAGCCAGGGAAATAAGTAATGTCACACATGCTCCTTGCGGTTCTCCTCTATTCTAAGGGCAGAAACAGATATGAGGTTAAATGCTGTGTAACACCTTCAATCTTTTTTTAATAAAGTATATCAGTAGCACAGACCCAAACAAGACATGAGAAAAGGTTGGGGTATCACGGACAACCTTATATAATAAACATGTTGAGTTTGCAATAAAAGAAAAGGATTTGTAGCACATATTGTAGTGACGTGTTCATCTTGTTTCTGGGCTAGTCCAATTCGGACAACACCTGATAAGCTGAATCATTGTTTTTATATTGAAGAGACCATAAGAGCAAATTCAGGTAAAGAGGCAGGGCTTGACTGACATTAGAGCTTGTATGGTTCATCAAGGTCTTCCCAGTGGTGGGCAGAAGTAAAGGACTGTTAAATTGTTGTGCACCTCCAAACTCTTTTCCTCATGCATCCATAATGTATGACCCCAGAAGACAGTGCTGTATATATGTTGAAGTATAATTTTATATCTCAATCTATACTTACAGTAGGTTAGAATTATGGCTGTGTCACAACCACAACTGAGTCTGCACATTCTCCTTCTTTCTATAATAGTTTATGAGTTCTCCATGGATATTTTCCACATCACAAAGATACGTAGTGTGGACGCTAGGGGCACTGTTGCCCCATGAAACCCAACCAGACAGATGACCAGGACACACGTTTAAAAGCACCAAAAGAATTCTTTAATTATTTTCTTTAATACAGTACACAAAGCACCGCACACTCCACAATTCTCCAATACTAATAATAATTACAATAATCACAATACAATTCTCCACTCCCAGCAACTTTGTCACCCAACCTCCCAACTCTGGCTCGGCTTGCTGGGTCTTGACCAGTCCTTTAAATAGTCCATGACCCGGAAGCACTCTATCTCTTCTTCCAGGTCAATGCCACATTCTCATTTCTCAAATAGCCTGGAAGTACTGCAGGCTTCCGTCCTCGTGACTCTGAAGTACTTCCTGGTTGTAGTAATAATATAAATCCCCAGGTTCTTTGTGAGCTCCACCTGGCGGCACCCATGGCCACCAATAGGGCTGAGGAAATGGACTCCATGTCCCAGGATGGCCTGAGGGAATCTGATGAACCGTTGATGTCCAGGGGAGCTGCCACCTAGTGTCCCGGGAGAGGCAGCATCCAGAAAAACCTGCCTTTCTCCATTCTTCTTGCTCTGGGATGTCACGGCCGGGTTGAACAGCCTGCCTTCTATCACAGTAGATTAATAGATGACACTGAATTGCCCAATTCAGTAAAGATGTGGTGCCGCTGTGTCCTGTGAGCAACAGGAATCCTGTCTATATTTGACTACTACCTTGAACCTTTAACCTAAAAAAATCAACTAATTGGGTTAAATACATCAATATTTAATAGCTTATATAAGTGTAATTTAAATGTCATTATTTTTTTAATCATTCGAAAATGCTCCTCATACATTCATTCATTCACTTTTATCTTTTCCTATGTCTATCTAGCTCAGACACAAACTTGAATTTCTGATTCATTTTTTTATTTAGTAGCATGCAATAAATCACAATTACACTGCAAATAAGAAAACATGACAGTCACCTGATAACTGTAGCCACTGATCACATATTGCTGAATGATTAATCTTTTTTATTGCCTATCTGATTCACTGAAACATCCGTAGGCCCCCATAAGAATAGGCGCTAAGAGAATCATTAGATCTCAACAGATTTTCAATTTGCCGTTTTCAATGCTTAATGGAAAAGTGGTGCAGGGTTTCCTCAGCAAAATTAAATCAAGGACACCAATGTAACTCTTTTTTCAGCGCAATGATGCTGATTAATGACAGAGCTGTTATACTCAAAGAATAATCTTCAAGTTCCAATTAGCTCTGACTGGTGAAACCAGATGTCCAATTGAGACTTTTTAATTGAATTTTCTATCATTTAAAAAAAAGCGACTGAAGTAAAAATGATTTTGTGAATCTCTACTTCATTATAACTGTGTGTGCTTACATCAATGCATATACAATATCAGCAAAAGATTGCTTATGAAATGCACCTCAATTTAAAATAAGCCAGAAGCAAGTGGAAGAAAACAGGATATAGTCTTTGTTCCATTGCTAATTAGTACATTGCCTGTACAGTATTTTTTATTCATAAACAGACTATTGATTTAGTGAATAGAAAATTGTTTTATTGAATTAGCTAATGAAAGTAATAATAGTAATATAGCAGTAGTATATTGTGCATAGTTAATATTTAGTTGTTTCATACAGTCAATACAGTATATATGTCATGTAATAAAAAATACTTGAGGAACTATCTTGGCAATTATTTAATTTTATGTATGAGCATTAGAAAATGCCTGGGGCCTAGTGCCTAGTGCAACTAGATAAGACCCCATTAGCCCCATGCAATTCCTTAATTGGACTAAGAAATGTAGAAAATAAACGTATAGATAGATTAACTATTAATGCAAAATATTTGATTTAAAATTATTTATTCAAAATTTTTTTTTTTGCAACTAGACCAGAAAGGGGTCTTTAGATGTAGAAATGTATCTAAATGTATGTTTTCTTGTGGTAAATGAAGCTCTTGTTCCAATGCAAAGAAAAGGAAGTAGTAATGATAAAATCACTTGCTTTAATTTGACTAAAGAAAACAAGCGCCTACTTCTTTACATCTGACTTTATTATACCTTGCAGAAGAAGCTCAGGTAAAATACTTTCTAAACAAAGAGTTTCACCTTAATGCTGCCAATGTAATGAGCTGCAAAAGTTATTTTTCACATATTTAATTTTAGAACATAATTGGAGTACATGTTGATGGGAGGCAATATGTGGCAGTAACTGCTTGCATTCATTTTTATTGATTTTACTATAGTGATGGTTAAAATATGAGTATAACAGCATTAGACTCTTGCCTGTCTGACCCTGAATTGGATTAAACTGATTTGAGTATGTTATGCTATTTACCCATAGTTTTAAATATTTGTTGTGTTTGCTTCATTTTTCAAGGAAAGTTTTGCTGTATTTCTTTGTATTTTTGTATAGTATGTTCAACAAATTTGAGTGGAAAGTACATTCTTTTAACATAATTATTGAAATATTTGAAGTAAACTAATCATAATTACTATATTGTTTCAATCTGTTCACTTACATAGGATTTTAATGTTGAAATCCCTTAATAAAAGCCTTGCACTTATAGTACCTGATATTCTTCTTTGACTCTGAAGTCTTGAATGCAACACGTAGTCAATAATTAGGGGTTATTGATTGGGATCTCTTTGTTCTTCATCTAATCTTCTAAATTAACTCATTTCGTCTGATTTTGGTGTAAATGTAATTTTTAGTTGTTTCTTTCCTATTGTATACACTAAGGCAGGGGTGCCCAACTCGAGTCCTGGAGGGCTGCAGGTTTTCATTCTAACCCATTTCTTAATTAGTGACCTGTTTTTTTTCTGCTAATTAACTTCTTCTGAATTCATTTTATTTGACATCCTCTTGAAGACTGAGGCTCCTCAATTGTTTCTTTTTCCTTAATTAGCAGCCAAACAATAATGAGATACAAAATGAGCCAAAACAGGACCAGCAAACTGTTACCGTCATACAATATCTTAAAATAAAGAAAGGCGAAGGTCTCAGGAATGCTGATCTGCTCTTAGAAAATAGAAAATCCACAATTTCGGAAATGTCTGCTATTGCACAATGAGAGCAGCAACAAGCCATGGAATTAAAGAATGGGTTTAATTAATGACAAGTCTCAACACCTCATTAAGCAACTGGTTGGAGTGAAATTGGTTGGAGTTTGAGTCCCTGACTTAGTTGGTCTTCTGTTGGCTTACTCACTTCACATTTCACTTCTGTTTGGGTGCTATTTAAGGAAAGAAATGAAGAAATTCAGGAAAACAATTCTTAAAAAGCCAGTTAATTAAAATGAATTCAAAAGAAGTTAATTAGCATCAAAAACAGATCACTAATTAAGAAATGGGTTAGAATAAAAACCTACAGCCACTGCGGCCCTCCAGGACTAGAGTTGGGCACCCCTGCACTAAGGTAAGATTATTATGGTGAAAGGCAGGCCATTATTATCCAACTAAGTCTAGGTACTGTACATAAGGAACATCTGCAACTGCCATGAGCAAAGCTTGAACATCAGTGAGTTAATATTTGTTTGATATTTGTTTGTGATTTGTTGTTGGCCTGACTCAGATTCATGGACATGGAAAGGACAGATGGCTATAGTAATGGACTTACTTATGTTTACTCCTGTAACTCCTTCCATGTGAATATTCTATTCTTCACACATTTTTACTTCATATACTGCCCCGTGTCACAAAGTGGGAAATGATTTATTTTTCAGACTTACTGTAAATTTTAAATATTTTGCTATGTTAGAACATATAATATAAACTGTAGTATTATATATCACCTTTGCCTGTGTTCATGTTTCTTCTTTGCAGACTTAAGGACTGTCATCCATAACGTGCCCACTAGGCAGTTGGGGGTAACACTAAGGTACACCCTTGCTGTTTAACCAAAGGTTACACTGTAAACAGACTATATATTGAGGGCACCCCCTCCCACCTCTGCATGCCTAGAATTTGGTATTGATTAATTCCCCTGATGTGAAACCACAGGTGGATTAGCAAAGCAAGTAACCTGTATATTTATTGAATATAATCAAAGCATCTAATACCATAAACAGAAGCATTGGCAGAAGTACTACACAATGTATGCATCCTGGACTTCATTCTTTGTCCTAACTGCTTGTTTCCTAGTTGCAGAGTTTTTCTTTAGAGGTAGACTCACAGCAGATTGATGTCATTCTAAGATGAAAAGAAAATACTTATTAAGTAGATTATTTTATTTTTTATATTTTTCATCTATTAAGCAACAATATACCTATCCAAGAGTACTGAGTCATGCTTCATTGTTTTCTTATTCTAAATAAAAAAGCAACTAGGAAATAATTAATTGCACAAATTATTAATTAGTTAAACAAATTAATTACACAGATTACACAAATTAATTATACAAATATGTATACCAAAAAAATATGCAATTCAAATGCACTTTTGAGAAAGAATGCATGTTTTCACTTGACAGTCTATACAAACATGTGCACAAAGTCCATGTCGTTCCTCCTGTGGGTGCCTCCATCATAAACATATAGTTCAGTTCTTAAATTGTGAAGAATTTGTGAGTTCCAAAATCTTCTTCCACATATCACTGCGCATAGTTTGAAAAACTGTTTTTTTATATCTTGCGTCATCTTCTTACACCTTCTCAACCAATAGCCTTTTAACCTTGTGAAGATGTTTTATGCCAGTTTTGTTTGCATTGCACTTTAATGCTTACATTTTCCTAGAATATCTGTGTATATATTTGACACAACAGTTTGTGGGTTCCACATTGCGACAATGAGAAGAGCTTCTCTTATTACTAAGTCATCAACGTCTGTCAATGTCATTTTAAATTTTACCAATGTGTCCCTGAATTTCTTCAAAGTTCCAGGTATGCTGAGCCCTTTCTTTACATCCAGTTAAACATGTTCATCTCCAGCCAATACTTGGATTGGAGACCATCTAGACAAAGCTTGGGTTGCTACTGGAAGAGGTGTTGTTAAAGCCTGCAAGAGGCACTTACACTGTGGTCTGAATGTGGATTCCAATGCCTCAGTGCAATGATGGGAACACTGTGCTATAAAAATTGAGCCGTTCTTTAGATGAGATGTAAAGTCCTGACTCTCTGTAAACATAAAAGATCCCTGGGCATCCTTTGTAAAGAGCAGGGTGTATCCCGATGTTCAGGCTAAATTGCCTTCCATGGCCTAGTAAATTTGGCCCCCTAATCATCCCCTGGCTCTGATTGACTATGTCTCAGCACTTAATAGCTAATGTTTGGTGAGTGTACTAGCACAAAATGGCTACCTTTGCTTCATCCAGGTGGAGCCTACACATTAGTGGTGGTTTGAGTAGTGAGAAAAGCACTAGATAAATGTAAAGAATTATTATTATTATTATTATTATTATTATTATTATTATTATTATTACATAAAAACTACATCATATTTTCCTTCCTATTAATTTCTGTGAGGGAAAAATGAATAAATGGATGAACTTCCTACATGGCTAGTGACCACACCAGACAGGGTAGGAAGAATAACTGGATGAATTTTTCAAGAAAGGAGGTTTTGGAAATGCTCTGAATTGCATAAGTTGTCAGAGAACACTAGTTATGATTTCAGTAGATAAATGGTTTTTTGTGATATTTGAATTATAATTTCCTTGTTTAAGCATAGTAAAACTATGCTGATTCTCAAACTAGGTGACACAAAATCCCTGTTGTACCAATGGAATTAATACTAGTATGAAATAGGCAAAACCAAAATGTGTCAACAGTAAATGTTTTCAGCAGCAGAAGGAAGACTGTCATTTTCAGCTCTGGAGACAAACATTAAAACGTGATCCAAAAAGACATCCCAATATATCTATACTCAACAGTATTTCCCTTTTTGTTTGAAATTTTTCAGCTTGGGTGTAATGATGATGTAGTGGTTAGAATCAGTGGGAATGATTTTATGATGAAACATAAATTTTAGCTTCTCAATGCTAAGATGTACTTTAATGCATAAAAGTATTCAAAAGATTAGCTGCAGTTAGATCCTGTAGATTTGTCTAAAAGGAATTTTATTAATCTGTTCATCTATTTTCAAAACCTATCTATTATAATTAACATTTCCAAGTTGTGTTTTTACATTGTTTTAGTAACAGGTATCTTGTCTGCATGCCAGAACATGGCCAAAGATTTTATTTGGAGATGTCAAGAACTAGAGATTGTAGTGTGAGATAATCTCTCCTTATGGACTAGCTTCTCTTTCTGCTGTATGTGCAAAGCTAAACTGCTGATTTTTTACTAGTTGTAATTAATAAGTACATCTTTGGAAGCTGTCTAATTGACCTTTCTTATAAATGTTTGGTTTCAGCTATAATTTGTAACTCAAATGCTCATTTAAGTGCCCATGAGAATGTTTCAGTGTCAATAAAATATGCTAGGAGCAGAGGAATAATATATTAAATATGCTTCTCAGAAGGTAAAACTGAAGGTAAAATGCAAATTGATCTGTAAATGGAAAATGAGGAGTAATTAGATGCATTTATTGGCCAGATGTGCAATTCCCCAGTATAGTATTTAGTAGTGCTGCTGTCCACACAGTGCCCAGCTGTTTTCATGTTGCCTTTTGCATTTCCATTGATTACATTTCTCTCTTAGTTTTTACTTTTAGTAATATTATGATCAAATAAATTTTGCTCTATAAATCCCTGGATAGATCCAGAGTCTAAATTATTAATAGACACAGTAGCTTGTGTGTGTGTGTGTGTTTTTTTTTACTTTCCCTCAAAGGATTTTTCTATTTCCTCATGGACAATCTGTGTCTGGAGGGACTAGTGAATAGCCTGGCTGCATTAAATGTAAGTCAGGAACAAAACCTATTGGGTTAAAATTTATTTTCATTAATTAAAAGTGTGTCTGTACCACAACATTTGATAATTTTATTACATTTGGGTGGCATTTGTAAGTTTAATTTAAAATATAGCTTAGTATTTCTTTTGCCTGCCACTTTGAAATGAAACTGTCAGCAGCAAATTCTCAAAAATGCACTTTAAAAATATTGCATTTTCCTGTTACAAATTCATTCCAGCACTAAAGAGCTGAAATCTCCCCCTTCCTAGCCATAATTTCAAGCTCCATCCAGAGCAATACTATGAAATACATTAAAGAAGCCATAGATAATTGGTCTTTTCTTCCATAATTCTTCAGAACTAGACTGATAATTTTCAAAGTGAACGCAGCCCCCAAATAACTTCATTAATGATTACTCTCCCTTACATAAATCACATACTGGGTCGATATTAAATGTACTCGTAAAATTTATTTTTTTCTGTGTAACAATAAAAAGCAAACTGTTAAATATTCCCTTTAATCCATGACTGAGTCAAGTCAAGGTGGGGAGCATGCACTGGTACAGTGCGTTGCCGCACCCACTACACAACGAAACAACTCAGGTTGGTGACCCCACTGGCAGACACGCGGTCCAGTCCCACCCTCCGGAAATGATCCTCTATTTGCCGCAGCCAGGTTTTACGTGGGCGACCCTTTGGCCTGGTCCAGCCACTCAGGTCCCCAACAATGAGGATCTTACGAGCTGGATCACCCTCGGGGAAACGCGCCACATGGCCGTAGTGCCATAACTGATGCTCCCTCACAATGCAGGTAGTGTGCCTCATTCGGGACTCCATGAGCAACCACTCATTCGACACAAAGTCAAACCAACGGTACCCAAGGATTTTCTGGAGAGACACAGTACCAAAGGAGTCCAGTCTTCATCTCAGCTCATTGGATAGCATCCATGTCTCGCAACCATATAGCAAGACATGAAGTACCAGGACTCTAAAGACTTGGGCCTTCGTCCTTTTGCATGGATATTGGGAGTGCCACACTCCCCTTTCCAGCGACCTCATGACCCCACATGCTCTCCTAATCTGTCTACTGATTTCATAGGAAGAGTCACCAGAGAAATGAATGTTACTGCCAAGGTAAGTAAACCTCTCGACAAGGTCAACACTCTCTCTGCAGACAGCCACACTGCTGATGGTTGTGCTCAAGAGGTCATTAAAAGCCTGGATCTTGGTTTTTATCCAGGACACTCACAAGCCCAGACACTCAGACTCCTCGCTCAGTCTCTCGAGTGCCCGATCAGTGCCTCCATTGACTCTGCGAAGATCACAGCATCGTCAGCAAAGTCAAGGTCCGTGAATCTTTCTTCACCAACAGATGCCTCACAGCAGCTGGACCCAACGGCATTGCCCCACACACAGTCCATACAAGCATTGAACAGAGTAGGAGCAAGAACACACCTCTGACGAACCCCAGAATCAACTGGGAAAAACGCAGAGGTCCTGCCTCCACTCTGCACAGCACTCACAGTACCAGTGTACAGGCCGGCTATAATATCCAGCAACCTCAAGGGGATCCCGCGAAACCTCAGAATGTCCCACAGGGCAGCTCAATCAACTGAGCCGAATGCTTTATGAAAATCAACAAAGGCTACAAAGAAACTCTGCCGATATTCGTGTTTGCGCTCCTTGATGAGGTCGATGGTAGACTTCTTAGGCATAAAGCCAGACTGTTCCGAACACTGGTAGGTGAGCAAGTGATCATGGATCCTATTGAGGACGACCCTAGCAAGGACCTTACCTGGCACTGAGAGCAGTGTTATCCTCCTGTAGTTGCTGCAATCCAGGCGATCACCCTTCCCTTTCCAGATAGGGACGACAAGTCCCATTTTCCAGTCAGTTGGGATGATGCCAGTCTCCCAAATGGAAGCAAAGATTGCTTGCAATGCCAGGAGGACAGTCTTACCACCTACCTGGAGAATTTCACCCTGGATACCACAGATCCCTGCAGCCTTTCCTCGCCTCATCTGGTTCACCACTTGTGCAATCTCAGTGAGATTGGGTGGTTCACAGCTACTGTAATTGGAGGATCAGCCTCAAGGACCGTGGACCCAGAGATTTCCAATGTCCTAGCCGGAGGATGAGCTTTGAACAACTGCTCAAAGTAGCCAGCCCAGCGGGTCACAATTGCAGTGTCATCTGTAAGGACCGTTCCATCAGTCGCCCTGACTGCGACTCTCCGAGGAACAGATTCGGATGTGCGTAATGCTTTGGTTCCTCTTTAAGCAGGACGTGGGTCGCTAGACCACAGATGGTGTGTCACTTGCTCACAGATTCCTCTAACAAATGCCTCTTTATCTGCTCTCAGAGTCCTCGCAGCCGTCCTTCTCAGTTCCCAGTACAGACCAGAGTTGCCTTTGAGCCATGCACTGCGACTCTGTGACGATGCGGGTTCTGCTCCATGCTCCCATCTGCTGTTCGGGAGCCCTTGAACCCTACACCATTGGTAATGTTACCGATGAGCTAGACAGTGAGGCAACAACATAGCAAGGGGATGATGCACAAATGTGCAAAGGTGCTTTTCTTTAAAACAGTCAACAAAACAAAAGAGTGTTCAAATAAATAGTGCAGTGATTTAAAGTTCCAATAAATAAATAATCCGTAAAAGAAATGTGGAGGTTTAAAAATAATTACAAAAACAATCCTTTAAAACCGAAGTTAAAACTTTGCTGGAAGCAGTCCTTTAAAACAATGACAAGCCCAGTGCTTCTTTTACACTACCGTCTCACCTGCTTCTCCCATTTGGGCCCTGTAGCAGGCGAGACACTCTCTCTGCAGCTGACCTTCTTTCACTCCTTTTTCAAACAGGTCTGGAGGCCTCTCAATCCTGGCTTTGGTCGTGCATTCATCCCAGGCCTAAGGCTTGGTTTTCACCCAGCGACCACTACTGCAACTCCTGGGTGTCAGCCTAACACCCAGGCTTCCGTAGAGCTGCCTACGAGCATTCACTCGCTCACTCGCTCACCCGCACTAGCGCTTTCTCTCTCTCTCCTGCGTCCTGCTTTCTCCAATCACCTCCATCTTTCTTTCTTTCCTTGTTCTACCTTTTTTCTCTCTTCTTGTTCTGCTCCTTCTAGCCGACTCGCACTTCCATATATCGAGAGGGCATAGCAGCTGTGACAAATTAGCAGCCCCAGGAACAATCAAGGATGCGGGCAGTCTCTCACCTGTGCACTTACGTGAGAAACACCCATACCGCAGATCGCCCTGATAAATGCTTCAGCCACAACCACCACGCCCCCTCACTAAGCTGCGAGTGTGGTGATTATTTATTTAAAACGGGCCTTTATTGAGAGAGCTGTGGACCCGCTATACCACAGACTCCTCTCGATGATATCCAGGGTGCCATGAAAGATGAAATACCTCCTTCAGGGAACACCAGTAACACCAACACAACCCTCAGCAACCTTCAAACTCTTGGCACGGAAGGTCTCCCATGTCACATTAGGATCGGCAGTTGCACCCAAATCTGCAAGTTCCTCACACAAACTGTTTGCAAACTCATTAGAAACAGCTTGGTCTTGGAGTCTGGCCAAGTCCAGGCTCATTTTCCTAGTAGGTGATAACCTACTGCACCTAAGCTGGATCCTAAGAGTAGCAACAACAAGTCTGTGGTCAGAATTCACAAACTGGGCACTGACTGAGGAATATCCAAAAAATCTTGAACTTTACTTTTGGGCTTTTCAACCAATCCATCACTAGCTGTTCCCTCCTCCTAGTCTCCTGTCTTAGACTAATGTAATGTTTCCACATTCCGATAGAGCTTTGCCACTTATGTGAATTAAACGGAAACTACAACTCCACATGCTCCATTCTATAATTCAAACACTACGAGTCTGGTGAAAAGTTGAGAATTGCTTAGGTACTTCTCCAAGACGGCATAAAGAAACACCTATTTATACCTGTCATGTCATGTGCATTGCAAACAAGCCAATCACTTAACCACCTTGGGCCAAAAAAAGGAATAAAAATTAGTATTTTTGATGATGTGGAGTTTATTACATTCCAGTTTCTCAAAATTCCCTTTTCTATTACAGCCTGAGGTTTGTGTCTTTATTTACATCCTTCTCTATTGCTTTTTTTAAAATCACTTACCAATAAGTCATGACTGGTGGCACTGTTTATCCTCTACTTTGGTGGGTAATATGTTATTACCTTCCAATACTATCAGTTTGACAATGTGACAGCGAGCAGTTTTCTGTACATCCTGGAAACATGTATTTAAATTGTAACTATTTCTTCCAATATACAGCATGTCCAACTTCAAGTTGTCAATCATCCTCTAATACAAGTTTCAACTCTTTGCCATAAAACCGAATTTGGATCCATAATGCCAATACTTCTCTACCAAATTTATTAGTACTGTATATTCATTTCTATGTTTTGGGAATGTGGTACCACACTGTTATTGTGTCAGACATCTTTTTACCTAGTGTTTCCTTAATCTCACTAAATCTGTTTCTTATTGGCCCTCTCCAATTTGTCCTTGAAATTTATTTAACAGACTATTATGCATAGGCACTTTAGGTGCAAAAACCCTGCTTGGTTTTTTCATTCACAAGGATATGGCAGTTGAAGGACATACATATCTTGATTGAAGTCAGCCTTAAGAAAATCCATGGAGTTTCTGTTTTCTCTCATCCCCTGCTAGGTCAAAGGTGTAGAATAGATTCCATGGTCAACAAAATGCAGATTTGCAGAAGATAAATTAATTTAAGTATCTCATGGCATCTCAGAGAATTCAACCATACTGGTGAGGGTGTCCAGAAGGGCATGATTGAAACTGAGGAATGATTTGCTCTTTCTGTTTCAGAGGACAATTGACATTAGAATGTCTGTGACTAAGATGTGATTGGTTTTATCAAGGCGAATAATTGTTTTTCCAGAATATGTCCTTTGGACACTCCAGTAAAGAAAGATACTAAATCTTCCAGTTAATTGCTACTTTTTTGGTGAGTTGGACAGACAACTAGGGCATTGATTGTTCACACCAGAAAGGCAGAAGAACCTATTGGGAAAATCAAGAAAATGTTTAACAGAAATCTGTGCACTGGATGATTTCAGCTCTTATCTGCACATTCTGGTTAAGGTTGAGGAAGTGGTGTTCAAGCAGAGTTTAGCCATACTGTGCATGTTGTGGATAAGCAGGCGCCCAAAAGGATTAAAGAAGACAGGTTTATGTGCACTTAAAGGAATTTTTGGAGAAACTAGAGAAAGGGTCGAAAAACTGAGAGGACTTCAAAAATACTTCCAAATAAGTGTAATACAAAAGGGATGTTTGTCGTCAAAGAAACAAAGCTAAAGACAGTACCCTAATAATCATGTTTACAATTTCAGAAAAACAGAAATAAAGAAAATTCTTCATGAAATCCAAAAACGGTGAGCTGAATGACTTCCGGCGTGTCGCTCTGACGTCACATGTGATGAAGACCATGGAGCGGCTGCTACTTCACCACCTTAGGCCTCAGGTCCGCCACGCCCTCGACCCTCTGCAGTTCGCATACCAGGAGAAGGTGGGAGCGCAGGATGCCATCATTTACAGTATATGCTACACCGATCCCTGTCCCACTTGGACAGTGGCAGTGGTGCTGTAAGAATTATGTTTCTGGACTTGCTGACGACACTGCTATCGTGGGCTGTATCAGGAGTGGGCAGGAGGAGTATAGGAACCTAATCAAGGACTTTGTTAAATGGTGCAACTCAAACCACCTACACCTGAACACCAGCAAAACCAAAGAGCTGGTGGTGGATTTTAGGAGGCCCAGGCCCCTCCCGGACCCTGTGATTATCAGAGGTGACTGTGTGCAGAGGTTACAGACCTATAAATACCTGAGAGTGCAGCTGGATGATAAATTGGACTGGACTGCCAATACTGATGCTCTGCAAGAGAGGACAGAGCCGTCCTTCAACATCTGCAATAAGATGCTGCAGATGTTCTATCAGACGGTTGTAGCGAGCGCCCTCTTCTACGTGGTGGTGTGCTGGGGAGGCAGCATAAAGAAGAGGGACACCTCACGCCTGGACAAACTGGTGAGGAAGGCAGGCTCTATTGTAGGCACGGAGCTGGACAGTTTGACATCTGTGGCAGAGCGACGGGCACTGAGCAGGCTCCTGTCAATCATGAAAAATCCAATGCATCCACTGAACAGTATCATCACCAGACAGAGGAGCAGCGTTAGCAACAGATTGCTGCCACTGTCCTGCTCCACTGACAGACTGAGGAGATCGTTCCTCCCCCACACTATGCGACTCTTTAGTTCCACCCGGGGGGTAAACGTTAACACTACACAAGATTATAGACTGTTATACCTGTCTCACACTCTCTCCTTGCATTTTTTAACTTGCACTGCGCTTTTATTGCTCTTTAATTAATATTGTTTTTATCAGTATGCTGCTGCTGGAGTATGTGAATTTCCCCTTGGGGATTAAGAAAGTATCTATCTATCTATCTATCTATCTATCTATCTATCTATCTATCTAT
>JANRMT010062795.1:2001581-2066797 GCA_026402145.1 Polypterus bichir lapradei
TATCTATCTATCTATCTATCTATCTATCTATCTATCTATCTATCTATCTATCTATCTATCTTTTATATTGTGACAATATTTATGTCAAGAATTGAGAAGACATTGGTCACATAACATAACAACACACGTGGTTTCGGACAACAATATACTATAGTTGTTACCTTGCCAACCAACATGTACAAAGGCATCACCCATGCAAAGTGCTTAAAACAAAATGGTGCTAAAGTGACATCACAATAACAACCTTATTAAAAAATATATGAATTATTCAAAAAATAACGAAAAAACAAATTTAAAATTTGTGGTATGTAAGAGTCTTATAAATCCCTTTCAGGTAACTCTGGCCCTAATAATTGCATCACCTGAGAGTCCCAATTCAGAAGGATGCCCCACATCTACAGATTCAGACATAATTATAGTGAAGGAAATTAAAAAAAAGGAAGAAGGTAGAAAGATTACAAATGCAGTCCTGATAAACAATAAATAGATCATCAACTATCTCAGGTAAATGGTGTATCCTATTTGACACAGGAGTCAAGGAACTGAGAATTAGAGGTTCTGTCAACTGACAAATTCAGTGGAAAATTTTAATAACACAACTTTATTTTTGTTAATTTCAATGTTAAACGAAATCAGACACATTCTGAATTTAAATGTAAAACAAGTCATGCATGACTCAGTCCCAAACAACTTCCCAAACAGTTTTCTTCTCCATTGACTGAGATTTGCAGTCCCCACATTATCAGGCATTATCAATCTGTATGTGTCGGTAAAATTGTGAAGACGTCTACAAGTGTAAACTTGCAAATCAATCATGATAATAACTTTTGAATGCCCTTAGACTATAGCTGATTGTGAATCAATAAAGATTGGAACAGTAATTCTGTTTACAAAATTATTTTTTAATTTCTTTTGAGCAGCATAGTTTGTATTTCAAAACTACCCCCTTTAAAGTGAATTTTATGATACATACTTTATCTCTTTGGTTCAAAATTGTTACATTGTGTCAGCTCTAACTTTTTATTTTATTATTGTAAATATGTTAATGCATTTAATACATTTACAAGTGATATTTATTTCGGGAGACACAGTAGTGCAGAGGAAGTGCTGTTGCCTTGCAATAAGGAGACTGGGGTTTGAGTCCCGGGTGTCCCAGGTATCTGCGTGGGTTTCCTCCGGATGCTCCAGTTTCCTCCCACAGTCCAAAGACATGCAGGTAATGGTGTGTGTGTTCATCCTGCGATGGACTGACATCCTGTCCAGGCATTGTTTCTGCTTTGCTTGCTGTGACAATTTCCAGCTTTCCCAGGACTCTGCCTAGTATAAGCGGGTTTAAAGATGGATGGCTGAATAATATTAATTCTTTAATGAATTTCTTTGATAGAGTTTACATTCCAGAGACAGCACAATGGCACACTCTGCTGCATTACAGCTGCAGGAGACAAAATTTGATGCCTGTTCCTGGACTGTGTGAACTTTGGATGCTTTCAATGTCTACATGATATTTTTCTCCCACATAGCAAAGATAGGTTAATTGCCTACGTTAAATTTAATTTTACAAATTCTGAATTTTACCTGTACTTTGCTTGTGCTATGCATTAGAATTGATGTCAAGTCCAGGGTAAGTCCTTGGTCTTGTAAACAATGCTTGCTAGGTTCCAGCTTCATTTAAAGCTGAACATTGATTAAATGGTTTCAGTAAATAAACAAATCAATTTTCTACCCAAATATCTCAATTCAAGACAATTTTATTTCAGACACAAAATTTAGCCAGAAGTAGGGAGCTCAAAAGGAGTAACAAAATGACATAATGCGTGTAAACACACTGTTTCCAGCTATAAACCCTAATTAAACAGTCTGACTTTTGAATGGAGACTTGCCTGTTTATTTCACTATAGAGTCACATGCTTAATCAACTTCAAATGAAGGATCAAAGGACAGGAATAATATCACAATATATGAAACCAGCATAAGCTGCTGCATCCTGGTAGCTCCAACCAGTGGTACAATGCCATCCATTCTTCTGTTTAAGGGGCAAGTTAGTGTTTGCCTTTCTCAACAGAACTCACATGTATCCCCTCATGGACAGCTCTGTATCTGCCACAGAAAAAAAGAAATTAAGACTAGACATATTGCATTCTCCTGTTTCAATAAAGTGTTGGTTCTGATTAATACAATTCCATACTTAAATTATTGGAGTTATTCTCTTGTCACTGCCCATTCACATAAGGATTTTAACCAGTTCAGGGCTGTGGGTAGCAAGTGCCTGTCCCAGCAGCATTAACCAGAAGGCAGGAACCAACCACAGATGGGGCTCCAGTCCTTCACAATTCACACTCACATACACACCAAAACATGTGTCTTTAGGATGTAAATGGCTACCCTCACAGACACACATGGAACAATCAAACTCCACACAAGTTGTGCAAAAGACAGAATTCAAACGTAAGTCCCTAGACTTGTGCAGCAGGAGTGCGTTCACCACTGCACCGGCAGTCCTCTCAGTGGAATGAATCAGACTTTTCTTTTTGGAGATCAGTAAGGAGAAAAAGGCATAAATAGCAATCATGACTAAAAAACTGCAACACCAGATAAGCTCTTCTGTTTACCAGAATATAGTTATTGTTTTATCATGGCTAAAGTTATGATTAACCAGTGGAAAGAAGTGAAATAATTAAGTAATAAAAGAGCCTTCCTAGTTAGTTGCATCAAAAATGGACCCCATTATGACAACACAACATTTACTGGTTTAACATTACAACATTAGGGACATAGATGTGATTTTCTGGTCAAACCACTGACTTTGTAAAACCTGCATCATGCTTAATGTTATGTGCCAGTAGGTGTTTAAATTTAAATAAAGCTTGCCAATTTGGTTATATATTCTTTTGTTATTGTTCAGATTTTGCGTGTCTACTGTTTGGCTCCTCAGAGATCCAGTGTTCCAAGTTTGAATCACATGCCTGGTTGTTGTCCATGCAGAGTTAGCACATTCTCCTCATGTCTGTGTGGGTTTTTCTACAAGTACTCAAGTGTTCATCCCAAATCCCGAAGTGGTGCATGTTGGATTAACTGGAGGCTTTAAATGTTAATTTAAGTGTAGATGTGTGTGCATATTACAGTCCTGCAAAGGACTGGCACCCAATCTATGATCCATTTCTGTCTTTCTTACAGCATTCACTGAATGTAGATGGTCTCCGATAATTCTGATCTGGATTAAATTGGTTTGAGAATTTTATGTTAAGGCGGCATGGTGGCGCAGTGGTAGCGCTGCTGCCTCGCAGTTAGGATCCCTGCGTGGAGTTTGCATGTTCTCCCCATGTCTGCGTTTCCTCCGGGTGCTCCAGTTTCCTCCCACAGTCCAAAGACATGCAGGTTAGGTGCATTGGCGATCCTAAATTGTCCCTAGTATGTGCTTGGTGTGTGTGTGTGTGTGTGCGCCCTGCGGTGGGCTGGCGCCCTGCCCGGGGTTTGTTTCCTGCCTTGCACCCTGTATTGGCTGGGATTGGCTCCAGCAGACACCCGAGACCCTATAGTTAGGATATAGTGGGTTGGATAATGGATGGATGGATGTTATGTTAACACATGCTACCTTTTTGAGAATTATGCTGTAGGTCCAATAAAGAGTGCTTGCACTACACCATAACACTAATCAATTCAGGGCAATTATATTTCTTGCCTTTTCCATTTTGACTGTCATTTTTTGTCTGTTAGTTTTAATTTTACAAGGAGCTATGTTTGATCTAGACACATGTTCTTTTCGATATAACAAAAACGGTAACAGAAAGTTCTTTAGACAGACGTTATTAAATTCATCAAGGATCATCACTTTAATGTGTGATGTGTCAGCAAAGATTTTCTACAGGTTTGATATACTGGTTTCCTTCAACATCTCAAAAGAATCTATACTGTTGAGAGCTTTCATGATTGTATCCGTCTAGATCTGGTTCAGCTTTGCATGCTTAACAGCCAGAATAGCCTCTGTCTTTTAATAGCAATACCATAAATATAAATGGATTCAGCAATTTTATCTTAAATATTTGTAACAAAATATTCTGTTTTGTTTATTCTTTACGAGATAACAGGTACATAAAAATGATTTAAAAAATGTCAGACCTAGATAGCCAAGTGTGAGGGATGCATATGTTGTAGACCTTCTGGTGAATAGTTGGTGAAGTGGTAAAGGTTATTGGCTGACATTAAAAAGGGAAAAGACATGTCTTTCATGGAAGTTAGTGTTTTTCTATTAAATCCCAGCTAAAATCAAGAGGAATATGACAAATGTTGTTTCCTATTTATGAGTGACATGCTTAAATGTAAAAAAAAAAAAAAAGAAGAAGAAAATTTCATGGTCCCACAATATTTCCTTTTATACTCCTAGAAGCCCCATTGATTCTGTATGACAAAAGCAGGCTTACTGTACAGGCGTCTTTCTGGTAATAGACCAATGACTCCACAATTGCTTGGGCTTGAATTTTGCTGCTGTGAGTAATAACCAGTGGGACCCGTTTGGTGAATCACAGCCAGAAATGGAAAAGAGGCACAGTTCACTGAAATTTTTTTCTTTATTCTTGACACTGGTGCCTTGGATTAAGCTTTACACAGCAGTTAAACAACAGCTTTCCTGTCTTTATGCATTTATTTGCTCCACTAACATTTTAGATCACATTTCAATCACTTTATGCTCAATTAAATTTGTACATTCCCTGTATTAATTCAGCTTGAATAATGTTTTAGTGGCAGATTCTTCCAAGCAGTTTTGAAGCTTTTTATTTTAACAGGTTAAACTAACTGAAACTCTGTTTCTCTACCATGTCTTTCAGACATCTTGATTGTTTTATTAATACAATTATAACATTATTTAGCAATGCTAAAAGTAGAAAAACAAATGCTTTAAATTTTTGTAATATAAGATTAAATCAGTTTCTGGACTGTGTGATATATGTTTAGGAAAAAAATGAAGAGTTCCTTACATCCATCTACCAAATTCTGCATACAGTACACACTCATGGTTTGCTTTATATTTCTGATTATATTTTTTGGTGGTTTTCCAAAGACTGTGTACAAATATTGAAAAGTAATATAATTGCTTTAGGAATAGGAATTGAATTGTTTGTATTGACATTAACATCACCTTTATTTATCTATAGGGATTAGCATGAACAAAACTAATAGATTTAAGAATAACATGGTATGCACTAAGGTTAATACTGCTGTTTATGATGTTGCCTGTTAATTAATGGTTGTTAAATCAGGAATGTGCATTTTTTTCTGTGGATATGTCCGAAAGCTGATATATCCTAAAATCCTATTACAGCTATTTGATTAGCTTTTAGATATATTTTTAAAGAAAATTAAACGTGTTTAGTTAGCAAGAACCTAATGTAGTGGACTTCTACAAAACAAGACCTTTTGCATAGAAGAGACACCCTTGCAGCCAGAAGACTGATGGCTCAGCTGAATAAGATGGCTGCCTTTACATTCCCTGTGAGGTGCAGATATAAGCTGTCATCCTAAGAGCCCAGTGGGGACATGCTGTGACGGTAGGACCATCTGAACAAAGAGAACCCAGCTACTTTAAATTGTCCAAATACCTCTATGATTTTTTTTTTTAAAGTCATTCAGGTTCTATACTTTAACTATGTGGTTTTGTAGTTTGTTTTAGATTCCTGTGAGTGTGTGAAGAAACATTTCCTCTTAATTTTACCCATAGTGTTTTAGTAAGCCATCTACTGTTTAACTTAAAGACTTATTCAGGGTCAGTATAATCAACACCATCTTAGTGCTGGTGTACAGTGGCTGCAGAATAGCGCAGAATGTTGGATTACCAAGCTAAAAGTCATTGGTGCTTTGGTTTGAGTCCCACTTGTATTCTTTTTTTATCTTGATGTTATTGATGTTTTTTACATAAAATTATAGGCAGGAAAATAATCATCATCTCTTTGAGTTAGTAAAAAACACCAAATGTATACTCTATTACTGTAAAGTGATCTCTTGTCATGAAAAAATAATGTTCCACATTGTTCTACAAAATGGAAGATATTTACACAGTTCAGTCTTTACTTCTCTCCATTTCTTAAATATTAAGATGTTAATTTTTTTATTTTCTGGAAGTATAATAAGATTTTTTGATTTCCTTTCAGTTTTCCATTGCTGTCTTCTTTTTTCTGTAATTTAAAATAACTACATTACCAATGTCCCATAAGAAATCAGAACAACAACAACATTTATTTATATGGCACACTTCCATATAAAGAATGTAGCTCAAAGTGCACTACACAATGTGAAAGAGAAAGTTACAAGTAAATAAAAAACAAATATGATTTGGTAAGAATATTAATGAAGAAGTAAAAAAATAAAATAAATCTATGCAACCTAAAACTTAGATGAATAATTAGTGTAAGTGTAGTATCGTTATATACAATATCATAACGTAAGCCTATGAAGATGAGTCCGGTGATAATGTCAGGTGGCTGGGAGGACAGAAAAAGACTAGTTAAAAACAACAGTTAAGCTGGAAAAACAAAAATCTTTGGGGGTTCCAAGGCCAAAAGACCCCCAGGGCCCCCACTGGGCATCCTCCCTAACATAACATCTTTTTAAGTCATTACTCATAGTTTCCAGGCATTGCCTGAAAGGATCTGATGCAGTCAGTCTTATGGACAGCTAAGACACCCGTCTTCATTCCAGGATCACAGGTGGTTGCACAGGGCCTCGGTCAGATAGTGGTGATGCAAAACAATACCACAGAAGAGCTGGAAAAAAAAGCAGAGAACCATTACTTCCTATTTATTCTATATTGATTTATGTGTCTGAATTGATCCTGTACAATTGTTTTAGCTGGGAGTCAATGTATATTCAAAACTCCTCCATCCATCTTCTTTTTGAGTGTATTCATTCTGTTGCACAGTGATCAAAAGCTGGAGCCCAATTTAGTAGTACTGGACTCATTTAAGTAACAAAACATGAAGGGCACACTTGACATTTGCAAAGCAAATAAACACATGTACACTCACTCAGTCAGTATGACTTCTTTAGGGTATGAGAAGAAATCTATAAAGACAAAGGGAAAATTTGTGAACTCCACAAAGAGAATGACCAAGCTGGGATTTAAACTCAGATTTATAGGGTTGTGAGGAAGGAGTGACAACCACTGCATCACTGTTTTCAAAACCTTTTTACAAGCTCTTTCTAAACAGCAATCTTTTTAACCTTTATGAAACCATTTTTATAATCACTGTCTGCTGTATTGTGTGCTGCTTTGGTCACAAAAAAGGACATAGCTCTAGTAGCCTTGTGGAAAACAGCAACGGATTGCATCCCTGACTAAAAGGGCATGTTGTCCTCTGACAGGCTAATAGAATTAAACTTAATTAGTTATAAGCATAGAAATCTACATTAGGGATTTAATCCAGGTTTTCAAAATTCTCATAGGCATCAAAAAAGCTGATCTAGCAGAATTCAAGAGTGAATTACATACCAGTGAAAATTAATGGGAAGAACATTAAATACAGAAGGCACAAAGCACTTCTTCACACAAAGGGGTGTAAGGATCTGAAAGAAATTGTTGACACATGTGCTTGAAGTATCTGGATGAGACAACTTAGTTAATCAAATGAGCTTCATGCACTGAATAATCAGCTCTTTCACAAAATTCTTGGGTTTTTTTTGTTTTAAAGGTTAATCTGGCCTCTTATTTGGAAACAATACTCTTTTGTCATTTTTGGAATATTCATGTATTTGTCTTCTTTATTTATTGTTTTGTTCAGGTCATTTCAGGGACAGGCTTCAAAAACATGAACATGAATTAGACAGAAAAACATGGAAGTAAACTGATTACTTGCAAGTGGCATACTTTTGTCATTTACAAAAAGCAAAAGTATTGTAAAGTAAAATGTTTATGTAGTTTTTTCCCAAAATATCAGAACCTTAAGCAACTACTCAGTTCATTCAATTAGCAGAATCAGTACAGTTTTTCTTAGGTGATAGAAGCTTTCAAAAATATGTTCCCATCCCATTTATACTAAGGAAGGTCTTACTGTTTTCTACTGTTTAATTACGGTTTCTTATTTTATATGAAGCTTCCACTCTCTCTGTAAATTTGAAATCATCTACTCTAATGTATTCATTAGTTAATTTTACAACGTGCTTAGATGATCGAGCTGCCTTGTGGGATGTCCTGAGACTTTGTGGGATCCCCCAAAAGTTGCTGCATATCATGGCCAGTCTGTACACTGTCACTGTGATTGCTTTGCAGAGTGGAGGCAGAACCTCTTTGTTTTTCCCAGTTGATATTGGAGTTCATCAGGGGTGTGTTCCTGCTCCTACTCTCTACAATGCTTGCATGGACTGGGTGTTGGGCAGGGTCATGGGGTCCAGTGCCTGTGGTAAACAAAGACTCACTGATCTTGACTTTGCCAGTGATGCTTTGATCTTTGCGGAATCAATGAAGGCTCTGATCAGTGCTCTCAAGAGACTGAGCAAGGAGTCTGAATGTCTGGGCTTGCAAGTGTCCTGGATAAAAACCAAGACCCAGGCCTTTAACAATCTCTTGGGCACAGCCTTCAGCAGTGTGTCTGTCTGGCAACCTCGTTGAGCGGTTTACTAACCTCAGCAGTGACATTCATGTCTCTGGTGACTATTTCTATGAAGTCAGCATATGAATTGGGAGGGCATGGGTGGTCATGAGGTCACTGGAAAGGGATGTATGGTGCTCCTGATATCTGTGCCAAAGGACAAAAATCTAAGTCTTTAGAGTTCTGGTGCTTCCTGTTTTGCTATATGGCTGCGAAACATGGATGCTTTGCAGTGACCTGAGATGAAGACTGGACTCCTTCAGTACTGTGTCTCTTTGGAGAATCTTTGGGTATCACTGGGTTTGACTTTGTGTCAAACGAGCGGTTGCTCACAGAGTCCTGAATGATGCACACTAGCTGCATCGAGATGAAACATCAGTTATGGCACTACGGCCATTGTTGAGGACCTGAGTGGCTGGATCAGGCCAAGGGGACATCCACATAACTCCAGGCTGCAGCAGATAGATGGTCATTTCTGGAGGGTGGGACTGGACTGCCTTGGGGGTTTCCAACCAGGATCACAAGGTCGTTTTGTTGTGTGGTGGGCCTGGCAAGGTGCTGTGCCAGTGAATGCTCCATACCTGAACTGACATATTCCTTATCAATGAGCTAATTCTGAACATACTGCAAGTCTGCTATAGATCATGACTATTTAGAACCTCTTTTTAACATAACGTTTGATTATGTAATGTGGGAAAAAACAGAGTACTCCTAGGCAGCAACAGGAAGACTCCACAAACTCCAAATCAACAATATATAGTGTGACAGTTGGTGGCGGGGCCACGGAACCCCAAACCCTAGACACATTCAACACAAATACAGCAATGGGTTTAACACTAGAATTACCAAAGCCTATGAAAAAACTTGAAAAAACCTTAAATCCCTTCGTACCACTCCGTCAGCGTCTTTTGACTTGTAAATGTGCCGATCAAGACAAGCTGCTACTATTTCATCTCCCCACTGCTGTAGAATGGGCACAAAGTTCTCCCAGCTCATGCCTCGATTATCTGGGAGTCAGGTACCTAGAGATGTATAGGGAAATAATTGATCACTATTTGGAACACATGCATTTCATGTGTGTTCCATTTCTACAACAATCTATGTAAACACATCGTTAAAACAGAAACTTTTTCATATTTTAATAATAAATGACAAAATGTAGTCATAAACTGTATAATGTGTGAAGCCTGAAGTCCAAAGATCAAATAAACACTTTCACAAAAGGTACAGAGATCATACAACCGCTTTTGTAAAAACTGCTTTAATCAACAGTCCCCCGGTTCGATCCTCATTGCCTTGTATATTTGACGTTTTGAATAGTGAGCTGCTCTTATTGTTAATATTATACAATAAAAACATACATTTGATTTGCATCTGTAACAGCCGGTGTAAATCTGTAGTACTTGTAAAAGGTAGCATTTTTTTCACTTTTTTTCTCTCAGTCACAATCACGATACATACTACCCTCCAACCTGGGATCTGATGCTGTTAGTTTTTATTTAAAACTAGGAATTACTGTAGATGTGTGTGGTGTTTTGGGATGGATAAAAGCTGACACACAAACACTGGTGAATCTGCCTTCTTGGTATCTCATTGTCAGTTGAATTTTTTTTATTCGGTTTTATTGAGTGCTTCTGCTCATGTTGAATTAGTATGCACCTTATGGTCCATGATGTCAAAGCTGCACTGACAAAAAAACGGAGACATAGGTATGGAGAGAGTTGAGAGATATAGCAGAGCTGAACTCAGATGATGACAAAGGTTCTACATCGGAGAAAGAATGCCCGTCGCTGTACCCTGTATATAAAAGGCAGATCAAATCTTATTTACCTATTTACCCTTATTTATTTACTTACTTCCTACAGTGTAAAGTAAAAAGTAGACTGCAGAGCTTTCTGTGCTTGATCAACATGGGCATGTTAAAAAATACATGTGTAATGCCATAAAAAGTGCATGCTGACACTTCATTTCACAAGCAATGGTACGAGAATGCAGCCAGACTTCTTTTTTGGCTCATACACCGTCCAGATCTAAACACTAGTGTGGAGAGTCGCTCGCGTACTGAAGAGTCTATAGCTGCAGGTGGAAGCTGCCATCTATACTTTGTATATAAAAGCCAGATCGAATGATATTTACCTTTTTATCCTGATTTATTCACTTACTTCCTACACTGTAATGTCACAAGTAGACAGTAGAGCTTCCCATATACATATACAAAGTACAGCGATGGCAAAAGTGTGACATGCATCCTTTCTGCAATGTAGAACCCTCATCATCATCTGAGTTCACCTCTGCTAGAGCGCGTCTTTATGTGAAAACAGCAGTGTCACATGGGGGGAGCATGCACGTGACTGGGAGAATAAAACTGAATATATATATAAAAAAAACAAAAACAAAGCTAACCTTTACAAGTACCATAAATTTACATCAGCTGTTACATACTCAAATCAAATTTATGTTTTTATTCTAAAATAGTAAGAATAAGAGCAGCTCACTTCTCAAAACTGAGTCATCCGGAGTCAAACTCACAACCTTTTGATTACCAGTCATCAGTTCTTACTGTTGCACCACCAAAGCAGTCATATTAAAGACGTGTCAATGTCACACCTTATCGCGGGTTATTTTTCTGCAGTTATATTCTTGAATAAAAGTGTACTTGTTTTGTTATACTTGTACCTTTTGTGAAAGTGTTTATTTGATATTTGGATTTCTACTGTCTACATTTTGTCAATCATTACTAAAACATGAAAAACGTTTCTGTTTTAACGAAGTGTTTACATAGATTGTTGTTGACACGGAACACACATGAAATGCATGTGTTTCAAATAACAATATAGTATTTACTCTATACAACTCTAAGCAACTGACACACAGGTAAACAGACTTGAGCTGAGAAAAGTTTGTGCAGTGGTAGGGGGATGTGATAGTAGGCTGCTTGCTAATTATCGACATATTTACAAGACAAAAGACGCTGTCTTAGAGATGCGAAGGGATTTAAGGTGGGACAGATTTATGAGTTTGTTCGTAGGCTTTGGTAATTCAAGTGTTAAAACTGAGATTTTATATTATCAAAATACATTACAAAGGTTTCTTCTAAGATTGCACAAGCACAATCAAATTCTCTCTCTCTCAACCTCCCTCCCACAAGTGTTGCCCTCCTTCCTCCCGACTCTTACTCCACTGGAGGAGGCTGGACGGCTTCCTTTTATATTGGATCTGGGATTACTTCCAGTACCAGCACATAGCCCAATGGAAGCTCTTCTGGGTAAAGCAGGTGTCCTGAAAAATATGGATCATGAATCCCCGCAGCACCCCTTGGTGGCATCCATAAGGCACAGCAGGGCTGACTCACAGCACTACAACTCCCATCATGCCCTGCAGGTGTCCACATGGTTAGTGAGGTCCTGGATACTGCCACCTAGCAAACAGGGGATAAACACAAAGGAATCTTCCCCCACTGCTCCTTTGTTTTGTCCTCCCATCTGGGTAAGGGTCCCATACCCATCCCAGATGCGATGGCAGGGAATCCTGCCTGGCACTTATAACAGTATAAATTTGTCCCTGTTGCTAATTTGTATCCTTTCCAAAAGCAAGTTTTTTCCAGCTTCATTCAACCTTATACATCTCTTCTTTGCCTTCATTCTACTCATATAAGAAGGGTCACTCCAACTTGGTCTGATGATTCTTCAGTGATTCAATGTACTGCCAAATCTGTTGAAACACAAAATTAAGTTCTTGCTTCTTATTACCTTAAAATGGGTTGTTCATATTTCTGCATTAAAATGTTCTGATGGCTTTCTCCAGATTTAATTTCCTGTTACAAAATACTTTACATATGATGTAGATTTGTTATCTACAGTATGTTAGTACATTCCATGTACCAAAAAAACATACTTAATGATTGTAATTGTAAGTGGAGGCTCAGAGGCCTTCTGAGGAAGATATTCCATATGAAATGTATAGAGTACACAGTATTCAAGAGAATTGACTTTTCACAACACAGAAGTGTCCATTAGCTGTACACATTTATGTGTCAATTATTTATAAAATTTGGGCTGATGTTATTATGTTTGAAAACATAGAAAGATCATTTAAAATATTAAATTCACCACTACGTACATTGTCCTACTTTTCTAAATTCAGTATCTCAGAAAAAGCACTTTCATTTTAATGTGATGCCAGACATACTAAAATTAACACGGTTTGTGTTATGAAACTAGTCCTGCCTGACAATGGTTTTTTAAAACAAACGTCTATTTAGTCATGGTTCAGAAATTTGTGATATTAACAAAATCATATAATAATCTCTGTTTTGATTTAAATAACAGAATGTTTATATTTCTATGGATGTTTAATTATGATTTATTAATTAATTTTCCTAACCCACTTATCAAGGACAGGGTCATGGATGGCTAGAATCGATCCCAGCAATCACTCAGTGCAAGGCTAGAACAACACCTGGACAGGGTGCTAGTCCATTGCAGGACATACTTGTAATCAAATATACATTTATAAATCATTTTTTAGAGATTGTTCATATTTTTTCATGATCTTCTCTTTGAGGTATTCATATATGTTGCAAATCAATAGCAATATTAGAAGAAAATAAAACAGCTTTGAATACCTAACACTCTATAAAGGTACAAAATCAGAATGCAAAATAATTGAAAAATACATGAGAAATCAAAAAAAGGAAATATGAACATGCACTTATTATGATGTGAATGAATAAAGCATTATTGTTTGTGCAGAAGTTCACTTACAATAATTATATTCCTCCTAAATGACCTTTCATTCATAATTCTTGGTCTAACCAAATTAAGAGAATGTAGAGTATATTTCTGCTAGCAGTGAATGATTAATATTTTTTATCTTCTTTTGGTAATAGTAGCTAAAAACAGTATGTAATGTTGTCAGATGAATTGATTATTGTTGGTGCCCTAGGCAATTCCTGTTGAAAACCAGCATAAAAAGCTTCTGTATAAGTTCCCAGGAGGACAAGCGTAAAGCCAGGATCGAGTTATGGAATTTGAAAAATTCACCACAGTTTTATGATATATCCTCAAATGCCATTATGAACAACTGCAATTTCAATTAGATTCTGCAGGAATCTGAAACCATTAATTGGATAGCTAATAAGAATAGTTTGTTGGTGCCTTTATGTCTAATTCTTTCATCAGGAATGCATGGAACTACTCATTGCCTTACAGTGAATTGAAATTTATATTTCTGCTAGAATTTGAGTCATATAAAATATTGTAAAATGTGTACAGGCAATCCTTTAGCATCTGAGGCTAGCAGGAGGGCAGATCTAACACATTTGACTACCATCTGCTGACCCCTGAGTACCTACTCTTCCATTGAAGATCAGTGATTTCAAACAACTGTGGATTTAGAAAACTGAAGCTGGGCTATACAACAGGTGTTTACATGTGAGTCTATTCAGAGGTTTTCATCCTTAAAGCACCTGTATAGTACTACAAGCAAAATATGTACCTGTAGAACTTTTTACATGTCCTTAGGGTGAACAGTCCTTGACAACACAGAAGATGATGAATCAAATTAATGTAATTATTTTTAAGGACAAAAAGCCAAACAAATGCTTTTGGAGACTTTTGACTAATCTTATAGACTTTGAAGACTTTACAAAATTCTGCTATAATGCTGGATCAAATTTCAATTTATAGCTCACTAAAGCTTGGGTACTAGAGAACTGTTGTCACAGAAGAATGGGAAAACTTCCTTTTATTTAAAAAACAAAATGCACATTACGATGTAGATAGATAGATAGATAGATAGATAGATAGATACTTTATTAATCCCAAGGGGAAATTCACATAATCCAGCAGCAGTATACTGATACAAAGAAACAATATTAAATTAAATAGTAATAAAAATGAAAAAAGTTAGCATTTACTCCCCCGGGTGGAATTGAAGAGTCGCATAGTGTGGGGGAGGAACGATCTCCTCAGTCTGTCAGTGGAGCAGGATAGTGACAAAAGTCTGTCACTGAAGCTACTCCTCTGCCTGGAGATGACACTGTTCAGTGGATGCAGTGGATTATTCATGATTGACAGGAGTTTGCTTAGTGCCCGTTGCTCTGCCACAGATGTTAAACTGTCCAACTTTACTCCTACAATAGAGCCTGCCTTCCTCACCAGTTTGTCCAGGCGTGAGGCGTCTTTCATCTTTATGCTGCCACCCCAGCACACCACCGCGTAGAAGAGGGCACTCGCCACAACCGTCTGGTAGAACATCTGCAGCATCTTACTGCAGATGTTGAACGATGCCAACCTTCTCAGAAAGTATAGTCTGCTCTGACCTTTCTTACATAGAGCATCAGTATTGGCAGTCCAGTCCAATTTGTCATCCAGCTGCACTCCCAGGTATTTATAGGTCTGCACCCTCTGCACACAGTCACCTCTGATGATCACAGGGTCCATGAGGGGCCTGGGCCTCCTAAAATCCACCACCAGTTCCTTGGTTTTGCTGGTGTTAAGATGTAAGTGGTTTGAGTCGCACCATTTAACAAAGTCTTTGATTAGCTTCCTGTACTCCTCCTCCTGCCCACTCCTGATGCAGCCCACAATAGCAGTGTCATCAGCGAACTTTTGCACGTGACAGGACTCTGAGTCGTATTGGAAGTCTGATGTATAAAGATTGAACAGGACCGGAGAAAGTACAGTCCCCTGCGGTGCCCCTGTATTGCTGAACACAATGTCAGACCTGCAGTTCCCAAGACGCACATATTGAGGTCTGTCTGTAAGATAGTCCACAATCCATGCCACCAGGTGTGAGTCTACTCCCATCTCAGTCAGCTTGTCTCTAAGGAGCAGAGGTTGGATGGTGTTGAAGGCGCTAGAGAAGTCCAAAAACATAATTCTTACAGCACCACTGCCTCTGTCCAGGTGGGAGAGGGATCGGTGTAGCATATAGATGATGGCATCCTCCGCTCCCACCTTCTCCTGGTATGCGAAATGGGAAAATAGAGGAATGGGAAAACTTCCTTTTATTTAAAAATAAAATGCACAATATGATGTAGATGCCTCCAGTTCAAAATTAATAGTATACATTAGTCAGTCATTATCCAACCCGCTATATGCTAACACAGGGTCATGGGGGTCTGCTGGAGCCAATCCCAGGGCAGGAAAAGCAGGGCATACACACACACACACTAGGGACAATTTAGGATTGCCAATGCACCTAACCTGCATGTCTTTGGACTGTGGGAGGAATCTGGAGCACCCGCAGGAAACCCACGCAGACATGGGGAGAACATGCAAACTCCACACAGGGAGAACCTGGGAAGCAAACCCAGGTCTCCTTACTGCGAGGCAGCAGCGCTATCACTGCGCCACTGTGCCACCCTATTATACATTAGAAAAGCATAATTGACATTCAAAACCAACAAGCTAATCATTTAATGAACTAGTCTAACTTTGGAAAGAAGGCATCATAATGCAGTAGTGGCAATGTTGCCTTGCAGTAAGAAGATTGTGGGTTTGCATCCTTTGCCCTCCCTACATGGAGCGCAGCTTTGAGTAGTGGGAAAAGCACTATATAAATGTAAAGAATTATTAATTATCGTTATTAGTACTCCTGCCTTAGAGTTCCATAGGTCTGGGATCAGATCCCAATCAATTCATTGTCGATGTCTTTCCACCATACCTTCCCTTTGTTTGTGTGCATTTTATTTTGATATTACAGCTTCTGCCACTTTTCAAAGGAATGCAATTTAGGTTTATTGGCAACTCTATATTTTGAAATTGACTAGCATTCTGTTGAGGATTGGTTCATTCTTTGTATCCATTGCTTCACATATAACCTCTCACTCACTACAATTCTGTAATTGTCTAAGAAGGATTATAAAAGAGATGGAAGGATAGAGTTTAGAAGAAACTGTAAAACATCTGCAGTTCCTATCCCTCTTTCCAGATGTCTTTGGTTGCAAGTTATATCTGCCTATACCAATGAAGATGCAAAACTTTCCTGTATAGTTTCTACATTTTGAATGTACAGTTTAATACCCACTCTCCAGCAATTATCCACAGGTGCATTTTTAGTGTGTGCAATTTACTCTTGTGACATAAAGCATCACAGTTAGGTGTCGGTTTGTTTAACTGGATTGAGGGGGAGACTATAATTATCTTTCTTTTGTGGAAATAAAAATAACAGTGTGTAGAAATAGGAACAAGTAATTATTTCATCTTGTCAGGTGGGCAGCCTCCAGTCTGCAAAACAAATGATCTACTTTACCAGTGCAGCTCAATTGCTTCTTAACATCCTCTTTCTTTTTGAAACAAACACACCTATTCCCTGTGGCTTATAGCACCAGCTGTTGGCACAAATACCCATGCTGACCAGCTTAAAAAAACTACAGTGTTGCTGCCTTAGCAAGAAAATAGCCAACTGGATTATCTGTTATTCACCTACCCCTATTATCATTGCTTTTTTTTAGCTGCAATATGCAGATAATTTGCGACTGGAAGCCACAGTTTTAGGACTTTGAAAATGTGGCCTTTTTACCTGCTACACTGAAGAGTGTCAAACTGACAGCAAACAAGGAAGGTCAAATTGTTGAATAAGCTGAAAAGATGAAGACAGCACATAATGTACACATAATGGTACCGTACTGAGAATAGCAATAATTGTATTTTGAGTGGGGTCATGAGGTCTCCTGTGCTGTAGACCAGGAAAGAAAGAAAGAAAGAAAGAAAGAAAGAGAAAATGTGAACATTATGTACTTATGATTTACATTTTTTGTTTTTTTCCTTTAGCTGAAAAATATTGGAGAACATTGCTTACGCCTTACCATTAAAACTAAATATATGATGATTCAAAGACAAGATGGAAGTGCAAGTTACTGTTCAAGTTCAAATTTACTGTCAGAGTACAATGAAATTCTTACTTGAAAATCTGATCAACAAGTTACAACTTTGCCCATACTAGTCACACTTGGACCTTACATTGAAACCTCTGGACAGACTTCTTCCTTGGTTAACCCAATTCTGTCTTTGTCTTCACAATCATAAGTGTTGAAATGTTTAAACAAAAGCAGTAAATGTTGTTCCTTGGGAAGGGCAACTAAAGTAAACATCTTGAACCTTACCGGATGCCTGCACTTTATCCCTGTTTTCTGAACATCATTAAAATTCAATTTTGAAATGTCAATTTTTAACAATGTTCAAAAGGATACATTGTTATAGCTTTACCCTCCCACATCCCCTGGTGAAAATTTTTTTTAAAGCACCCATTATTGGCACTTCATCTCGTACGTTTGACATTACTGGTGCATTCCCCCATGCATCTTGTCCCTCTGTTTACACTGTGACAATGTCTTTTGAGCCCATGTACTGAAGCAGAAAACTGTGTGAGGTGGACATTCCTGCCTTTTATATCTTGCTGTGGGAACAGGCATTTAGTGACCAATAAAACCTGAATTAAGTTAAACCAAAATGAATTCTGTAGGACTGATTCTGTTAACTTCTATTTTTGTTGTTGCCTCCTTCGTTGTCAACTTGCCATATATTTTGTTAGTCTGATTTCTGATGAGAGCAAAGTTAGCTACAAATTCATAGCTGTTTATTTGTACAAGTTTAAAGTAACATGAATATCCAGTATTTTAAAAGATGTACCCTGATGTGTGTCATTAAACACACTGATCAATAGCTCAGAAGATAAAGTTTCACAATTTAATTTCATTTGATTTAAGCTTGACCTGATGCAGGAACATTTGTCACATTTACTGGCAAACCTGGCATGCTCTCTATCTAATCAGTTTGAACTATAATGTTTAGCAGGCACTCCAAATGGTTAAATTATGTTGCGCTGCTTTTATTTTTTTTTGACAAAAAGGGACCTTTGTGTTTAATTTGATTTTAAAAGCAATATGCCTTGAAAGAGACTGAAGAGATTGCCTATGATCTTCTTTGAAAATGAAATAGACAAATTGGATTATGAGGATTTAATAGGAGAGATTGGTGCAGTTGGGAAGTTGTAATAATACAGTTTGGAAAAGAATCTACTTATTTGCTTGAATAAGACTTATATATGGTGGTGCCACACTGCTTGAGTTTTTCAGAGCTCTGTGCCTTTCTACAGACAACACTGGATGTCAGCAGTTGTTTTAAAGATGAAGCAGTATAAAGTACATATTTTACTGACATATTTCTGTTCCACTGATGGCTAAATAAAGGTAACATTCCTTTCCAAAACTTAGTATATTAGTTGAAACAAAAGAACGCAGATGACACGTCCACATAGGTGAACAAAGCTAGTGCTTAGGGTGGCACATATGCCAACTACCCCTCACTGTAAAACATCATGGGATGCCCATCTCAAGAGCCACTTAAAATTATTTTTTCATAATTAATAACTTGATGACATGACATCCTATGAAGTTCTCTGTAATCATGTCAAAGGGCACTTAAGACATCTTCAGCCATGAAGGTCCAGTGTGTACAATTCTAAGACCTAAGCTTAATTAATGTAATAATACTGATTAATATGATAACGCACTTTAATTATTATAGTTGCTTAACCCCTTGTACTTAAATCACATACCCAAAAATAAATGGCTATTACTCCTTTATATAAAAAATTAGCTGCAAATGGCTGAAGTGTAGCGATAGCAACAGTTAAAATTTTTAAAGCAAACTATTTGTATGATTTAAAAACATTTGTTTACACCAATATCAACTAAATATTGCACAAAAAATGAGTATTTTAGGGGTTTCTCTCCAAAATAATGGTGGTTACAGTGCCTAACCAAGACATTTTATAATGCACAAAATCCTGGAATTAATTTTTTTTTGTGCCCCAATCTGTCAATCATTGTGCCAAGTTTACTAGCAGATGTCATCTCCCATAAAATTGCAAAGTTATACTGTTTGGAACAAGGTATTCCCCTGTCATTGTGTCCTTTTTTGGAAACATTTAGTCTCTTGCATCTGAACAATCTCTCAAAACAATATTGCATTTACAGTTATACATTATATTTTTATTTTTTAGAAATAAATATACATATACACACACACCACATCACTCTGAAGCAACACGTAAACAATTTCTAACAATATACGTATAACTATGTACTCATCGAACCCTTTACTTTCAAAATGATTTTTCATGCCTGTCCCTGGAATAATTTCATTTACCACTAGACACAGAGGAAGCTTACATTTTGTACACTAGATTGGATTTTTTGTGCTGCAATTCACCAGATTTCTGCTGCCTTTTGTTGCAGTTGCCCACAACGGTTTATTTATTTTTTGTTATCAATGCTTTTTTCTTGTTTTTCAGGTATGGGATAAAATAAGTATATACATACGTTTTCATACCAGCTTCTTCCAGTGATGGGTTACTGGGGTAGGGACAATGCCTTTGCTGGTAACCCTGAGCGCAGGTCAGGAAACAGCCCTGAGCATAGAGCTACACATAAAGACACATACACCTAAACCAGTGTTTCTCAGTAGAAGGCTGTTCCAAGCTCACAAATATATGAGACTTATTCACAATGTAATCCACCCTTCATTTTTTCCCCATGATGCCACCAATTAGATCAACATTGCCGTGAGAAACTTTTTATCCTGTTTCTAATCACACTCCCTTCAACCTCCTGGACCGTAGTTCGATTTTATTTCCCGATCGTTTCTTCCTTCCCCGGTTGGGGGGAGGTGTTGGTGGGGAAGCCGAGGATAAAGCGAGCGTGATTAGAAACAAAATAAAAATATTGCTTTGGTGGAGGTAGGGCAGGGAATTATACCATAAAAAGTACAGCATTACAATTACTCATTGGTATGCTAAGAAACATTGCCAGTGTACTCAAAGTTGAAATTGAATGAGCTCTGCTCAGAAAACTAATGTAGGGAAAGCAGGCAGCAGACAATCTCTGGTTACAGTAATTGAACCCAAGACACTTGAATTGTAAAACTGGATGCTGTAATACTTCAAAATCATACTAAGCAGTACTTACAAATCATGCGTAGCCTCAAGACCTTCATCAAACATGTCTCTCTCAACTCTTTGCTCAGAATCTGACTCAAGCTTTGTGCGTAACAATGAGTAATGGAGAGCAAAGAAAAGCTGTTAGATACACAACATATATACTGCCATTTATGCACAACTGTGACATGTTGTACAAATGACCAATCATAGACATCTATATATCATTAGAATACCCTAAACCTCAGCTATTCAATGGTAATGAACATTTCCCTGTATGTGGCTAAACGTAGATGGGATATATGATAAAAACAGATTAACTCAGCTGTGACTTGCTCCTTCCCTTGGGATATATGTGTGTAAATCATGTATTTTAATGAAGAAAGAGAGCAGACAACTTGAAGGGTTATGACGTATTTGAAATGAAACACCCTTTGGTATATAAAAATACCTTTATTGCTTTTGATTGACTTGTGCGTTATTGCAACATATGCAAACAACTTTGAAATATACTGGAGCAAGACGCCTTGTGCATGAGTAGTAAAAGAGGGCATTTTTCAGCAATCTCCACCTGAAGGGGGGGAAGTACTACAAAATAAAGCTTTATTATTCAAAGAATAAATGCAGGGCAGTGAATTTTTCAGTAAAACCTGACAGTTAACTTACCAAATGTGACAGAATCTATGTTTGTCTCAAATTTAAACATTCTTTTAATTAGAAACTGCTGCTAAGCTTGGAAAGAAAAATAGGCTCACACAGTACTTGTTTAAAATTTTTATTTTCTGATACAGTATAGAATGTCTCATGTACAAGGAATGCCAGGGCAGTTTTTTCACCTCTGAGACGTTCCCACAAATGTCAACTGTACATGTCTAAAGTTTCATGATGATAACACAAAGAAATAAATAGTTGCAGGATTTGGCAGCATGGGTCCCCCTCCCCTATCCAAAACTTCTCCAAACAGGAATCCAGATTCAGAACAATGTAATTGCACATAAAACAGTGAATCATATAAAAACTCTAAACCCCATCCCCTAATACACTCTTACACCCAACTACCCCACACTCACATTTAGAGGAAACTATTTACATTGTGTACTTCTGCTTCAAGTAGTGTATTTTTTCATTGCCTATGCCCTCAGCTGTGTCTCATTATGTCCATATATGGACATCTATGTATAACTAGAGACGTTACAGTTACTACCATCCAATGGTATGAGGTTTGCGAGTGTGTGCCCTATTGTGTCAGAGCTACTGACCCAGAAATGGGAGGGGGGTACTTGACAAAAGCTGGCCTTGCGACTCCTCTTATTTGGAGGATATCTCATGATTGATTCATCGTACAATAATGTCCTTGGACTTGTTTTGATCAGTAAAGTCTACTGTAAGTACTGATGTGTCACTTATAGATATTTGTGGTTGTTTTGTGAAGTAATATGTGAGAGAATGCTGTTTGGGTGATCAGCCTATAGGTCGCGTTTGCTTGGTCAGTGGGAGGGTTCATCACATTGGTTGAAATCTGTTGGTTGTGACTTTTTGATTAATGCATAACATTTGGTTATTCCTTTTGCAGAATAATTACTACAATTTTTTTAAATATTGTTTGTGACAATTTATGAAACACAACATGTATGATTTCATACAAGATTAAAAGTCAACTGTAAATATTGTAACAATTTAATTATTAGGAATGTGAAGTGAGAACCCGTTGCTTGCAAACAAGGTGTTGTTTGTGTTGGTATGTCGCATAGGTCACCTGTATGATATAGCAAAAGATTTTTAAATAATCGCTCAGCCCGGTACCGGGCCACTCAGAGTGTAGAAGAATGTATGCTGCCAGTCTAGTTTGTGCAGAATTGCTTTCTGCATAGACTTCACATTAGAGTATCATGTCAGAGAGAGAGAGATAGTGGTAGTGAAATACCACTTGCTTTTATTGCTTACAGATTGATTGTATCAAGCCATCATTAAAGTCTCAGAATTTTTTTTAGGACTCAAGCTGGCCTTTATGTATGTAGTATAGTTCACTAAACGAGCATTTAAAGTGTAAGTGTTGTAGTGCTA
Organism: Polypterus bichir lapradei; assembly: GCA_026402145.1. Taxonomy (NCBI): domain Eukaryota; kingdom Metazoa; phylum Chordata; class Cladistia; order Polypteriformes; family Polypteridae; genus Polypterus; species Polypterus bichir. The sequence continues at coordinate 2,024,165 of JANRMT010062795.1, forward strand.
CAATATTTACGTGTGTATGTATAGACATACTGGATTGCATTGCTGCTTTTATGTGTTATTGCCTATTGCTTCTGATTTTGCAAATTTGAAAAGAGCAGCACAATTGTGTTTTGCCTGCAGAATGGTTAACGCTGGTACTGCGAAAGAACATAAATGTTTTTGCAAGAACATGGTAATTAGTATGACATACATCTTCATTTTCTGTTCACCTAAGATTTTCACAATATCAAATCAAGACCCAAGGTCTAATTACATGCAGGCATTCAACATAACTATTCTATTACTTGTTTCATTTACCTAGAGTTCTGTTTACTAAGAAACATTTTTCTAGTTTGTATAAATTTTCCTCTTAATCATCTTCGATGCTTCAGTACACTCATTGAATAACTTATTTTAAAGAAGTAGATGTCATCCGTTTTACTTTTAAACACTTTATCTGCCTGCTTCAGATGTAAAGATCCAATTCCTTTAATCTTTTTTCATGGCTCATGTGGTGCAGCCTGGAGTGGGTTTAGTAGCACTTCTCTGGACCTCCTTTAGCACTGTTACATCCTTCTTAGTATATGGATGTAAAAATTACATAGGTTATTTCAAATGTGGGCTCAAGTGATTAGCACGTAAGTAAGACTTTTGCTGTACTCTGTACTTGTGACAATATCAGCCTTATGAACCTTTAAAGTGCATTCTACTTCATAAAAGTAACCTGTCTTTATTTTAAATTAAATAACAGTTCTATTGCATATGATATAAAGTACTGCCTTTTTAGTACAGTACTTATCTATAGTGTCTTTGGACATAACTTTTTCATAAGGTGTACGTTTCAGCACTTCATGTGTAATTATGTGTAATATTTTTACTTGCAATGTTTAAGACTTTGCATTTAAAGAGCAGACGGCATCAGTTTACTAACTTACATTCTTGTAATATTTTGCTGACCTGCAGAACAAGTAGATCCACAACAGTGTATCACAACCAATCAAGCTACTAAATACCAGTGACTGCTCACAGCAGTACTGAGTTAATATAGTAGGAATACACAGGAAAGTTACAAAGTGTGGATAATCATGCTATGCCAAGCAAGGAAACCAGCAGGAGCAATAAGCCTGAATAACCCAAAGTTTAATTTGTTCTCAACATGTTGTGTCTCTCACAGCATGTACAGATAAGGCTTTCTACATGATGGTGAACACAGCTTTACTTGCCAAAAATGCATAGTTAATAACTTAGAGATGGTGGGAAAAATTGCACAATCAGCAGGGCCATATTAGGATCCCTATAATCAGAAGGAAAACTGAAAATTGCATTGATTCACTGTATTTGAATACTACAGCCATTTCTGATTTGGCTTCATGCTCTCTAGGCCACAGTAGAGTCAGCAGATGGCTGATGTCATTGAGTAACAGTGAGAATGGAGTGTATGAAGTTAAAATGTAATTCCTCAGGACCTGGGTCACCTGGTACTCAGCACTCAATGATACATCTGTTGAGGATGACCATAAGAAAGTGTTTATGACTGGTAATTCCATGATGCAAAATTTTCAAAATCCACACTATGAAAATCGGGCAGTTATAGTAAGGTGTCTCCCTGGTACCATGTTTCTACCACAGAAGCTAGACTCTCTGGCCTGATAATGTGCTGTAGATCATATTGGCACCTGTTGACATTAAAAATGTATTTTTACAGTAATCTGGGTACTAAAGAGAAACTTTCATATCTATGAGCAGTGACGCTAAAAGAAACTGTCAGAGTTTAATTATGTCATGTCACCTACCAAAGTTACACAGGAGGGATGTGTTGTATAGAAGACTGTGTTCCTTTCACGCTAATTAGTGACCTGGTATACAAGCAAAAGTGTATTTATTTCATAAATCCATATTTTATGTAGATTCATTATTTTCTTAGTTTTGGATATGGTTTATTTGCATTTTGGTTACTGAATTACTTTTATTGTTATATTCATTATGTTATCGTGAGACCATTCATGTGTTGTTTTGTGACTGACACCATATTATTTGTAGCAATGGCCTTGTTGTTTGTAACATTGTTTCTTGCCTTGTGATGTCATAGTGTTATTTGAGATAGCAGTGCCATAGAAAGAATTGCCTAGTTTTGGAATTCTTTCTTTAAAACAACCCATGACTTAAAGCAATGTTATGGGTAATATTTCTTGTTATTGTAAAGTATTCTGCTTTATTTACTTTACACTTTAACTTCACCCTTGTGTTTTGGGCATTAACAAACGGTTAGATTAATGTTTTTGGTTTGCTTGGCTCTCTGCTTGTCTCTGTACTACAATGTTAGTTTTTTTTTTCATCTTTTATTTATCTGTATCCCAGTTGTCTTTGTCCTACAAACTGCTTTCATTGTCTTTACAAATAATTGGGGGGAATTTTGGGAAAGGTTTGGATTTTATAAGAGAGAACATCTTCACCTTAACTATTAGATTTTATTTAAAAATTTGGCAGCAAAATTGCCTTGCTTACAATTCAGAGTCTTATCTGGCCATAGCCTTCAGATTTTAAATCGTAGCCTGTTTTTTGTTAAAGCCATTATATTTCACTAGCTTCTATCCAAAATGTCAACAGCTGAAAACTACAATTTGCTGATAGCCAACCAACAGAGAGCAATAAAATTACAATAACATCCATCACCAGGGTGCTTGTATTAATAACTTGGTTCAAATTAAAATAAAAAAGCACTGTTTACTAAACAGTAACACAGTGGGAAATAAAGTGGCTTTGGTTAATGGCATTATACTGTACTATGTGATCAATGCCTCCTCATTGAAACCTGGCTTAGTAAATCTGAAACTATTCTTTTAGCAGAGGCAGCACAGAATGGTTTTACTTTCCTGCATAAATCAAGAAATATTAGTCATAGAGGTTGTAGTGTTTTTAAGACCGAAATACAGACACACTCTGAATAACATTTCTAATGCTGTTTATTCATTAACCCTGTTCAACTAATTCTCCGTACAATGTTCAGTACTCACACCCTTCCCTAAAGACGTCATACGTCCCAAAAGACACAGACTGTAGTAATCAATAATTGAACATAAAATAATTGTCAAAAGCATTACTGAACAATCACATACAACAGAGGTGGCCTTGGAAAAAATTATGTCTAATGAACTGAATATTGCTTCTAAAATTGTAACAATCTGTATCTGGATTTAAACACAACTTTTGACACCACTGACAATTCTGTTTCTTAGTCTTGAAAATTATGTTGGGCTCTTATTCACTGTCCTTGTGTGTTGTAGTTCATGGTAATCAAAATAATTTCAGTACAAACAGAAATGTGATAGTGGTACTCCATCTGAAGTAAGGGGTGAAAGTGGCCAATTGACCTATAGGTCTCCAGAACTGTTACAATAATCACATTTGTCTATAAGCTTTATAACCAACTATGGACACCCAGAGGTTTATTTTCTCCTGCTGAGTGGAGTTTTTTTCTCTTCTCTGTTGTCAGCTGGTCATATCTCAGTGATAATATTAATGAACATATATTGTTATTATCCATTTGATTTAATCTGTTTGAAATCCTTGTTTTACTGTGTGTTTAACCAAGTGAATATTATATGTCTTGTAAAATTTGTAGTTTACCTGTAAACCTAGTAGAGGACACTAAGCCAATATTTAGTGAGGAGAACTACACAAAAATAACCTACAAAATATGGCGTCCATCAAGGCTCACCACTTGGTGTTAATAACTTAAAAGATTAGATGACTGATAATTACCTGTCTTACCTAACACTTTTTGAACGTAGACATAAATCCCTGAAACAAAATGTAGCATAGATGAATGATAAACAGATCTCTTTAAATGTTTTATAAAATGAGTGGACTACACACAAACAGGTTGGATTCATTTATGGTAGGTGCTAGAGCAGAATGAAGTGTGTGCTTTCATTTGTATTTGACCACTATACGATTTAAGTATGGTGAGAGAGCATAAAATCTGCTGAGAAAAGACCTCCGATTTCTAGTTGATGGCAAGATCGATTTAAAGCCCATAGAAGAAAAATCTTGGAATTGTTCAGGATAATTGACTTAATGATAAAAGCATAGGCATTTGATCTCAGATATCATAGTTGATGGATGTGGTGATTAGAGGAAAAAGATGGAAGATATCTGATTTCTAACTAATGTCTTTAGTGATTAGAGAACCATGGACAAAATATCTAATATTTCAGTTTAATAGCTGGGCCAGCTAAATAAATTATACAGAAACAATCTTAATTTCTAATGCATGCTTAGGGCGACTGAAGAAATACATTGAAGATCTCAGATTTTAGGTGATTACTACAGCAAAGTGAACAGTCTGTGGAAGAGAAAAAATACAGATTTGCAGAATCTTTGTGCTGATTGCAGCAAGAAGAATACAATGTGAAGATCACATATTTCTAATCCTATGATGTAACAGTAAGAGTGCCTTATGTCTGCTTTTTAAACAGAAGCTCCTATATAGAGTGTTCATAATTTCTAGTTGATAGATCATAGATTGTAATGAGCAGATTTTAAATTTAGAGTTGATTATTAACCTTCAGAGTACCATAAATCATATTTTTCATCTGAGTATAACTTTAAAATACTGTAAGCCTAAAGCTTGATTTGAGTAAATAGTTAATTTAGAGCAGTGTTTCAAAATTCCACATTAGCAGGTGAGTCTCCTTTAGGAGCCAGAGAACACTTTATCCTTTAGAAGGGATACAGTAAATATGAGGTAATAAAACAAATAACAAATTTTAAAAAGTTAGACAAGCACCACCTACAATCTTTGAACTTTGTATGCAGTCAGTGCGTGCAAGGCTATCATGGTAGTGAATTGCATTTGTTTGTAATTTGTAGTTGTGCAGTTTCAACTATCTTTGTATAATTAGTTTTGGTTAATAAACTTGTCCTTGCTTTCATCTAGTCTTTGGTAGTGTGATTCTGGATTCAGAGCCAACGCTCGGGTGCACCTAGAGTGAATAACTGTGTGCATAACTTTAACAACTTTAAGCTTGTTTCTTAGCAAATCAATTGACTGCAGCAAAAATGAAAAAGTAAAGCATCCTTGTACTCTATTGAACATACATTGACGGTAGCTTGTTGACAAATCCTAAACTCATTGAGCTGTAATAGCTTCTGCTTTGTCTGTCCATATTCTCTATCCCTCTCACTCCCTTCCACTTAATCAAGTTATTTAACAAGAGAGTGATAAAAGAGTAAAACCATGAAATGTAAACTCAAATTGAAAAGCGTGTCTACAAAAACTGCAAAGAGAGTAAATGGTAGTGAAGTTAAATTACAGGGCACAATGCTTCACTGATATGATTAAACACTTTCATAAAAGTTATACATTCAATATATCTGCCTAATGTCATCTGCCACATGTAGTGTAATTTTGATCCAACAAATGAGAGAAAGAGAATCAGAGATTGTTTGAAAAAAAGAAAAATGATAAAAATGTGTAGGAAGTGTGATCAAGCAAAAATGAAACACACTCTCTCCATTTAAACCCTCAAATTCCAAGTAATTAGTAGAGCTTGTGCTGCATATTTATAAACCACTATGTTCTGAAATATTCCTGTGTGCATTTATTAGAAGTGTCTAGCTATAATTATGTGTGATGCATAAAGCTTCTCTCTCCTTTTTATCCATTCTATTGAGATAGCTTTCTCCTCTACATATTTTTGTCATTTGTCTAGACCAGGGTAGATGGGGGGGAGCTGGGGCCTAGGGAGCAAGGCAGGAACAAGCTCTGGACAGAGCATCAGTCTGTTACAGGGCAAACACACATAGTCACACACACATACCAGACACACACACTAGGGCCTATTTAACTTCACAAATTCACCTAACCAGCTGTCTTTGGACAGTGGGAGGAAACCAGAGCACTCAAAGGAAACCTATATAGACTCAGAAAGAACATGCATGTCTCCTTGCTGCGAGGCAGCAGCACTACCATTATGAAACTGTGCTGTCCTGGCATTTTTTAAAATGGATGTAGTAATTTAAAATTACAAGAAAATTTGATATGCAATCTTATTTAAATGTAATTGTATAAAAATGTTGCTGACAAGACCAGATTTCAAATTTGGTATGTGCGTGTACAATAATCTTTACAACCTGCACTCTTGCAGTATTATTTGCAAATGGTTTTATATAGTTCTCAATATCCACAGCAATTATATTTTATGTTCTTGGAAAATTGGGGTTAGGTTCAGGTGGGATGGGGGAGTTTGGGTCAGGGCAGATGCACCTTCCCCCTGCTCTCACTCCTGTAATGATCCTTTCACAGGTTCATCTATAGAAACCTTGTTAAGACTTTTACTTCCTCTATACTCAAGTTCGTCATTTTCCAATAACTCTGCTAGGGGCGGATCTAAGGAAGCCACTAAACTATTCAACTGATAGTAGCGACAAGCAATGTGTACGAAGGGCAGGAACTTAATTAGTGTGACCTCACTGGAATATTAGAAAAATTTCGATCAGAATAGCCATTTGGCCCAGCAAAGCTCACCAGTTACACCACTTAAAATCTCCAAAATAACATCAAGTCTAGTTTTGAAGGTCTCTAAAGTTCTACTGCTTAACACACTACATGGTAACATTTTCCACATGTCTATGGTTCTCTGTGTGATGACCTGCACTTACTGGGACTTCCAAGTTATGAATGGGATTTAAAGGCTTAAGCACACATCTCAGCTGTGGGTAGACACACGTTGATTCACTCAGGGTAGTGCAGGCGTGAGGCCCAAGATATCCAAGGGCATCACAGACCTGTTAATGCTCAATCATACATGTTGCTTAGGCCTCTGAAATTTTTTTTTCAACTGTACATGGTCATGAACACAACAGCCAAGGTATGTCTCTGCCCCATACCAGGGTTCACAGCAAGAATCATAGGCATGATTACATTGCAGGTGTCGCAAAGCAGGTTACACTTTTATAATAGTGGATAAGAGAATCTGCAGATGGTGAGGATTTACTGTATTACATTGCTAAAGGAAAAAATGTAACTCTTATCTTGATACATCATCATGGGGGTATTGCCATTTTTAAGGATGAATACCTTTCCTGACACCAACCTTCTTTACTTACCTTATACAACATTATCTCGGTACTTCATCATGAGTGTATTGCCATTTTTAAGACTGAATACCTTCCCTGATACCAAACTTCTTTACTTTCCTTTTACGACATGCAAAGGGGATGGCAACCTTAATTTAACCCCAACTCAATGGGGAGTCATCTGTAGTTGGCAAGTTTGATCTTTGTTTGTAGAAAACATGTGAGTCGAGTATAGAATGATAATGCAGTAACTAAAAATGTACATATTGGCAATGGGGTTGTTTAAAATAAAGTAGGGAAGTTCTGCTACTTAGGTGATGTGTTAGTTGCAGATGGAGATGCAGTCACAGCAGTAATACCAAAGGTGATAGTGGTGTGGAAGAAATTCCAGGAGCTGTCCACCATTCTGACTTCTAAAGGAACCTCTATCGCATTGAAGGGAAGGATTTATGAAAGTTGTATGGATGAGGCTGAGTTAAGAAAAAGTCTTTGTGTGAAAACAATAGGTTTTTGTGCTGAGGAACAACTGACTAGAGTGGTTTGTGTATGTGATGTGAAAGACAAAGTATGATTGGGTGAGGAGGTGCACAACAAAGGAGGCGGAGGGATTGAGGCCTAGAGGGATGCTGCCGAAGATATTGTTGAATATGAAGTCTGATGATTTGACCAAAGGATGACCATCAAGAATGGAGGAAAATGTTTTGAGGGACAACAAGATACCCTTGCTAAACCCAGAAAATGGCTTTTAAACTGGTGATGATAATAATATTATTAATAATAAAATGGTTTTTTTACATAGCACTTCTGCCTTGTGCCTCTGCTTGCATACAATAAGAACTTAATTTGGAAAATTAAAAAAAATACATTTAAGAGGCAGGATAATAAGATCTGGTAAAGCAAGACAGAAACTTATGGAAATGAGGTTGGGTTTTTGCCTCTATTTGAATAATGGAATCGAAAGATTACTCCACATTACATATGAACACATACAAAATCTCTCAATTTCAAATGATGTTCTTTTAAATTCCACTGAGAATTGTCCAGGACAATTCTAAGCCTAAATTAAATTTAAATTTATTAAATTACAGGAGAATGTATTCATCCGCTTCATGATCCCAATTTGGGTCAGTTTAAAGTATTGTAGAGCAATAACCACTGGGTCACCCTATAGCCACAAAAGAATATAGATGTACCCTTATTATTTTTAAGCTAATATAAAAAAATTGGCACCTTAGCCCACATCTTCATCTTTAGCCTTGCACTTAATGAAGACTTGATAACTGTTGATCCTTGTGAAGCTAAAATTGAATTAGTGGGTTCAGTGAATGAATGAATGAATGAATAGATATTACAGACATAATTTAGTTCCACATTTTCTGATTAGTTTATATTGAAAGGGTAAAGGCCTATATTAAGAAGAAAAAAGGTTCAACCAGAAATTTGTTTTGCAGTCCTTTTTCTTTTATATTTCTTATTCATCTTGCAAATCAGCACACGCTGATGGCTTCACTTTATTACTATGTTAGAAAGCAGAAGTATGTAAGCCTGCCAACAGCAGACAACCTTTTTGTATGCATTGACCAAAGTACGGTGCTTCTGGTTAAATTATTGCTGATTGAATTACTTCTATTTACTGTATTAACATGGAGGAATAAGTGAAGCAAAATTATATTAATAACTAGCTGTTTTACCCTGCTTCGCACAGGAAATGTTATAAAACAATGGGCAACAGCTAGTTAATTTAATGCATCAGAAGCTCTATGTAACTAACTAAGTGCTTTTGTGTTTATAAAATATTCACAGTTTTTTTTTTTTTTTTTTTACCAAGGGCTAATATTATTGGCAAGCAGTGGGTGTAGTAGTTAAGGCTTTGGACCTACGATGTCATACCCTGAAGTTTAGGATTCAAATCCTGTTACTGACACCGAGTGACCATAAACAAGCCACTTCACCTGCCTGTGCTCTGAGTAAAAAAACAAAAAAGAAATGTAACAAGTTGTATCTCAAATGATGTAAGTTGTCTTGGTTAAAGGAATCAGTCAAATAATAAGTAATAATGGTATTATTAGGTCACTGGAGCTGCTTACTTTTAAACATGCTAAATACAATTGTCCATGAGTAAAACATTCCTGCCTTTGCAAAACCGAATTTTACTGAAAAGTATATCCTTTTCAATTGAAATTAAGGTATAAGGTGGCTTTCCTGTTAGAACTTCAAGCACCACTAACCAAGACCGACATATCACCCTTTGATTTTGCAACACCATGACTGTCCAGGTGTTTTGAAGGATAGGGTTTTCAGCACTGCATCCTGGGGCTAGAGGCCGACGGAGCAGATCAGATAACCAAGACCAGAGTCAGTACACATCTAAGTCTGCTAGTAGTCAACAGCAAAAAACAGCACTTGCTAACCATTGAGCTTTCTATTTCAAATTATGATCATGTATCTATCTTTCCTGTCCAGGACATCGTCACTTCTTCAGTCACTCATCCATCCTATTGGTTAGTGATGCTATTTGTGTGAGCCACCATTCATTTCAGTTGCATGTTTCATTTGCATAAAGCATGCTCACAGCACAGTGCTGAGCAAGTAAGTAAGATAATATTATAAATATTGCTGAAAAAATATAAACAAAAAAACATGTATGAGCTAATTTCTTTTTTTCTATAACATCACCAAATTTCAAACAAATACATGAAGGAATTTTTTGAGATTTTCGGGTATTTAGCTTTTCTATTGTGTGTCTCTAAATACTGATATATCAAAATGTCCTTTCTTAGACGATACCTGCTGACTTAGTTGTACCATCCTGCCAATAAATAGTGTGTTTTTTGATGAGTGCGTGACTGAGTGAATGAGACAGTCAACTTTGCATATATATATATATATATACTGTATATATATATATATATTGTAGAATATTCAGACCCGGACACAAACAGGCAGACACAGAATGTCTCCAAGCACACACGTTTTATTGTGCAACACACAATAACACCATAAACAGTTCACCAACCAGCAATGATACAATTCCTTTCTACTTCTTTCTTTCTCTCTCTCTGTCGCTTCCACTCCTCTCTTCCAACCTATGTCCACTTCCACCTGAATCCGTCTCCTGAGTGGAGTGAGGCGGCCTCCTTTATACAGCATCCGGTGTGGCGGAAGTACTGCACGACAATGCTCTGGAGCTGCCCAGGTGCCCCCTGGTGGTGGCCACAGACCCCAACAGGTTTGGGCTTCCAACCCTGTGCTGATGACTACGATGCAACCCAGTTTGGCTGTCTGTTCACATCCCAGGAAATGGCTTGCCCTTCCCTCGGTCCCCTGCACCTCCAGGCTTCCCGACAGGTCACGATTCCCAGCCATCCATTAAAATATATATTTTGGTTGAGTTAGGAATGACAAGCTTGAGAGAATAAATGTTGAAGTACGAATCTGGTCATCCCTGTTTAATCCTCAAAGCCTTTTTTCTTAAAATCAAAATAAACACGCACTGTATGGTGCAAATGTAAACAAAACAAAAGTTGAACCACCTCTTTGGACATAAGTGAAGGGTTTCCCAAAGGTATGTCACGAAGATAGAGCTCTGTCCTGCAGGGTGCTCTGATCATAGAATGATGCCTCCTTCAGGTGGCCTCGGAACTTATAGGTGGCAGACCTGAAGGGGTGAAGTCAACAGTCCTCACTAGGTGTCTTCTCAGCGCTGTGGTGAAAAGGGGAGAGGAAATGATTAACACCAGCACCCCCTTTCATCCCTGGGTAGGATTATGTACTTAATATGAACCTGGAGGATAACCGTCTGAAACGCATGCAGGACAGAACACACACACGCACACACACACATATACACATTTACACTGATCTTGCCAGTTAATTTATTGATACATATTTTTGAAAAATGTCTAGTTTTTGTTTCTTGTGCAAAGTGCCACATTTTCAGTCAAGCACTTTTTGATGAAGCATAGCAAATGTGTTAAGAGATATTAATAATGCATAGTCTGATGTAAATGTATTTTAAATGTATTACATTGCTATGTGTGATTGAAAAAGTTTCTTCACAAGTTAATACATTTTATTATTTAATTTCATAAAGATACAAGCCTCAAAAGTATGACAGAAGTTATTAATTTGTATATGCATAACATTACATACTTATATGTCATATTTATAGTTGTTTTCTAAATTAAAAAAAAAACAACAAAACTTTGCTTTCCTGTTGCTGAAATATACAAGTAATGAGGTACTGATAAATATGTATGATGTGGGATATTATTAAGCTATGATGGCATTTATTCTTTGCTATATATATTTTTCTGTGGACTTGTAAATTTTATTTTTTAATTTTCACTACAGTAAACATAAAACTGTTTATACATTAGTAAAAAAAATGAGTAATGCAAAACACACAAGCAAGATTTACTGACTTTCAGTGCCTTTAATGTGTAATGAAATTTACATGTTACTTTTTGATGGCTCAATATGAAAGAAGACTGGATAAGGAAGAGAGGAGGTATCGCTGAAATGTAGCCAAAGGCAGTTTAAAATTGTCAAACCGGCTATGTTAACAGGCATTAGAGATTAATTTCTGGATTAGAATTAACACTGCTAAACAACCACTGCTGTCTGCGCCCTGTGCTTTAGTTGTGACGTCAGTGGTTGTGATAACCTGCACAAAAGATATTGAGTCTTGTCATTAAAAAAAATAAAATCAGGATTTTGTTACAATAACTCTCAAACTGCAGTGAAAAAGATTTTTAAATGAAAGGAGTTTTCGAATTTGTAAATAGTAATGAAATACATGCTTATGGAACCAAGAGAAAAAGTCGAGGCATGGTGGCACATTGGACTCTGTATTCTGAGTTTGAATGCTGTACCTAGATGTTGTTTGTGTAGAGTTTAAAAGCTCTTTCAGTGTCTCTGTGGGCTTTCCCCTCCAGCATCCCCATAGACATGCTGGTTAGCTAGACTGGCAATTCTAATTTTGCCAAGTGTGGGTGTGAGTGGTCCCTAGGATTAACTGGAACCCTGTATTAGATTAAGCAGGTTTGAGAGTTACATGATATAAAATGTAAGCAGTAATGACAGAAATATCAAAAAAAACAATTACAAGGTTATTAGAAGTGATATGTAGACAAAGATAAGGAGAAAAAAACACAAAAGTGAATAAAATAAATAAGTTAATCCATATATTAAGTATGTATTTTTGTTATTTCTTTACTTAAGTAGATAGATCTGGTGAGCTTTGTTGGGCTGACAGGCCTGTTCTCATCTAGATGGTTTAACTGTCTACAACATTAATGCAGGAATGCAGTATATTAAACTGCAGCACTATAAAATTTATAGAGGATAGTGAATGAAGACTTTGAATCTGATGATATGATACGTGAATATTTAAGCACTAGCATTATTCTTCTTTGTTCATGAAATGCTACAGCTCCAAAAATTTTCATTCCATAATTATTAAATATTATGTACTGTATTGCCTTTAACAAGTAACATAAAATAGCACAATATATACATACTGTAATCTCTCTGTTCTGTTTCACAATCCAAATGTCCAAATAATTTAGCTAAGGCTACACAGTGAACTAGGAGGAGGGATTATACCTACAACTTTGAAGTTTAAACATTAACAGTACATACCACAGCCAACATAACTAAATAAATCTATTTCATCACGTAAGGTAAAGCAACATGGTGCATTCATTACTTTCATAAGTATACCTGTATGTTTTAACTCTGACATAGTGCTTTGGTTTTCTATTTTGCAGGAGAAGAATTTTATGAAACATCCCCCTATGAGCCTGTCAGTTTCCGTCTGTCTGATATATTCCGATTGGCCTCCATCACTTCAGGTAAGTAGTTTTATGTCAGTGATTCCGTATTCAAAGCCACAGTTTGACTAATGTGTTGCAAGTTTCCAAAACTTCAGACAGGCTTTCCTGCCTGTTCATAGTGGGCCAGCTGTCCTTAGCTTGAAGGACAAAACTGTTTGTTTTATTACCTTGAGGCTGTAAGAACTGAGTTTCCAAGAGTATTTGAATTTCCAAAACATAAAAATACTGGGATATAACAATTCCTATAAAACCAACTACTGCTATAAAATATTTTCAAATAAAGCTTACTTTGGAAACTTGTACTGCAACGTTTGATTTTGGCCATTTGAGCAGGATCATTATGAATTAATGCAGCCGTCTTAAGTGTCCACAGACCTTTTTTATGTTATGGAAGCATAGGTTAATCACTTCTTAGTTTAATACATTGTAAATTAAAATGTCATAATGGAAGAGCTTAAAGAGCTAGAGATTTGAATGAGATCATGCACCGAGGACTATAAGATATGTCAATCTTTGTTGTTAAGCTGTTTTCTTCTATGTGACTTGTTCCATAGAATTCTCAACAACTTCTTTTAGTGTTTGTGATCTACTATTATTATTTGTTACTGCTAAAACCTTTAACCCAAGCTTCAAGAAAAAAACAAAACAACAATACAACTACACATACAGTATTTACCAAAGTGTTGGGTACAGACTAGTAAATTCTAATTCCTAAGGTATAAAAATATAATAAGTTCCACCGTGAGTAATGCTAAACTACAATGGCACGCCCTGTAGTCTCGTGATACTAAATCATAGAGTAGCCTTTTGTAATATATTGTGTGGATAAGCAGACATGCAGTTTGGTCAAAGTCTGCATAACTTTTAAAACCACATATACTGAAGATGATTGTGCTTTATAAAAACTTATAACATTTACAAAACATACCAATCCCACTTGCAATGTTAAGTTCAAAAACAAAATGCATGTGAAACATCAGCTATTCTAGGATCCTCATGCGAGGCTCCTAACTTTTTTGACTTTTTGTAGACAAAAGTAAATATTTACAGATGTATTATCAATGGCCAGGTTTCTGTTCTGCTTCAGTATCCAAACATTTGTTATTTTCTTGTTCCTCATATGACTGTTAAGCAGATATTGCCGGTATTTCGTCACACCTCTCTCATTGTTGTCTACATAAGGTGACAGTGAAAAAAGAACATTTCATGCATGGAGAATTAGAGATCATTACCTCTCCCACATTGCACCTGCGTTTGATCATGAAAGGAAAACGCTCTGCTTTGAAAAGGAAGACAAATGTTTGATTGTGGCAGTCAACAATGACATTAATGTTTATTTAAAGATGAGCTGGCAAATAACATTCTGAAAATAAACAACAAAATTACAATATGAAGCAACGATAACAAACAATAACAAAACATACATAGTGTCTAGACATTATAAAAATAGTACACCTACACAAACAGTAAGCGACTGTGTTAGTTTTTTTCTTTGGTGTTGTGGAGGATTGGGCTTAACAGCAGATAAAGTAACTATTGACACCGTAACTGAAGTGTTCATGGTTGGGCTGATGTTTCCTTGCACGAGTGCTATTTAAGGAACCGTCTTCTAAAATCAGAAATTAATTATTGGCTACTTTTTCAAAGGGTGGAGATTATTCTACAATCTTTATACAATATGTTGAGAAACTTAACATGTTGGAACCAGTGCATAATGAAAGTTCATTTAGAAGAAGGACATGGGGTTGAATGAAATAGTTTGGATGCCATAATAAAAGACTATTAATTGTTAAGGATATCAAATGACAGAAAACAGGTCACTGCAAATAACTGAATAATAATGTTTATGTATTTTGGCACAAAAATTGTGAGTCACTTAAGGTCCTTTGAGATGCAAAAAGTAAGCCACTTGTGAATGGTCTCATGTAGAATTTGAAGTAACATTTTGATCAGCCTCTAGGGAGGCATATTATTTCCTATGAGATAGTGTTCAATGGCATCAACCAATCAAAATCCAGAATAACAAATAAAAAAAGTTAATATACTTATGAAGAAATGTTTTCTAACTTCATTGAGACCTGTTACAGCACCATGCTAATGTTAACATGATCAAAGTTTATCAAAATGCTTAGCATTAATATGAAGTTAAATCAAAAAGTAAAGGAAATTTGAAAATTATGTGGTAACCACAATGGATAGAAGCTGTCACAATACAACACATTTGTGTTGGCTTATGGGTGGATTAAACACTCACAGCGCAGTGATCTGCCTTTAGTCTAGTTGAAGCCAAGGTCAAAAGAAGATGGACGTTCCACAGCAGGATTGCACCATTGTTGAACAACGTGCAGTTGTGAGATTTCTTGGGGCATTGGGATTAAAACCTGTTGCAATTCACCAAGGAATGTTAGTTTGTGCAGACCAGTATAATGTTTGGGTACCCATCTTGAACAAATTTTACTGTACTCCAACTCATCGTGTACTATGGAACATGCAGATCCATAGCTGATATACAACTGTCCAGCAAAGGCATGCAAAGTCATCTGACAGTCTTCTCTGAGGAAGGCATTTACCATGTCAATGTGGACTTGTGTGCATGATGTTGATGGTCAATCAGATAGACCTTCATTTGTTACACTTGTTCTTTCAGCTTTAAGCTTTTCTGTCCATTCATAAATGTTTTGCTGAACCGTGCTGTTTTTACTCCTGTACTGAGCCAACATCCTTTAGTAAATTTCAGCCAGCTTCACCTCCTCTGCTCAAAGAAACCTTTGGTTTCAACTAGACTAACAGCATAGCGCTACACTGTGTATGTTCAAACACTCCTTAAGCCATCACAAATATGTTGTATTGTGTCAGGTTCTTTCCGTTGTGGTTAACAAGTAATTTTCTAATTGCCTTTACTTTTGGATTTACCCTTATACATTAAAACAAATTACACCAACAATGTTGAGATTCAGTCAATAGTATGATACATAGGTACACAGGGCTAAAGCTATCCTAAATCTATAGAAGAGTTTGATGGTTAGTCAGTCCTAATTTATACAAATGAATATTTACACAGCAACATCTTTTGCAAAGGACTGTGATAATTTAATGTTTAGAAATTTAGAGGCACTTAATCAAAAGACAGAATAAAGAAGATGAAATTAATTTGCGGTTCAACCTACTGTCTTGTAGAAGAATGTACACTGGTACTGTGAGTGCTGTGCAGAGTGGAGGCAGAAACTCTGCGTTTTTCCCAGTTGAGTCTGGGGTTCGTCAGGGGTGTGTTCTTGCTCCTACTCTGTTCAGTGCTTGCATGGACTGGGTGTTGGGCAAGGTCGTGGGGTCCAGTGGCTGTGGGGCATCTGTTGGTGAAGAAGGATTCACGGATATTGACTTTGCTTACAATGCTGTGATCTTCGCTGAGTCAATGGAGGCTCTGATCAGGGCTCTCAAGAGACTAAGCGAGGAGTCTGTGCTTCTGGGCTTGTGAGTGTCCTGGATAAAAAACAAGATTAAGGCTTTTAATGACCTCTTGGGGACAGCCATCAGCAGTGTGTCTGTTTGCGGAGAGAGTGTCGACCTTGTCGAGAGGCTTACCTTGGCAGTGACATTCATGTCTCTTGAGACTCTTCCTATGAAGTCAGTAGATGGATTGGAAGGACATGGAGGGTCATGAGGTCACTGGAAAGGGGTGTGTGGCACTCCCGATATCTATGCAAAAGGACGAAGGTTCAAGTCTTTAGAGTCCTGGTGCTTCCTGTCTTGCTATATGGTTGCGAGACATGGACGCTATCCAGTGACCTGAGATGAAGACTGGAATCCTTTGGTACTGTGTCTCTCAGAAAAATCCTTGGGTACTGTTGGTTTGACTTTGTGTTGAATGAGCGGCTGCTCATGGAGTTCTGAATGAGGCACATTACCTGCATTGTGAGGGAGCATCAGTTATGAAACTACGGCCATGTGGCACATTTCCAGCTTGTAAGATCCTCAATGTTGGGGACCCGAGTGGCCGGACCATGCCAAGGGGTCACCCACGTAACACCTGGCTGCGGCAGATAGAGGGTCATTTCCAGAGGCTGGGACTGGTCCACGTGTCTACCTGGGGGGTTGCCAACCAGGATCCAGAGTTGTTTCGTCATGTAGTGGGTGTGGCAACATACTGTACCAGTGCATGCTCCCCAACTTGACTTGACTTTTCTTTTTTATTTACCCTTATACATTTTGTATAATCACATTGAAACAAATTACACCAACTATGTTGAGATTCAGTCCCTAGCATGATACATAGGTACACAGAGCTAAAGCTATCCTAAATCTATAGAAGAGTTTGATGGTTAGTCTGTAATAATTTATACAAAAGAATATTTACACAGCAACATCTTTTGCAAAGGACTGTGATAATTTAATGTTTAGAAATGTAGAGGCACTTAATAAAAAGACAGAATAAAGAAGATTAATTTAATTTAATATTCAACATACTGTCTTGTAGAAGAATTGCTAATGTTTGCCAGGGTTGGATAAAAAGTCTATGTTTCATTAAAGTTTCATTACCTGCCAGAAACAGTCATAACTGTATATTTCTGCTTGCCTTTTGAAATGCCCCCTTAGAAGGGTGATAAAAATTAAGCCAATATATAAGACAGGTCAGCTATGACAACACTGATGTGCCACATACCCATCACAAATGTTGCTCTTAGTTAGAAAAAGTGCGTTGGCAGCAAAACTCTGATTAAACAGTACATCTATTTACATAATCAGCGCTCTGGGGGTCTTTCTAGGTAGTACCATAGGAGCTTTTTACCCTGCCTCACATCACTGCAATAATTTGCATAGATTTAGTCTGATCTCTCTGTAATAAAATTTTCTTGTGTGCAAGAGGGGTCTTCTTGAAATCTAATGAAAATATTGTGTTAAATAAGTGAACAACTGATGAGGACAGGATCTCCGAGTTTCTTGACTTTCTAATGCTGGAATGTTTCTACTATGTACAGAAATCAAATAGGCACAGTTGCCCAAAAATTGTAGTAATGAACACTTATTTTTTTAGACTGACCTGTTTGAAAAACATAATGTTCCTTTTTTGCATTATTTTGCACAGATTTTGGTGAAATGAATCTTTGTTTTATAAAGTTTGTCAAATTGTTGCTCTTTAAAGTATGAGAGAGTTACCATTCTTTATTTGGTTTAAAATGTAAGGGAGTCTGTTAACATAATATTGTACTTTATTTTCTTTTGATTGTTTCCATATTACGAATATTTAGTGGCCAAGCACCATGTGCTGGAAGCCTATTTCTTAATTTATGTGTTTATTTTTTTCCTCTTGTTGCCTTACTTATGATTTCTAGTCTGTAAAAAAACTAGACAGGTTGACAAAAACTCATAAAATTAAGCATAAAAGTAGACAGATGCAGACCACATGTTTTGTCATCTTTATTTGTGCATTAAGTTTTTGTTTTAAATCAATAACTCTACAACCAGTTATGTGGATCTCAAGTTTAGTAATTTAAAAATTTAGATACTGTATCTATAAATGCAATAAACAAATTTTGGATAATGTCAGGTATAAATCATGTTAATTTACACCATCAGCCCACTGGGTTAATGTTTTAAAAAAATTCACTTAAGTAGTATGTGGCTTTATATGTGATTTTTATATAACTGTTTATACTATTAGTAAAATGTGAATGAGACTTACGATGCCCTAAAAGAGTTTACTTTTTGTCATTGGTTTCCCTAAATTTAAGTTGGGTACCAAGCAAACAGAAACTGACTAAGTGACTGACTGACTTCTTTGGATAACTTGGAAACTGGGCTCAAGGAAGGTAGAAAAAAGTGTAGCCTAATGTTGTTTCTTCCACATTGTGATGCAAGTGGATTCCAAACCACGCAGTCTTACCTTTGCAGATAATAATTCTGGCATGTAATTTGTGTTCTGGTTCCTGTAATTCTTCAAGGTCCCAAACCTTCATATTTTATATAGTTAGAATGCTTCATTGCTACAGATTTCCTCTTGCATTAATTGTTGTCTTTTCCTCATGATGTTCTTCTCAGTGGTTCCAGGTATTTAATGAGCGTTCTAGTTACTATTCAAGGATTGGTGGTAGTAGGGCTGCAACGATTAGTAGATGTAATCGATGACGTCAACTGCAAAAAAATCGTCGAAGCGGATTTTTTATTGTTGACGCGTCATAAACAGAACCTTCAATAGAGGCTCCAGTCACAAAGAACCACATTGTTTTTTGTAACTGCAAGACACTACGTGAACGTCTGGGGGCAATATCATTTGTTATTGTTTGTGAAGACTGCACACAGTCCTACCAACAAAGAAGAATGTCTGAGGAGAAGAATGTAGAGGAAACTAAACATGGTTGCAATGGCGAGTCGGATAGAGGAGGGGGAAGGAGATGGAAAAAAATTGAGACAGAAACTTTCTAAAGTGAGGGAGCACTTCACTGAAAAAGAAAAAAAAGTCGAATGCAGATTATGTAAAGCGGAGCTTTCTTTTCACAGCAGCACCATCGCGATGCATGAGCATCTGAAACGAAAGCATCCTGGAGATGTGATGCCACCGTATCTTGAGAATTTATGCTGGCACTGTTAGTTAGTTAGTCAGGGTCAGATCAATGATTTCTTCAAAATGTCACATATATTTGTCTCTTAATTTTTTTTTCCCCGGTGCTGTGCGCTGACACCAGAAGGCGTGAGCTTATTCAGTGCTAGCAGCAGCACGCAGGTGGCCGGTTGCTTGTGCTATAACAAGTTGACTGGCGGCGATCAAACCACATGTGCTGTGAAAGGCATGTACGGGGTCCACTGAGAAAAGAAGAGCGTTCATGGCACACCTTGCAGACGAACATTCTTTCCTCTGCATGTCCTGGAGTCCTGTGCAGACTGAGCAAGATCAGGGGAAAAAAAAACGTGGCCATTGATTACAACCGCAAGAAGGTACGCGAATGAATATGAATAATGTTGCATCTGTGCCACAATGTTTTCCGAAATGTACTATAAAGTCATAAAATGAATAATTCCAAATATCATATATACTTATGTCTCTGTTTTTTTGTCAGTGTGGCTTTGACATCACAGGCCTTAAGGTGGATACTAATTCAGCATAAGCAGGAACACTCAATACAATTGAATAAGAAAAAATCAAGTGACAATGAGATACGAATAAGGCAGATTTGCCAGCGTTTGTGTGTCAGCTTTTATCCTTCCAGATCAGAGAATTTCCAGTTCGACTGTCTCAAAACACCACTCACATCTACAGTTATTCCCAGTTGCAGATAAAAAGTAATAGCGTCAGATCCCAGGGGGGTGGGCCGTAGTATGTATCGTGATCGTGACTGAGAGAATAAAAGTGAAAAATAAAAACAGTAACTTTTACAAGTACTTTACATTTAATACAGTGGCTGTTAGAGACACAAATCAAATGTATGTGTTTATTGTATAATATTAACAATAACGGCAACTCACCACTCAAAACGGTAAATATATGACGCAGTCAGGATCAAACCGGGGGACTCTTGATTATAAGTCAGCAATTCCTACCGCTGCACCATGGAAGCTATTGTATCATCCTTGAACCTTTTGTGAAAGTGTGTATTTGATCTTTGCACTTCAGGCTTTACACATTATATAGTTTATGTCTACATTTTGTCATTTATTACTAAAATATGAAAAAGTTTCAGTTTTAACAATGTATTTTTTGGTTAAGTTAAATGCACTTTTTTTGTTTAAAGACTATGTGCACTTTAGTTTGTGTTGTTTAATGTATATTTTTTTTTTGTTGTGATGGTCACACTAACATAAAAACATCTGATTATTTTCAAATTCATTCATGTTTCACTGGTTATTTTAATTTGATTATTATTAATTTTAATTGTGTTAATGCAGAGACATCAGGGTGACATTCACAGGTTGACAGACGTGAGCAGATGAGGTAAGACATGCACTGGAGCCCAGAACAGCATGTGCAACCACAGGTCACAGGCATCAAAATAGTCAGGCATGAAATAATCGTGACTAATTGAAAAATAAATTGAACGATTAGTCGACTACCAAAATAATCATTAGTTGCAGCCCTAGGTGGTAGTTGTGTACTTCTTTCTTTTTTGGGCAACCATCAATACCTTATTATAAACAAATCTCACCCTTGTGATGTTTATATACTGAACGTTTCAGAATGCTCTTGAAAATTCTGGAATTGGACATTATTGTGTTATGGGGTAACAGAGACCGCATATAAAATGAGTGTTAATTCAGTGAATTGGCTCTTGGGCTTGCTTAATGGCACTTAAAGTATTAATCTGGGTCACCAAGTACTGCCTATGATATTCTTCCTCAAGAATACAGTAACATGCTCACAGTCTGGAATCATTTTCAAATAATTCTAAATTCAGCATTTATAACATGCTCCAGAGTTCAGGAGGTGGTTGGTGCATCAGGTGCTCTCACTTGTAGCTGTTGGTTTGTTTTGTATATGTTGTAATCTACAGACTTGACTGTAAACTACTCTGTTATGATAGACAGAGACAGGAAGAGGCAGTGACATAAAAAGGAAGATGCCCAAAGTGATTGCAGAGCTAGACTGAGTGTAATACTGTACTTCATATTTGATGGTGTCTGCTATAACCAAAAAAATAGGAGTAGTTCAGGGTGTCACCATTTCCTGGGGCTACAATAAAAGAAAGTTATAAATGGCTCTGATTTCTGACTTTTGAATAAATGGTCCTGGATACAGACATTTAATTCCCAACCTTGTTGTTACAGTCATTTCTTAACTTCGCAGGTCACTACAATATGCACAGTAAATCTTAAGACAGTCTGTTGTGTGAGTACTATTTGGACATTGTAGGCCACTGCATGTTCTTTTCTCTGTCATCATTCTTGTTTTAAATATTTGGCTTTGTTTACTTATTATGTTTTTTTAATATATCTTAATAATGTTACTGTTAATTATTGTAATGTTAAAATCTTCTGATCCTCCACATTTCATTGTGGCAGTGTCCATTACTGTGAAACTGATCATATTGGGTCATAACATTCTTGTCTACTTGGTGCAAAAATGGTTGTATTTGTTTTCATCAAACTGAGTTACCACATTCAAATGGTTGATTCAGACATCGATATATTAGCAATTTCTGTTTGCTATTTGTCATTCTTGGGGGTTACATTATTATCTGCATATGCTCAAGCCCTGTACCAGGCTTGCTTCCTCCCTGACCTCTTTAGCAGGTGACTTAAATTCCACAGAGGTGAGGTTATGGCTGGAGTTAACACTAGCTATGCTTAACATTCTATTAGACCAATGATTCCCAAAGTGGGATGTAGTGGCAGTGGTACGATCCTGGGGGGGAATTAGTGGCCTACGGAACAAAAGGGGGCCGTTGAATAAAAGTAAGGGGATGATGAGAGCATAAAGCACAATAATTAAGTGCTGAAAAATGTTATAATTAATTTTTTTTAAACACTTCTCTACTTAACGATGCACATATACAATTATGCATCATCGCATCATTGTGATTTTCATTGACTTTCAGTTGATCGGGATGTTATGAGATACGTCCAGCACACATCGACAGGAACATTTGCATGTTATAAGTTATTCACTGTACAATACTATAAATATATGATACATATTAAATCAATTTTTGATTGTTTCTAAATAGTGTGACATGCACTTCAGAATTTGAATTAGTGCCAGTGCAATAGGTTCCTAAAAATTGTAGTGCATATTGGATTCCTAGTCATTCCCTACCTTCATGTATCACATACAAAACAACTTATTGTTCTTCCAATAAAACCACAGTTTACACAGGAGTATTTTTATTTTTGATAAAACATTTTAAAATGTTTTATTATATTTTGGTTTAGGTATGTGATAAATTTTCATTTTAGTAATTCTGCAAATGTAACTCATTTTACAGATTATATCATATGGCTTTATTCAGTTGCCTACAAAGTAAACATCACCAGTTTGCTTGACTTTTTTCAAATGAATCTGTGAAGCTTTCAAGACTGGCAGAACATTTAGCAAAAGTTCATGTTGATAAAAAAGATAAGGATTATCGTATTTTAAAAAACTTAAACATTTTTGAAACAACCAACATTGGGAAGTATGTTTTTAGCAGCATCCAAACAAGATGATGATGGGTCGTGCTACATTTCCTTACTAATTGCTAAACTGGGAAAACCACATAGGTTTGGGGTAGAACTAATCCTACCAACTGTCAAGGAGGCCATACTCACTGTACTGTATAAGCCAGCATCTGATATCATGAAGAAAATTATTTTGAGCCATAACACAGTGCAATGGCGAACTGATGAAATGGCTCAGGATGTTAAAGACTCATTATGTGATTATTTAAAAACAACCCAGTTCTTTATACAACTTGATGAGTCCATTTTATCATGAAATGAAGCATTACTTTTAGGATATGTACAATATATAAAAGAAGAAAAAAATCACCAAGAATTATTAATTGCTAAAAAATTACTAACTGATGCTAAAGGAGGATCGATACTTTTAAAGCAAAAGATATCCCTCTGAATAATATCTTGTCAGTTGCTACCGATTGCACTCCAGCGGAGGTAGAGCGCCATTGCAGTTTTATTGTTTATTTTAAAAAATGCGGAGCCACATGTATTTACTGTATATTGTGTGATTCATTGTTAACATTTAGTTGCCAAAAACCTGAGTTATTGAATACATAGGTCATTACTTTATGTAATTACAACAGCCAACATAATCAGAAGTCATTCAATAAATGACAGATTGTTTGGACAAGTTTTTATTGAAAACGATAAAGAATTCAATCTCTTCCTGCTCTATATCAAAGTTTGCTGGCTGTCAAAAGGTGCCTGTTTGAATCATTGTTATAAGCGCGTTGACTCAGTACTAGAGTTTCTGAAAACAGAGACGATTCTTAACGAACCAACTTGATTAATTTCAAAAGTTTTTCCTATAAATTCCATTAGTAAAATGAAGATTGTCCCTCTCTTTTACTTCGTAAATTACATTATCCAACACACCCCTCTCAATATACGAGTAGTGCTGGTCGAAGGTCAGGCCATTCATTCCAGTATGTTGTAGTTGATATGGAAAGTGAGCATAACCAACCCTGCTATCCAGAAAGAGTCACTTGCCCTGAGCTGCAAGCTAATTATATAAGATACAATGCATTCAGTACAATATTAGTATTGTTTTGTACATGAATGGCTTTTTAAGAGGATTTTCACCATAAAGGGTTCCATAACAATATAACTGAAGCATGAGGTTAACTCTAGTGTGAATGTCACATTGAAGGTATTGTGCATGTAGATATATATCTGTTTAAGAAATAATAAAGATTTTTAAGAGATTTAAGATGACCCTATATAAAATAATGGTTTTGGGCAGTGTTGCAGAGCAAGCACTGATCTGATTCTGCTACTGATATTGTGATCCAGAGAAATGATGTAACTTGCATATGCTCCAACAGCCGTCACTATGAAAGTTGCTATACAAATAAATTGGTAGGGAGAATGGCAAAGGAGCTAGATTCAAAGACATATGTATGCAGGTTCAAATATGTGCCTGCTGCTGTATATTGCATGTAACTGGTGTGCCTCTGGCAGGTGTTCTTCAGAAAGCTAAAGCATTCTCATTTCACAGCTTACATCTCAGCTCAACCACTGACCCATTCATTGAATCAGCCTGCTGCTTGAAATCAGAATGCAAATTGTAGATTTTGTTGCCAAGAAACAGATACCCCAGCCTTTTAGATGCTCTGCATTCAATCAGTCATTAACTTTAGTATACAGCTTTCAACAGAAGCTAATAGAAGATATAAAAAATCCTCTATCAAAGCTTCTTATTATGTGCCATCTTAGATTCTATTCTTTGCATATCTTCTATAATAAGTACTGTATATTTTTGATTGTTTCTCTATGTGTAAATGAAAAAATAATGGTTCCCCATCAGGGCTCAGGTTGGCATCTTTCCATTGCCAAACATCTGCCTTTTGATTTGATAAATGGAATTTGCTTTTAACCATTAAAGAGACAAATTTTAGGCACACATATAAGAACTGTGACGATTGGTTTAAGCCTTAAATAGTCCTAAACATTTAAAGATTTCCAGTGAACATGTTCTGATATAAATGACAAGCACTGCTTTGCTTATGATCACTAAATACTAGTAGTATTGCTTAACTTGGACTTAAATGGGCTGAAATTGAATTGCCTGTTTTAACTTATAATATCATATTATAAAATTTAGATAAACATTCACCAGCATGTTTTTGTTGTGGGTTAGAGTTTTATTTCTATTTCTGGTGCAGCGGGAATCAATATAAAAAATGTACTACACTCAAAGTTTCCATTTTTACAAAAAGACAAAATTATGAATTCCCATCATTTTAAAGGCCACAGAAAAAAAACCCTTTTCATTTAATATTGTAGTTTAGGGCTTATGTTTTAAAGAACAAACTTTCACATTAACATGACAATGTGGCACCCCAAAGTCAATTCACTTTATTTTCTAAAGCATTCACTGAATTGGAGAAGGCATTGCTCATGTCTAGTTGGGCAGTATAGTTGGTAAGGTACTGAACTTTAAATCACAAGACTACAGGTCCGACCTCATGTCTGATGCATTTTGTAGCCCTCAGGGTTTCAAACTCAAGATATGAGACCTGTCTTCAGCAGTTCTAACCAATGTGCCACTGGAATAGCTCTCTTAGTGTTTCTACATTCTTGAATCTTCCCTTGCCTCTCAACTAGTATGTCATTCTTAAAGTGGAAGCATGCTCCCAGTTTGTCCATCACCTCATGCAATGTAATTCCTGTCTGTCCTCACCATTAAATTCCTGTCAACACCTTCATGGTCCTGCATTCCTGTCATGGCATACTTTCATCAAAGTCACACCCTAATCTGCTTGTGCTGGTGATCCATCTATTGTCCTTTTTGGGCACCTAGCAATATATGTGCAACATATTGGCCTCTATGGCCACTGTGCTACCACTCTAGCACAAGCAGGACTTCTTTTGCTAGTATTGTTCTCTCTCTCTCTCTCTCTTCCTTGGAGGTCTGATACAGGATGTATCGGTACTCTGTCCCATGCCCCTGTAGAAATCATGAGTCAGTGCTAATTGTTTACATACAGCAGATAGCCTGGAGCCATCTAATTCAACATAAATAGATATGGATAGAGTTAAGAATTGAACAGATGTATGGTAAATGAAGTTGAATGTATATTTCATGAAAAAATATCATTTTACCCAAAGGCAATGCAGTATTTATTTTATAAATGCTAGTGAACATAACAGGTAATGTGTGAATAAAAAATTAATGCAAATCAGAGAAATGTATTGTTCCAGGAAAGGGGCTACACAACACAGCTCTTAATATTAAGTATAAATGCATAGTGGTACATTTAGATATGGATATGGCAACTGCTAAAAGAAGCCATGTGGCATAATAAAACAAGCATTGTGAAACTACTCATCCAGGAAGACAATTATCTTAGCTGGCATCCCAGAAGCTGTCACACAAGCCCTGTTAGAGATCTATAAGGCAGCTGATGTCAGCCATTCACAGAAGGATGGAGTTGTTTTGAAACGATTCCAACCAGAAAGTGGACATGGTGGAGCAACACGAATACCTAGCAGCAAACATGGATAACAGGCTGAACTTTGATCTTAACACAGAATAGATTTGTAAGGAGAGGTATACATGGCTATTCCTTCTTAACGAATGCAATTGTTTTAAAGGGGACAAAACCATAATGACAAGACTTATTGAATCAGTTGTTATATTTGCTTTTATATATTGGTTTGGCAACCTCAGCAATTAGAATGTGAATTGTCTTAACAACCTTGTAAAAATCAGTTACTGGTTTGCTGAAGACCTGTGTCACTAAGCTATATTATAAACAAGTCTGACAGAAAGCTGACTTAATTTGAGACATTAGCCATCCTTTGTTTCCTAAATTTCAGCTATTTCTAACAACAGATTTAAGACTTTTTTATATTGGGGGCTCTAAGTATTTGGAATTCTGCTACTTGTAGGGATGCTGCTGAATTATGAATTATTATTTTTATTGTGTACTGTTAAAGGTAATCATTTTTCTTTGAATAATTGAGTGTGTGTATATATGATAATGATGGTTGTCAGTTTTTCTGTTTTGGCTCATTTCCTTGTATTAGTGTAACAATGCCTTATGTTTCCATCTGGGATAATAAAGTCTACCTGCCTACCTAGCTACCTACCTGCAAAGACTGTATGATGGGTAACAGTGTCAACAAACAGCACAGATCCTAAAAGGCAGCACAGACAACAGGTTACCATAGCTTAAGGAGCATTGACAAGAACTGTTCTGGTGATGTACTGTAAGAGAATGTTGTTTTACAGTACACTATGCTGTCTCCTTATGGAAATCCAGTAGTGATTAACAATACCGAAAAAGCCTCTAAGGTGGCCTGACACAGGTTTATAATTAGCTGATGATGCTGTGAATGGAGTTACATTTCTGTGAGTCTCAGTTGAAGGCCCAATATGTTATCTGGTAGATCATACAGGGGGATGATGGGGGTGACAGCCTGTTGCTCTAACCAAACTCATAGTTGTGTAGCTATTTCACAGGATTCCCCTTATCTTGCTGGGTATAAGAGCATTCCTGCAATAATGGACGTCAAATTTCCGTTGCTCACACACTTGTTAGAAAAACATCAGGATGACTCTTGGCCATAAGGTAATTTTTGGTTAAGCATAATTTTCTTAAAAAATGACAGAACTGGTGAATATAAACCTTTCTCTTAGAAAATTAAGGATATGGTAAAGGATGTAAAAAATTACTACATTCTCTTTCTAGTATTGTATACCAGGACATGGCTAACAATCATCACTCACTCCAATAATAAACAAATCTAATCTGAGGTTACACATTACATATATTTGGTGTTTTGTCATTATTTACTTAACAAAAAGCAAGCCAACATGCAGAAGCAAAAGTGTACAAGTGATTGCATCCTTACTGATTCCATTTAAGAAGTTAATTTTATTTAGAGGCTACTAATTAAGTGCACTTCATTGGTTGATGATCAGTAAGTGCTATCTGTTCTCCCTCCCTCTCTCTCTTCTTGTCTCTAAACATCCATTCGTCCATCTATATAACGTATCATATACTGTATATTTAAGCAAAAAAAAATAGGAAGTCTGCACAATTTGTGCTAGCACACTACACAATGTTTTCACATGCCACACTGATTATTTGCCTCACTATACACTCCTTTTCCATAAAAGTACATCACTGATCCCAAAAGATGACTTAAATGTCTCACAAAGGAAAATTCCAGCAAAAGAAAGTCTGTATGTGAGGGTGGAATATTAATGATAAAAATGGAAAAATGGACTGTACAGTGCTGTACAATAAAGTAAATGAAGTTAATGAAGGCACATTAATCTTGTCTTGTTGGCTCAGTGCTGCTTAAGTAAGCTATTGACAAAGCCCTGTGAGAAGCATTTAAGTTTTTTTCAGGAGAGGATGGATGGATGACAAGGAAAATCCCAATAATCCTGCTTATCATTTCTTGTCCTCAACAACTTATTAGTTCACCATTTTCAGGGGAAATCTGTCTTTTGGATATGCCATGTTTCATGGCATGGCCCGGGACAAGGACATTGAAATGTTTGATCATGGCCTTGTTGCTGAGATAAGACTAAGGGTGGGGATAGGGAGTAGTTAAAGAGAGAAGGGAGACAGATCAAGTTATATTTGTCTTTTTTCTATGTCCTTATGAGACTTCACCAGTTGTGTTATCTACAAGGGAAAAGATTTTGCTTTAAGTTAAAAAATATAAAGATTTTTTTTTTTGTATTTTTTCTTTCCATGTCTTGAAAAACTAACCATGACTAAGGTCATGAAAGGTCATAATCATGAACACAAAAGGAAGATGTTAAACATTAAAACATGTTAAAAAAATCTTAAAAAGAGGAACAGCTTCTTCTTTTTTTTTACATGATAGTTCCTTGAGGGTCGAATATTGTATTTTTGTAGGTTACAAATACATTTAAGTAGTTGGGTCAATCTTGTTTGAAAAAAGATTTGGTTGACCTATTTTCACTCTAACTTCAAAGCTACCAAGAGATTTTGGGCTCTAAAGGGCACCATTTTATGGTGGTGAGGAAACTATGCTGTTTTAAATATACAGGTATATGAGCAGTATTCCATTTGAATAATGAAGAATTCAGGGTGAAAGGTCTTGCATTAGGTTCCCATTTACAATCATAAGAAAAATCTTCTGCTTATTTTTTTCTGATGTGTGATCAAGGTACCTTCCTACTAAGATTCTCTGTGTTGGTTAGGGCAGGGATATTGAGAGTTCAGTTTGACGTATTTCAATTTTATTTTAAGCATAAATATTAGCAATGTTGCATTGCTTTCAGTTTTTGTGTGAACTGTGTTTTTACATATTGTATTGTAATCTTATAAGCTAAAGGAAACTCAATAAATCTGCAAAAAACGCATTTTGAACAGAACTGTTCCATGATTGAGTGTGAAAAGTTAATTTGTACTACTCTGACATACATTAATTAATTTTTACTACTTATTGAAGTTTACGTAATTAACATTTAATTGCCATAACTATTATTATGTTTTTTCTTTTTAATTGTATGCTTTGAAAACAATGGTCAAATATAAATGAATAAGTTCTTAATAGAACGGGTTGGAAAATGAATGGATGGATAGAAGGTCAGGTTATGGCGTTATTGAGGTAGCTGAGGTATTATATAGTGAGGTGTATATTTTACACTGTCCTCTTTCACTATGAATTCACTCAGTATTTGTTGTTTTTTTTTGGGGGGGGGGGTTGTTCTTTCTAAATTGGAGTGGAATTAAAAAAGAAAGATATTACATTCTTTATAACACATATATAGTTTGCTGCAATGTCTGAATAAATAACTTTCTGGATATTTCTTATTTGATATAATAATGAACGAGGACACAATACACTTTCATTGCATTATCTATTCACATGTATTACAGTAAGTTTTGAATTGTCATTTAGTTAAAAACTTTGCTGGAATGAAAGCCATGACCAAAAAATATTAAGAAAAAACATATGCAACCCTCATGTATAAGTTTCACAGCAAGTCATAAATACTATAGCTGAAACTGAAATCCTATTATGTTTTACTTATACTGTTTATTGGCAAACTATTATTTTGTAGACGCAACAGTATAACATCTCTGGATGTGCCTAGGGAACATGCCATGTTCTCTGTTTAAACCTGTGTAATTTCCATCAACACATTTCAAAATAAAAGAAACTTTAAACTATCACTGCATTCATCCTTCGATACATTCAAACTGGCAACTGCTAGCCCAACTCTAAGAGTACTAAAAAGCTACAAAATATATTAAGAAAAGTATTGTCCATGCCTTTCTGACTGATGTTATGCCAACATGTAGAGGTGCATTAACATCCTCTGCCAAAACAGTGACATACCATTAGGTAAAACATTTTCCATGCATTCCTTTCAGGTCTCATTTTTTCCAGTTCATTGCTGTGAGGAACCAGAGTCTGTCCTGACAAAATTAGGTGCAAGACAGAACCAAAGCCTGGGTGGAATGCTAATTCACCAAAGACCACATTTACATACTGTACTATATATATCCATGCCAGTTTAGACCTGTCAAACAAGCCAACCTGTATGCTTTTGAGATGTGAAAGGAAGGCAGGAGTATCCATTGAAAAACACACCATGGAAAAAGTACACAAAGTGAGTACATTGAGGTTTAGACCGGTCTCTTTAAAGCTGTGAAGCAGCAGTACTAACCACTGCAAAACCATCCTGTCTAGTGCAATACCTTATGATTTACAACTCACAATCCACAACTAAATATTTATGAGTATTGTTTAAAGCTGGGGCTTGGCTATCATCAGGGCAAAATCATTCACACACCTAATTCAGAATCACCATTTAACTTCACATGCACATTTCTGAGATGTACGGGGAATTCCAAACTTTGTAAAAAAAAAAAAAAAAAACTCTCTCACAGATACAGGGAGAAAATGAAAAACCACGCTGGATTTTGAACTCATTATGCTGTACCTGTGAGGCATTAACCACTGCACCACCATGCTGCTCAGTGTAAAACGTAAAGAATGCATTGTTAATTTTGCACTTATTGTTAAAGAGAAAACTGCTGTGTGTGTCAGAATGTATAAGCTTGCTAACTGGTTGTTCTCAGATATATAACATTGCATGAATTAAGTGTATTTTAAAGCCAGCAAGATGGGGAGAAAAAATTATTTTCCTTTTTAACAATCCCAAACCAGAAAAATTACAGATAGTTTTTCCATCAGACCACGCTGACGTTCAGCAGCATCTCCCATATGCATACATGTCTACTTAAGGTTTCTTTCATTAAAAAAAATCAGGTTTAGCAATCACTTATTTTTTTTTAATAAGTGTAGTGGTTAGAAGAAGGAGGGAGGTGTTGGGATGCTGAAATAACCCGAGAATCATTTCACTTGTAACTATGTATGCCATCAATTGTGAAGGATTTTCAGTCGTTGAGGCGGCAGGCAGTAAATCCGTTACAAAACAAGAACCACCAATGTCATACATCGATGTAAAATATGAAACCATTTGCAAGGGGCTGCAGGTTTTATTACCTGACAAGAGATTCATTTCATGGGTCATTTCAAAAGCAGGCAAAGTTATGATTTCTATAAAAGATTACAATATTGGGATGTGCAATGATTTTTTTCTTCTTTTGTTTCTGAGGGCACAATAGTTAGAAGCTAAGTGATGGGCTCGCTAATCTTTTCACTATCTGCTGAGTAAAACCTCTGAAGACAAGCCATTTGCAAAAAGGAGAAACAAGGAATCAGCAGTACTGAAAATTGTTCACTGGGAAATATCAGCCTTGTCTAGAGAGAGATTTTGTCAGGATGTACGTATGTGCATTCAAACACGAAAGAGGTACAGCATGTTTTCTAATGAAGAGCACCAAAACATATCTCAGTACTAAAGTAAGCACGTTTTCAATTCCAGTACAATTAAAAATGTGTCCTGTTTTGGTCCATTCATTCTCTAAGCATCATTTTGACTTCTCATTTATCCTCTATGTTCCTTTCAATGTAGAATATTTATTTCATGTACTCCCCTAAGAAAACACAAAAATATACAAACCTAAAAAACCTTTTACTCTATACATCTACAGTACATGTGCTGATTGTTTTTTTAATGCCTGACTGCTCTTAGAAGCTACTACTTCATCATTTAAAAATGACTGATACTTAATTTCTTACACTTATTGATGTGCCTCAAAATATGTCAAAAAGCCTGACAGGAGGCAGCAAAGGTTAGTAAACATACGAAAGTAAAGAGATAAATGAAAACTGGGTGATGGAAACATGGCCAAGACAGCTGACATTTGTGTAGGACTTTTAAAAAGAAAGGAGAAAAGATGAAGAAAATGATGTGAGAGTGGAAATTTATAAAAAAGTTAAAAATAAAAAACAGCAGCCTGAAAACATAAAGGATTACATTTTTAGTAGGTATTTATCAGGTGAAATGCTCAAAGTGTACTAATACATTATGTATTCTACTCTACCAAAATTATTATAGCCTTGGAGTTGTACTTGATAGTCGCCTTTAAATTTCACATTGATGCTCCAGGTGAAACTTCATTTTGTTACCTATATCACTGTCATTTCTTTTATCTCTTCTCTGTTAGCCATCAGCAGTTTGCCTTTTAGAGGTCTTCCTCTGGAAAGTACCAGCAGTGTTCACATTACTTCACAGTTGGCTCATCTGCTCTTGCTTTTTGTATGTATTGAAGTCATTGTTGACACTGTGCAGTTGCTCTATAAAATTGTTTCTTTCAATAATCCAGAAAATTTAAGAGTATATAAGTAACCTTTCATAAATTGCTCACAATGCAGAGTCTGGCATCTGCATTAACTTTACAAAAATGGCCATTTGGGGACATTATAACTTAAGCAGGTCCTTAGGAGAACCATTTTAACAGATACAACCTGAAAGCAATGATAACACTGTCTAGGTTAGTATGATGCCATTATTTTAACCAGACAAGAACCCTCACAAGACTTACCAGTGTTCAATAAAGAAAACCACCTAAACACCTTACTCATTTAGTTTAATAAATTAATCAAAGTATATAACTCAATAAAACCAAACAAATCTAATTAAGGGTCGCAGCTGAGAAAATATATTATAACATTAAAATTTAGAAGAACAAACAGTAAAAAAACAATTCTGGCCCCCTTTATTTACATTCACATATGAAATGTACTCATGAAAATGATAAAATGGTTACACATTCACCAACAATTTAAAGGCAAATTCTTTACTGCTTACTCTTCTCAACTCCTGAAGTTATACATTGATGTGCACTCTGGAGCCCTGACAATAAAATTATATTTAAGAAGTCGTTTTCTTATTATCTTTCAGTTACGTTTTCACTGAAGCTCTTCTCTGGAGTTAGATTAGTCTCTGAATCTGTCCATTTAATTGTTTAATTTCTCTAAAGAATAAATTAAGATACTAGATTCTAGCTGTTGACTTGCACCAAGACTATAATACACAGCTGAGTCTTTGACTTGGGGAAGAACATCAAGAAGCAGCCTGACACAAGATTTCTCCACGATTAGTTCTCCTTCAGACATGATTTACTTCACTACCAAAAGTAATGACAAAGGAGTGCCACATTGAATTGCTTTTCCCCATAAATAGTAGAATTTCCTCAACATTTATGTCTGTCACATTATCCGTTTCTATTCAGCACATTCATCATCTTTTAACTTGCCCTTTGATTATTAGTCTCTGCCTTTTCTCTGCCCCCTTCTTCCTTCTCTCTATAGAAAATCATTCTTATTGTGGTCTTTAATTCAATAAGTTACTGATGCAAGCACAAGGCGTTAACTAGGGTGTTAAATTTATCTTTGCTGCTCACACAATATTAATCATTGTTAGTTGAGTACTTCTCGTGCAGGCTTTTGTACTGTCCCAGCACTCCCATTATACAATTCTTGATAAACAATACTTTAGCTTTATGGCTAAAGTAATTTCCTTTACCTATCTACATAGGAAGTACATTGAGAAGTACATCTGGACATTCATATCTAAACTAGGAATCTACTACTGGATTTTTAATTGTTGCTGTTTCAGTAGTTACCACTAATCACCAAGAATTTCATCTGTACTAAATTGGACCCTGAACTTGGACAACTATGTTTGAATAGGCATTATGTAAAATAAATATTGATTTATGTGTTCTTCAGGAATCATATAATGAAATATTAAAAGCCCAATCATTTTTTTTCTTTAGCTTGGCGTGGACATAGTGTGTCCATTATGTCAGCCTTCACGGGTGCTTTACAAATCAGTTAGCAATATTTGAAGAAGTAATTGCATCTACTGATGAATAGATATTGAATATACACTTAAAGTTCAAAAGATTTTACATCAAGATGGTAAGGGTAAAGGTCAGCATTTAGAACCATAGATTGTTTGGGAGACTCCGTCTAAATAATGCATTTCATTTTATTCTTGCAGACAGTGCAAATAGAGCATTTTGAGATTTAATAAACAAAGTTAGGGCATTAGTCATATTTTAAATGGAATAACAATAGGGACATCATTGGAAGGTTATGGTAATTCTTTCCACAATCCTCAATATGCATTTCCCAATGGTTTTCAATGCAAAAAATCACATTCAGAGAAAACCGTTTCAGATGTCTACACTGTTTAAGCAGTAAAGAAAGATATTCTGGGCTGCCTAAGTAGAAAACTATGATCTGGTAGGTGGTTTGGTCAGTTTTATTCTAGGAAATTCCACTGAGCTTCTGTGGGTCATCTTGGAATAGGTATCATAATAATTCTCTGTTTAATCTTTCAACAATAATTTCTTGTCCATTGAGAAGTCCTTGAAGTTATATTAAGTTCCCATTGTAGTACAAAGATATTTTAAAGTAGGTTATATGCTCTTTAGATATCCTTGTTCAAATATAAATAAAAAAGCTTTATCTACATTAGTAAGAAGCTGGTTAAGCTTGCAGATGATACCTAAATGCAGATAATCTAGAATCTGTTGAATCTTTGCAGAGGGACTTGGACAGCATACAGGCTTGGGCAGATTTGTGACAAATGAAATATAATGTCAGTAAGTGTAAAGTATTACAATAGGAAGTAAAAATGTTAGTTTTAAATACACAATGGGTGGTCTGAAAATCGAAAGTATACCTTATGATAAGGATTTAGGAGTTGTAGTGGATTCTACACTATCAACTGCCAGACAGTGTTCAGAAACCATTAAGAAGGCAAACAGAATATTAGTTTATATAGCACGGTGTGTAGAGTACAAGTCCAAGGAGGTGATGCTCAAGCTTTATAACGCACTGGTGAGACCTCATCTGGAGTACTGTGTGCAATTTTGATCCCCAGACTACAAAAATGACTTAGCTGCACTAGACAAAAAGTCCAGGGAAGAGCAACTTGGCTGATTCCAGGGCTACAGGGGATGAATTATGAAGAAAGATTAAAAGAGCTGAGACTTTTTTAGTTTAAGCAAAAGAAAATGAAGAGGAGACATGTTTAAGGTGTTTAAAATTATGAAGGAAATTAGTACAGAGGATCAAGGCTGATATTTTATATTAAGTCCATCAAGAACACAGGGACACAGTTGGAAACTTGTGAAGGATAGTGTGGTAGACAGTAAGACTTTAGGGACTTTCAAAACTGGACTTGATGTTTTTTTAGAAGAATTAAGTGGATAGGACTGGTGAGCTTTGTTGGGCTGAATGACCTGTTCTTGACTAGATTGTTCTAATGTTCTACTGCTCAGTGTTTCACAAACTCAGTCCTTGCGACCATATACAGACTTTTGTTCCAACCATTATTATAATCAGTGAGTCTTTTTACCAGTAATTGATCTTATTTTAATTAGATGTTTTTTTTAATCTTCATTAATTCTGCACCAGACAAAGCACATCAGTATGCTTTTTACATTTATAAAACATTTTTAAATATTTGTATTTAATAAAATTTTTAAATCCTTTTTGTTGTTTTTCTGTTAATTTATTTTTTCCCATGTATTGTGCTCCCTTGATTATATTAATGACAATTAAGAGCAAGTACAGTAGACACCTAGGCAAATGACAGTGAATGATTACAGTTACAGACCCACTAATGTGATTATTAATAAATATGATATTATATATACAGTAATCCCTCCTCGGTCACGGGGGTTGCGTTCCAGAACCCGCCGCAATAGGTAAAAATCCGCGAAGTAGAAACCATATGTTTGTATGGTTATTTTTATGTATTTTAAGCCCTTAGAAACTCTCCCACACTGTTTATAAATATTCTCTGCACAGTTATACAGTAAACCCTTGTTTATGGCGGTTAATCCGCTCCAGACAGATGAATGAATTTCCATGAAGTAGGATTCTTTATTTATAAATCTAATATTTTCGCAGTTAGAGCATTGAAAACCTGTTTATGACCTTCTAAATGCGTTTTTTAACATTATTAGATCCTTCTAGACATGAAATAACACCCTTTAGTCAAATGTTTAAACTGTGCTCCATGACAAGACAGATGGCAGTTCCGTCTCAAAATTAAAAAAATGCAAACATATCTTCCTCTTCAAAGGAGTGCCGTCAGGAGCAGAGAATGTCAGAGACAGGGAGTAAAGTAAACAATCAAAAATCAATGGGGCTGTTGAGCTTTTATGTATTTGAAGCTCCGCGATAAAGCAGCCGCAATGAAGGGATCAATGTGAAGGTAGTCTTTCAGCATTTTTTACAGGAGCGTCCGTATCTTCTAAGCAAACAGCCTCTGTGCAAACAGCCCCTCTGCTCACACCCCCTCCGTCAGGAGCATAGAATGTCAGAGAGTTAGAGAGACAGAGAAAGTAAACAATCAAAAATCAATACATGCTGCTAGAGCTTTTAAGTTTGTGAAGCGCCGCACGAGAAGCATATCGTATATCATTGAGGAGTTTTATTTAATATGTAATTCGTGCTCTGATTGGGTAGCTTCTCGGCCACCCACCAATAGCGTCCCTTGTATGAAATCAACTGGGCAAACAAACTGAGGAAGCAGGTACCATAAATTAAAAGACCCATTGTCCGCAGAAATCCGCGAACCAGTGAAAAATCCGTGATATATATTTAGATATGCTTACATTTAAAATCCGCGATGGAGTGAAGCCGCGAAAGTCGAAGCGCGATATAGCGAGGGATCACTGTATATATATATATATATATATACTAGCAAAATACCCGTTGTCAGGGATGCCAGGGGCAATGACCCGGCCGGGACGCCGTGAGGGACCGGATGTGGGTCTGCGCCCACCCTGGATCACGTGGGGGCCGCCTTCCTGGTTGCTCTGGGGGCCACGGGTTGAGGGCATGGAAGCCCCACCCTGTAGGGGCCCGTGGTCACCGCCAGGAGGTTCCCCAATGCCTTGGGGACCTGTTACCTCAGCACTTCCGCTACACCAGGAAGTGCTGGGGGGAAGAATTAAGAGGACACCCGGAGAGCTGCCGGGAGAACAGCCGGCACTTCTGCCACACTGGGGCGTGGCCAACGAGGGATTGCCGGGAGCCACCTCGAGCTCGTCTGGGAGAGGATAAAAGGGGCCGTCTCCCTTCATTCAAGGCTGGACTCGGGTGGAAGCAGGACGAGGCAAGAGAAGAGAGAGTGGAGGCAGCCCGAAGAAAGGCATTGAGTGGCCAGGATTGAGTTGGGGTTTGTGCACTGGACTTTATATTTGTAAATATTGCATATATAATAAACGTATGGTGGTGACAAACAACATGTCCGCCTGTCTGTGTCCGGGTCGGCTCCACACCGTGCTTCGCAGCAGAGAAGTAGTGTGTTAAAGAAGTAATGAAAAAGAAAAGGAAACATTTTGAAAATAACGTAACATGATTGTCAATGTAATTGTTTTGTCACTGTTATGAGTGTTGCTGTCATATTATATATATATACACATACATACACACACATTATATATATCTATATATCTATATCTATATCTCGCTATATCTATATCCACACATACATTATATCTCTATCTATCTCTATCTATATATCTATATCTATATCTATATATATATATACACACACACACATACATATACACACACATATACCTGTATATATACCCTTTGGGGTGCGAGCAGCTGTTGCTGGAGGTGCCAGAATCCATTGAGGAAGAAAAATAAAAAACATTATTTGTACAAAATTTTAATTTATCTATCCATTCCTAAATAATTAAATGGGCAGGCTATTTTGTATCAGTGTAATACGCTGCTTGTTAAAATGGATGACTTCGTGCTGCTCGGGTATTATGAACTATCGTATCTGTTCAAGTTCTATTTAAATTTTAAATATAAGTAATTTTTATTTAGTTGACAGAAATATGTTTGGTAGGAATGTAAGTTAAATTTAGTCATCATTGCATAAATTTTTCTTCACCATAGAAATTTAAAGACTAAATTCAACTTACATTCCTACCAAAGATATTTCTGTCGACTAAATAGAAGCTACTTATATCCAAATAGAACTTGAAAAGATATATTTTTTCGAATCTGATCCCGCATTGTAGAACGACTTGACGCGCAGCACATCGAGCCTGCGAGCTATTGAGCTGTCGCCTGCCTGCCTCAATAAGTGACCCTCGCTTCACTCTTACTTTTTTACCGTTCATTTAATCATGGGTAGTCGCGAAAAAATTAGAAAATGGAAGGAGGATTACACTGAGTAAGGCTTGACCAAAACAATTATTGATGGCGAATAAAGTATCCATTATTCATAAAGCTTCAATTGGTGATCTGTTTTTCTGCGTTAACCTCATATTTTTTCATATTTCTTCTCAAACTAAGGGGGTGCGAGGGTAAACTGAATCGGGAAGCGCTGATTTATATATATTGAATATATTGAAATAGTTTTACTGTCAAATAATGCAAACAATACGTGGCACGTGTTTCGCCCTAATTCTGGGCTCATCAGGCGTACACACTCACTGCACCCCCTTTCAGGAATCGAGCCTCGGACGTCAGCGCTAGAGGCGGAGCCTCTCGTGTTGTGCCACGGCGTGTGGTTCGTTTATTTGACAGTATGTAGATCGGGAGATATATATATATATATATATAAGATAACTGCTGTAGCCACAATAAATGCCTTTATTGAATAGACAAACCGGGGTGAACAAGTTCCTTTCTACTGCAGCCACAGCCGCGACATCACATAAAAAACATCAATAATAACTCATAAACTTGCAATATTATTTAGGAAAATCGCAACATTTTACTCACCAAAAATTCGGATTATTTGTAAACAAAATCCATCCTCCTCTCTTTCCTCAAAAACAGTTTAATTACTCTGTCATACGGATTATCCATGCGCTTCAGTTCCATCAAAACATCCCTTTCTTTCGCATTCGAAGCTAATGCTGAAAGGCGAACCCGCCCTATGGTATTTCTGGCATAAGTTTGAATTCGCTTTAGGGCTGAAAATGTCCGCTCGACAGAAGCAGTGTACACGGGAATGCTCACCGCCAAATATACCAATGTGAACAGCTGCCCCATGCTCTCATTCAGATTTTTCTGATGAAGGAAGTCAAGGAGATCAGTGGGAGAGTTTCCTAAAAAATCATTCATGGCATACATTGCAGTCAGTTCTGTTTTTAGCCGAGACAGATCAAAAAGCGCTCCGTGGCTCTTGTGTTAAACTGGAGAAGGCTGCATGAGTGAAATTT
The DNA here is from genome assembly GCA_026402145.1 of Polypterus bichir lapradei. Lineage (NCBI taxonomy): Eukaryota > Metazoa > Chordata > Cladistia > Polypteriformes > Polypteridae > Polypterus > Polypterus bichir. The sequence continues at coordinate 2,063,829 of JANRMT010062795.1, forward strand.
TTCTTGTATTCCCGAAACTTCTGGGTCTCGAGGAGCATGACAAACATCAGGTTTTCGTGGTCTTGAAATCTGGTCTGTGTCTGGCAAATAATATTGTCCAGAATCCTGCCATGGAGTTGGCCATAGTGCGCGCGACGATCTTTCGCTCGGAGTGTTTGCGGTGCGTTCAGTGGCCTCATAGAGTTCCTCATATTGGCTTCTATCCAATCAATGGGTCTGAATATGGTGACGTTGCCTGCTAGAGGGCCCGACTGACACCAACTCAAAATCTGATTGGTTGAAGCAACAGGTTAATCGACATTTATTCTGTGTTAGAGTGCCTACACAACGGATTGTGAAAGCCTCTCTGCCTGGCAACAAATGATGGCTGAAATGTGATTGGTTAAATGCTTTAATACGAAACTCCGCCTCCCATGCCTATCGAGCTGCAGTCTATTCTCTCTGTCTGGCAACAAATGATGGCTGAAATGTGATTGGTTAAATGCTTTAATAAGAAACTCCGCTTCCCACGGCTATCGAGCTGCAGTCTATTACAGTACAGTATATGGACGAAAATACGTTCCAGTTATGACCATTACGCGAAGAATTTCGAAATGAAACCTGCCCAACTTTTGTAAGTAAGCTGTAAGGAATGAGCCTGCCAAATTTCAGCCTTCTACCTACACGGGAAGTTGGAGAATTAGTGATGAGTGAGTGAGTGAGGGCTTTGCCTTTTATTAGTATAGACTAGCAAAATACCCGCGCTTCGCAGCAGCGAAGTACTGCCTTAAAATTTTTATTAAGAAGAAAATTAAACCTTTTTAAACTGAGGGAAAATATATCCATAATTATTTGTTAAGGATCTCTTTGTATACCACATTGTTAGTTCGGCCCTCCGGTTATAATATGACCAAGCTGTGCGCTAAGCTTACTCTTGAGCATGCAATGTACAGTTGGCCATGTGAAAAGTAATCTTGTTTCAAGTCTCACAGCTTGGGTTGCTGCTGTCATAATCGGTTTGAGTTTCATGGTTTGGTTCAATTATGACAGTATTTGCAGGACTTGTGTTGAAGAGACATTCAGCATCTATCAAGCATTGTAAGCATAAAACCGGTTTCATCGATAACTTCACATCCAGCTTTTGAGAGTTTAAACTTTCATAAACATCAAAGTGTCTACTACTGAAATCATCACCTGTGAATCTAAGATATTTAAGAGGCATTGGTGGTTGTCCAAAGGTGTCAAATATTTGGCCATTTCGGTACACTTGAAAGCAACAACTGAACAATTCAGTGGTAGCCATCAACTCACATGCAGAACCATAGGTGAAGGGCTTAAGTATTTCACTCTTTTAGTGCTCCTGTGTAGTATAATTATCTCCTGTACCGTCATCAGTCCACACCTTGAACCTGTCATTCAATACATAAGACACAATGTTCCTCCGGATATCAAGAGTGAGCCTGATATGGCTGTGCAATATGTAACAAAGAGAATGGAAAAGGCAGGTGCCATCTCCGGGCATGGAAACCACTCGGTAAGTGACAGTTCTTTGATCGATGGTGATCACCTCGATAGACATGTTAATAGGGGTATGGTTGGAACGATAAAGGAAATGGGTACCTGAACAATGTAAAGTAAGTCTAAAATACCTACACAATAACTATAATCGTAATAAAAGAACAATAAAACAGCGGAGAAGCCGTGGATTAAATAAAAAGGCTGTAGTTATCAGAAGGGAGACGTGAATCCCGTGGCAAAGCAAGGAAGGGAATGTAGAGACCGGAGCGATGGACGGCCTTATATAGGCAGGCAGCCAACAACGTGGGAGGCATTGGGACCCAACGCCACCTCACACAGTGACCGAGCTGCAGGCTATGGATGTATATATGTATGTAAGTAGGATTCAGTTAGCGCTGGGAACCCGCGTACCAAATTTCTTGAAGATGGGCCCATAAGTAACAAAGACTGTTGGAAAGTTCAATATGGCGGCCGACAGTGACGTCATACCACTGAAATAAGTACGTACATCGGTTTTAGTTAGCACAGGGAAGCCGCCTACTAAATTTCACGAAGATAGGGCCATAAATAAGAAAGTTCAATATGGCGAACGTTGTCGACCGTTACGCGTAGAATTTCGAAATGAAACCTGCTTAACTTTTGTAAGTAAGCTGTAAGGAATAAGCCTGCCAAATTTAAGCCTTTTACCTACACGGGAAGTTGGAGAATTAGTGACGTTGGAAAGTTCAATATGGCGGCTGACAGTGGCGTCATACCACCGAAATAAGTACGTACGTTGGTTTCTGTTAGCGCAGGGAAGCCGCCTACCAAATTTCGTGAAGATGGGGCCATAAATAAGAAAGTTCAACATGGTGGATGTTGTCAACCGTTATGACCATTACGCGTAGAATTTCGAAACGAAACCTGCTTAACTTTTGTAAGTAAGCTATAAGGAATGAGCCTGCCAAATTTCAGCCTTCTACCTACATGGAAAGTTGGAGAATTAGTGATGAGTGAGTGAGTGAATGAGTGAGTCAGTCAGTCAGTCAGTGAGGGCTTTGCCTTTTATTAGTATAGATGAAATAGCTTTACTGTCAAATAATGCAAAGAGTACGCGACACATGTTTTGCCCTAATTCTGGGCTCATCAGGCATACACACTCACTGCACACCCTCTCTGGGAATCGAACCTCGGACATCAGCGCTAGAGGTGAAGCCTCTTGCGTTGCGCCACTGCGTATGGTTCATTTATTTGACAGTATGTAGATCGGGGTAGTTACATTCATAGCATTCGTAGTCTGAATCACAATCTGATTGTATGGGTGGTTACCTACCAGGTAACGCTTGTGGTTGGTCTGCAAGCCGGCAAACATCCGCCACGGTGCCCTTTCTCAGTTGCGAGAAGCAGATCATAGAATGAAGCAGATCATAGAATCAGATTGTGATTCAGACTACGGATGCCATGAATATATATATATATATATATATATATAT
>JANRMT010062795.1:2067691-2124521 GCA_026402145.1 Polypterus bichir lapradei
TAAGCTATAAGGAATGAGCCTGCCAAATTTCAGCCTTCTACCTACATGGAAAGTTGGAGAATTAGTGATGAGTGAGTGAGTGAATGAGTGAGTCAGTCAGTCAGTCAGTGAGGGCTTTGCCTTTTATTAGTATAGATGAAATAGCTTTACTGTCAAATAATGCAAAGAGTACGCGACACATGTTTTGCCCTAATTCTGGGCTCATCAGGCATACACACTCACGGCACACCCTCTCTGGGAATCGAACCTCGGACATCAGCGCTAGAGGTGAAGCCTCTTGCGTTGCGCCACTGCGTATGGTTCATTTATTTGACAGTATGTATCATCGGGGTAGTTACATTCATAGCATTCGTAGTCTGAATCACAATCTGATTGTATGGGTGGTTACCTACCAGGTAACGCTTGTGGTTGGTCTGCAAGCCGGCAAACATCCGCCACGGTGCCCTTTCTCAGTTGCGAGAAGCAGATCATAGAATGAAGCAGATCATAGAATCAGATTGTGATTCAGACTACGGATGCCATGAATATATATATATATATATATATATATATGAATAAATATATATATGAATATATATAAATATGAATATATATGAATATGAATAAAGTAATAAGTAAGCAGAAAACTTGGAAAAACAAAATGAAAATCATGATGATGATGGTAATCTTAAAAACAATGCTTAAAAAACAATTAAGTTATTCCTATGTGACATGCACAAATGCATCGTCCATTTAAATACAAATTTTCCAAACTTAGTTTTGGAATTTCTATATGGATCCTAAAATACAGAAACTAGTAAATAACAGCTTGCTAGGGTCCAATTTACAGCAGAAGCTGTTTACAACAAAAATCTACATCCACATGGGCTACCCAGAGCCAGGACTGAGTATGAGAACCACTAGTCTAGAACTACGTCTGGGACAAACAATTAGTTGTTCTCTTTATAAAGAGAGTACAGAAAGACAATGTAAATGGGGAACTTATAGGTAACATATTGCTGAAATTTATATAACTTGCCATTTTTGAGATGGTGTATACTCTAATTAGGGTTGTATGATGGCACTGCTGTAGGGTTACTGCCTCGCATTACGAAGACCAGGATTGACGTCCTGGGTCATGCCTGCATGGAGTTTGCATGTTTTCCCTGTGGCTGAATGGGTTCATACCAGGTGCTCTGGTTTCCACTCAAGAGTTCCAAGACATGCAGGTTAGGTGGATTGGCAACCCTAAACTGGCCCTAGTGTGTGTTTGGTGTGGGTGTGTGTCCAGGGTTTGTTCCTCCCTTGCACCAAGATAGGCTCTGGCACCCCCTGCAACCCTGTTCAGGACTAAGGGGGTTACAAAATGACTGGCTATATACGATTATTATCCTTTCTAGTCAACACAATCTCCAAATTTGTTTCAGATGTGAATTTACTTATAATGATTTTTAAAAAAGAAGTAGTAAATAGTGTTTGTCCTGAAATATCTTTCATTGTAAGTCTTTCCAATCGCAAACTTCCAACCTTTTTCAAAAATACAACAGCTGAACCAAAGATAGAGAAACCTAATCTTGATTAATTTCATGTAAGTAATGTTCTATGAAGATACCATCATTGAAAAGATAATGTCTTGCCAATTTGGATAATTTGTATAAAATATTAATTTCTTTCAGCATTTCCAATCTGGTGTCCATCCTAGCATCTCAATCAACCTGTCTGGAAAAAAAAAAGTTTTCTAACTTGCTTTGTTATGACTGGCTGAGGATAAATAACCTATACATTTATAAAAGCTGTATTTCATTTGCTGTGTCAGAAAGTAGTTAATCACTCAAATTAAGGTTCTGAGAATATGCAGATGTCAGGCTCAATTAATCTGTTCTAATGTTCAAAATGTTCAAGTAAAGGGAGAACTGAAACAGTTCAGCAGGAAAACATGATCACAACTTGATGATCAGAACTAATTGTTAACTTTCTCTGTGATTCTTTTGGTTCACCAAATGTTTCTCTTTTCCTGAGTTCATAATATGACATGGAAACTTGATTCTTCTTCTGCCTAATTCATAGAACTACTGTCACAAATACTTGCCTCAAGATTTTTCATTTTTCTTCCTTAGTAAGTGGAACGCATACGTGAAATTTCACAGTTCCTCCTACTTTTGTCTTATATTAAATGCAAGATTTTAAACCTTTATATTAAATTTAAACCATTAAACTCTCAAGGGTATTTGGTTTTCTACTCAACACAAAGATGGACTTACTTTTAAATTGCCATTAATCCCACGAAACACTAAACTTCGGTTTTAATCTTTTGCCATTTAAATCACCAAAGCTGTTTTTTTTGTAAAGATTTCTATATCATAGGAAATACTTCACTCCAATTTTCTTGTTTATTGATGTACTCAATATTATATTATTCTTAAAGTTTCTTATTTGTTATTCTCTGAACAAAACTCATTTTTTAAAGACTGGATGACTGACATTAGTACAGTTATTGTCTTTAAATATAAAGAGCTCTGCTCACAAATTGCCTTTACTAAAAATAGTACCGTACTTCAGATATCATCTGTCAACACATTTGCAGTTATAAAGAAAGACTAAATCAAACAGGACAAAAAACACGCCACATTTAAATATGCTCAAGTCCTCTACAACTCCAAGAACCAGACAACGTTTTCATTATTAAACATGCTGTAATTAACCCTGATAATAGTTTTAAATTTCTTAAGCTTTGAGCTTTATTTATCCACCGTCTGTTATTGGTTAATTCAGCTCAGGGTACAGAAACTGAATCCTATTCCTGCAGCACAGAGTGCAAAGCCTTTAGCAGAGGTACCTCCACTATTTAAGTTGCCAATTCAATAATTACAACACAGACCTAAAAACAACATAAAAACGTGCATACTACTAAGAAGACATGGGGTCTGCACTCTCAAAATGGACTGAGGACTACAAAATCACTAAAAAGGAAAGGGTAGCCTATGGGGTAACGGGATGTACTGGCATGCAGAGCAGTTGATCCTTCTTGTGTTAACAGTTATATTCTGCCAGCTTACTGTTACTAGTGTTATGTTTATTATAGACATTATTTTTTTTCAAATTCACATCCTCTCTTTTCTTGAACAAATACTTTTATATATACTCAGCAATCAAGGTTGAAAAGTGGGTCATTCTAAACAAAAGCAGAACAAAAATCAAGAGTAACATTATATGTCAACTTTGTTTTGTGCTTAGAATTCTAAACCCATGCAGTTTACAAACTTGTTAATCTTAAGAGATATTTAGAAACTAGGAATTTTCTACATGCTAGAAAAGAGTGGAATTCACTCATTGTAGGGAAAATTGAAGTCAGAAAGTTATGTGGTTAGTGAGAAAAAATTTAAAGAAAGAAACATTCCTGATAAAACACAAATGGCCTACTTAATAACCAAGTGAAAAAAGCCTCGCACAATTGACAAGAGACCCATTTGTCCAGATGAATTTGGAATGAGAAAAATCATCCACAGATGAAAAGTTTGCTCAAGAGCTTAAAAAAACAAAATTTTTGTAACATGGTGGCATGATGCAATGATGACTAATTAATTAATGACACATTTTATTTGTACAGCACCTTTCCCATGCTCAAGGCACTTGATTGAGGAGCCCTTGCACTACAGTTAAATGAAAAACTGTTAGGAGTGACTTTCGTGAGATACTGCTTGAATAAACTGTGATTCGCCTGGATGTTAAAAGTATTAAAGTATATTGGTGGTATTACCATTTAAGATGTTCATGTTACAAGGAGGTATGGGAGAAAAAAGTTTTGAGAATGGTTAGTTTAATTCATCATTTGAAACAAGCTCCTAAAGTTAGTTGTATGGTGGTATTTGTCCTCTTTGGAATACTGTGATGTTCTTCTTCCTTTGAGTGTCTTGGAATTGTATGACTTTACATCTCTCTATTACATGAAAAATCCTGGGACAAGACAATACTATTTAGCCTGGGTTGAGACGTGACTTTTTCGGAGAGATACTTTCAAGTCCCACGAGACGAGACTTTGTGCCAAGAGATTTAACTACACCCGGGGCGTAGATTAGAGTAGATGACAAAGTAGAATGTTGTAAAGAATTCAAAAGTGTTGGCACGATACACATGCAGAGCAGGTTAGAGATAATGAAAGTACTAAAATTCTCAAAAAGTCTCAAAAAATGATAGTAAAGATCCCATTAGTGCAAATAAATGGAAATTATTACTTTGTGAAATAATGGAACAGCGAAAAGAGATTGAATATATTGTTCATATTTAAACTTTAAGTCTAATTTGTGTTGCCATCAGGGAAAAGTAGTGTATCTTCTCAATGAAGAGGCGTATCCGCAAGAATGAAAAGATTTGTTGTTTGGTGAAAATTAAATCCACATATGCAAGCGGCAGAGATGTGAAGTGGCTGGCGCGTAGCGCAAGCTGGAGGGCTTGGCGAATGAAGTGAGCAAGGGGCAAAGCCCCCTAGTATTTTATAAACTAGAATGTGTTTTGTTTAGGTTTGGGATTTCTGTGTTTCTGTTTCATTCATGATGTCACGGTTATTGGCTTGACTTTAGAGCTGTCATTAATGATTATTTTGAAAATGATCAATTTATTGACTATTTTATCAATTATTTGATTAATCTAACAACTAATTTTGTCCAAATGATTGAAGTAATCATATGAATGTTCACCATTTTGGAATTTGTATTGAATAACTATATATATGGAACCCGAAAACAAAAGGTATATTTAGAATTTTACATAAAGACTCAAAAATAAATACATTTTCTGCCTTAGTTGGAATATAATCAAGGTAAATAAATGATCATATAAATATTTATGTATGTAAATTCACTGTATGTTTCATTGCACATGTATTTAAAAAAAAAACGGATCTTAAATTGAGATGTACATAGATACTTATTCATAGATGTCTTGTTATTTTTTCTAAATCCAAGAGGGCTGGCTCTGCTATATATACTCAACCTAAAATGGTTTAGTGATATTTGTAAAGTATAAATGATACCAACTGAGACTATATTGCAGGTAACAACAAGTCATACAGTATCTCTTGGTTTAGTGCAACTCCTACATGTTGTTCCTTTGAAGAGCTCTTTTCAATATTTGAAAGCGTACTGTTTGAGAATTTCTTGTCACTTCTTACATATAAAAATGAAGAGTAAGGGTGACAATACGGCTTTATATCAGTCCATTCATCTTTAGGTTTTTGATGTTCTGTGAAAATGTTTCCTGTTTTGGAAAGTCAACATACTTACTAAGTAGGTTACCAATTACACAGTGAACTTTCAAAAATCCCATTATTTGCTATTGCAGCAAACAGAGTTCTGTAATACAAATGACTTTACATAGAACAGTTCTGCTAAAAAAAGTACTCATTACTTCATAATTAAAGGTGAAGTGATAAGGTAGGAGAAAACCTGCACCACACAACACTTGATTGGCGGTATTCTGTACAACTCCACATGTTGCTGTTCCAGGGCAGTCCTTTCTACGGGGATGAGAGCAGCAGGACAGTCTCCACAACAATGTACCATGAGAACCAAGATTTCATTGAGTTCTGTGGTCTTCACAGCTTACTTGCAAGGAGACAGACGTGTTGCTCTTTCACAGACTTTTGGTTTAATTGTGGCAACTGCACTATTTTTAAAAATACATCTTCTGAGTTAGCCTTACTGTTGATTGAACGTGACTTATTTACAATTTAATCACTGGAGAAAATACCTAAATATAAGTTAAAAAAGCTATCATATGTTTATATTGGACGTTTTGGATCCACATGATGACATTTAAAGAGTCACAAGTTGCTAGCCCTGGCATAAATATCTGGCATAAAGACGGTAATAAAGACCTGCCAGAAGTAAATGTAGCAAGTGTATTTAACAGATTAGTTAACCTGTGTACTGAAGTATTATTTTACTTCAGTGCACCATGAGTGATAAAGATGGGCAGCTGGCATGTGTATTTAGCTGACTAACTATAACTATCCAATCTGAAGAAACACAGTGGTTCTGAGTTTTGTTCCAGTGTTACTTGCTAGCATGATTTTCTTCAGTTAATCAGCTTCACATTGTTTAAACAACAATTGTTGACTGTTTATTATAAGTGGGTTACTTACTGTACAGAACTAATGGCTTCTCCTTCGCTATAATTCCAGAACATTTCCTCCTCAGGTGTTCATTAATGGAACTAGTGCTGCTTTGGAACATCATCTGCGTTTTAAAAAGTGAACAAATAGCCATCCTGTCACTTTTTCATAGTGAAATACTCCAACACATAGGAGACAGCCAGACAAAATATGGGGGCAGAATGTGGGGCAGCTACAGCCATGGTTAGCTAACTCAAAAACCGTACACAACATCATAGCATACTGGCATACAATTTGGGGGAATGTGCAAGGATGATTAGCTGATTAGTAACATATGGTTCTCTTTTACATCAATTAATCGATTATCCTGAACAAAGCTCTATGTGATTCTTTTTTCATCCCATTACGCTATTTTCCTACAATGTTTGTGTTTTTTTAAAAATGGCGCAGTGGTTGAGTTCATGGACATATCTAAGGGGCACCCAATTAGGTTGATGCAGTTCTTCAGTTTTTTAAATTAAGCTGTGCTAAAAGCATCTCTTTTGGCCAATTATAAGCATATCCTTACAAATAAAATTTTCTTGATCTTTTTTATTGTTTTTTTTCTTTTGCATTATTTCCACTTGCATTGAATTCTAGTCAGTTTTCTGTTTTTTATTGTTTTCTCTTTGTTCTATTACTGATTAGCATGTTTGTGCTTTGAGTAGTGAGAAAAGCACTATATAAATGTAAATAATAATAATTATTATAATAATAACAATAACAACAACAATATTAATAATAGTAATAATAATAATAATTTTTATTATTATTATTATGTTATCAGCATGGTAAAATATTCAGTAAAGTTAATACATGTTACACTTGGTTGTTTAACGACTAATTCAACAGCTTTAAATTTCTGAGAGAATAAAACCAATCTAGAAATGATTAATCTGTTTAATCTGTTTCCCAAAAGCCTCGATGCAGTAACATGTGACAGAGACTTTTACAAACAGAATTAATAAACTAGGTCTTACATTCAACTCTAAAGCCTCAAACACACATTTACATTGAAAATGCTGTTTGGATTAAATAGAACATTATTACGCTTCATTACTTTTCATCTAGTAACCTGAAATGCATTCACCTAAGATTATAGCTTTCTTTATGTTAGTTTTAGTGACACAATGATGTTTCATTGATAGAAACGCAGCATTTTAAAATATAGGAAATGCTATATTTTAAGACAAAACGTGAACTTTTTGGATTTAAAATGTTTTCCTTCTTATTGTTACACATTTTAAGGGTCACTAAGTAAAAGTGAAAAAGGATTATTCTGCAGAGGAACATTTAAATTATGTACAGAAATGATAATGTGTATCATTCAGCTCAAAATTGTTAAATATATAATATTCTGCGCGTGGCTTAAACAAAGATCTACTTATAATATTATACTATAGTTAATATAATATTTAATGATCACTTTTACTTTTAATTTTGTCAGATGTTTAAGATGCATTTTGTAAAAATTATCTTTATGACCATTCACTGTTAAAAATAAAAGAGTACAAGTTGTGGAATTAGCAATGGCCTATCAAAAAGCCTAGTATGCCTTTTATGCAGTATTTAACATTACTTGTATTTTGTAGGAGCACATGCTCACTGAAAACTATTTTAAATTTACCTTCCAAACTGATGCTAGCATAAAAACACCTACACACACTGCAAAAGAGGCAGCAGAAGATACTAAAACACTCAAACTTTACAGAAAAATAGAAATAATAGTAGTTTGACTGTTTATGTTTAACTTGACAATTATGAAGGCATAGCAATATCATCAAAAAAAAGAGCCTCTGGTACAAGGAAATGGTTTGGTTTGAAGAAAAGATGCAAAGACCAAATGACTCAGTGACTTCTAGTAAGATAGCACACAGATTGTAAACCAGAGTGATGAAAAGGTAATGGAAAAACTTAATGTAGTGTCTTCCCTCTCTTATTATACTATGTAAGTACAATTTTGCCCAATAACCGATAGAGTTACACTTATGCCCCTATCTCAGTACTGTGAGTAGAATTTGTAGCCATTTCTAGGTCTTTAGTATACAGCTAATACTGTATATTCATGGCATTCGTAGTCTGAATCACAATCTGATTGTATGGCTGGTCACCTACCAGGTAACTCATGTGGTTGGTCTGCAAGTTAGCAAACACCCACCACACCCTCTCAGTTGCGAGAAGCAGATCATAGAATGTTACATAGTTTACTGTCAAATAATGCAAAGAGTGCGCAACACGTGTTTTGCCCTTATTTGGGCTCATCAGGCGTACACACTCCACTGCACCCTTGGTTCAATCCTTGCGTTGGGATTGTGACACTAGAGGGTGCTGTCGTTCCTCAAACCACGCAGACAGACATCCAAGACACCAAGTAAAAGCACTAGAAATATTTTTTATTCTTTTCTTTTGAAATATATTATGCTTTAAGCACCTCCACCACTACAATACACAAATGAATAATCAATAAATACAATAAAGATCCTCCTCTCCACCCAGCAGCTCTGTCACACTACCACCCAACTCCGGCCCCCTTTGCTGGGTTTCCCATAGTCCTTGACCTGGAAGTGCTCCTGTCCTTCTGTCCATGTGATTCAATAGCACTTCCGGGTCAGATAAAGACTTGTATTTTTCTTCAGCCCGGAAGTACTTCTGTTCTTCTGTCCCCGTGACTTGGAAGTACTTCCAGGCTAGAGGGAAAGTAAAAATCCCAGCGTCTCCCTGCAGCATCACACAATGGCACCCATGACACCCAGCAGGGCTGTGAAGCCGAACTCCATCTCCCATGGTGCCCTGCGGGACAGTATGTATATATATATATAAAGCTGGAAAAAATATTGTTTCATTTAAGGCTGTAAAGCAAAAAAAATGGGAATATTTCGAAGGGGATGATTCTCTTCTATACCCACTGTATATAAGAGAATCATCCCCTTCAAAATATTCCCATTTTTTTTTTTTTGCTTTACAGCCTTAAATGAAAACACATAAACCAATATTTTTTCCAGCTTTACTTACTTAATGTAATCTATAACTTCCAAGTGAAAGATATCACAGCTACGGTTCAGAAGAATTTTAAAAAATACAAAACAAGAAATACTGAGATTAATAACAACCACAAATGCAAGCAATATGAGAAAGACCATCCACTAAACAGGATATAAAATGGCAATTCTGGAAAACCTTCAAAATAAATGACTGAAATAAACATGCACATGTTCTAAAAATAAAACAAATTAAGTTATGAGTGTCAAAAATGTGGATTCTCTTTTGTCATTTCACTTCTTAAGATGTGTTTACTTTAATCTAAAATATTTGACTTCTTCAGTCTTTCCTCATTGCTAATTAAGAATAATCTTTCTTTACTTATACTGCACCCAACATGGTATGACCCAACATTGTGCTAGCCTTAATTGTTTTATTAAACTGTCTAAATGTGGTCAGTGATGAGTTTACTACATTGCTGAAGTCTGTTTCATAAGGTGTACTGCCCATTCAGCTTTCATTGTGATAATAATTTTACTTTCAATGTGTAAAAATGTTATTTACATTGAACTTTCATCTGTCACATATCTGCTCAAGTATAAATTCTGTCCAGGTCCATTGCTAATTTCACTGACTGTAGCATTTTGTCATTCCACCTAGTTTAGTTTCATCTGCAGACTTAATTATCTTGTTATTTACATTTCTTATCTACAGTAGATCATTTATTTAACTTAAAAAGAGAAGCAGCCCCAGCCGTAATCCCATAGGGACACCACTTTTAATAACACTTAATTTAGAAAAGGTTCCTTACACCACAACATTTGCTTTTTTATGATCAAGCAAATTTTTAAGCCCATCTACACAAAGTGACTTGACTTCCCAGATCCTTTAGTTTCATCACTACTGGATCCATTTTCAAAAGCTTTATTCAGAATCAAGGTAAATAATATTGCATGTCACCCCCGATCAAATTCTTCTGACACTTCCTTGTGGAAGCTTAGTTCATGCTACCATATATGTAAAACATAGCCTCCCTCATCAAAATCTGTCTCTAAGTTCAGCATGGTCTCCCTCTTCTCCCTCCCAGTTCATGGGTATTCTCCAGTTTCTCCAAGTTCCTCACACCTCCCTAATATGTACATTATTATAGTAGGTTGTTTGGTAAGTCTATCTAGTCCCTGCATGACTGAGTAGGTACCTATGACTATCCTCCTACAGACTGATTCTCTGTTCAGCACTGGCTCTTGGCTTGTGCCCGGAAATGAATGAAATAATAACTTTATCCATCAATTTTCTGAATTTGTTCTTCATTAAATGTTTACAATGTGCACTTTCTCTACATATTTCCTTTAACAGTAGAAGCTACACTAATGACATTCTGGCATGAACACAACTTTACATTTGAAAATGATCTTTCTTGAATTGAATAAATGTGTCTGCCTAACCTTATTTACAATTCCAGCAAACTATGATCATACATAATTTTGGAGACATTTCTGATATGATCAGCAATTAATACAAATGTGAAAAAATAGTATATGGCCCTAAGGCCAAGATGCGGCAGTACTGCTTAAAGGTACAGTAGCATATTCTTCTTAAAAAATCCTCACATTGTGTAGCATTCTATTCAGTTTGTTTTCCAAATGCTGAAAAAACAAAAAATGTTCCCTCAGTCAAACAGGAGTGATTGCCTACACTATCCAAATCCAGGTTCAAACAGCACTATTTTGTATGCATTCCAGTCCTGTGGAATAAAATGGCCAACAAAGTATAAAGAGAATCATCTTAAAACAGAAATGGAGATTTTCTGTTAGACCTTTGTGACAATTTGAGTGACTTTAGTTTATGCAGTATCCCTAAGAAATGTTAGTCCTTGTTATGAAGTCTGGATTTTAGACATGTTCAGTGTATTCATGCCTGGAAAGAAATTGGTAGAACGTTCCTACTCAAGAAGTCAATTTTACATTGAAATTGTTTCTTATCTCATTCAAACTTCTTTGGCCCATTTTGTGTCTGAAAAACTGTTGTTAAAATAAGTGGCAACCAGAAAAAAATTACACCATTGAAGTTGTTTAAACAGCACAAGAGTAATTTAGAAATTTGGGTTACATAAGCATACATACAGAAGGTAAATTTCTAAAATTAAAATATATTGCTGTCTATGTGTCATCTTTTCTCGAAGGCAGCATTTGGAGAAAAAAAATATGGCTGCACAATAGTAATTCAAGTATTTACTTTACTTTATTTTATCTGAGAATGACACTCAATAAATAAGCATGTGCAGAATTTTTGATGATGACTGAATCTCCTTTACTTGAAATGTTGGACCAGGTTGAATTAAAGCCAACATCTAAATTTGAGTGGAGAGAGTGAAAAAGTAAGTACTGATAAAAAAAGCAGAAAAAAGAAAGTAGAAAGACAGTAAGATTGCAGATGATAGATTACAAGGGGTCTGTTGTCATCTAAGGCATTAGTGTTTCTCTGACATGAATTAGACCAGCCATTTGCTGGGCATCTTGTATTTTAAAATTTTGACATACGCATGGTATACGGTATATACCATATATGAGGGACGTTTAAAAAGTTTCCACAATTTTAGATTTTTGTTGGAAACTGTGAAGGAGGGAGGAATAGTAATTGGGCATTGTATATATGAAAGAATTGGGCAGTTGGATTCGATGCTGGGAAAATTGCATCGCAAAGGAAGGTGACTATGTAGAAAAGTGCTCATAATTTGATTTTGAAATTCTTAATAAATAGAGTTAAAAAAAAGTGCGGAAACTTTTTGAATGTCCCTTGTATAGTATACCATATTATACTGTATTACTATAGTCTCACTCTTTACTTTTTGAAGTACTTTGTGCTTCTCATAGATTCACTATTTGATCATAGCTTCTTCCACTTTTAGACTCCCTCTGATATTAACAGGTATATTCAAGTCTCCCAATAATTCTTGGATGATATCCAGGATGAAATCATTCTTAATACATCTTCCTCTTTGGTCTTTGACCTGTTTACTTTAAAATCTCTACCTCCTTTTTACACTTCTCTTTTTTTGCCTTGAGTTTACACCACCATTTAAAATCTTATAACTCTTGACTTCTCATTGATTGCTTAATCAAGACATAGATCAAATTGCATTTGCTGATAATTTCATGACTTATTTGTAGACTATCTGCTCTCCATTACTGTGAGAGGCGTAAATTGAAGTTTTGGCCTCAAAGCTGAATACCTCTCTTGCAGTTTGCCATTCAGGGTAAAGTGTTTTCTTCACAGAAAGTAGAGCCAGGAACATCAGAATCAATAGTTGCATTTACCATTTGAGCTGCTGGGCATTTATGGAGAGAAGAAAAAGACTGAAAGGTTGGAAATAAAATGAAGAGACTTTTATTCTTCTCCTGGGCAGTGACCTTTCTGTTTTCTGCCAGGCTTGTCCTTTTGTGATTTAATGGCTATATTTCTTAAACCCTGAAGTGGAATGTTACCTCCCCTAAGAGCCTAGATAGTCAGATCTTTCAGACTTTTTAATACAAAGTCACCAAAAAGCCTTGAATAAAAACCTTATAAATATTACAGAAATTAACAATATGCATGGTTCTTAGTATTAAGAATCTAAAATGCTCAGTTAGACATAATCTCCAACTATAGACTTTTGCATCAAAATGTATAAGACCAATACATTTTGTTCTGAATATTATTATGTAGTAAATTGTACCTGAGCTTCTTTTTAGCCTACAGAGGGTGATGGCTGGCAGGAGAAAATGGAATTCTGCATGGTATGAAAAATTCAAAACTGCAGTGATATTCTCAGGCACCTGTCTCACAGGGCCAAATATTTTGGGACTATCCCTCATGGAGCCTATATTGGGAAAAAATCTTTACCTTTCTGAGATACAGACAGTATTGGAACTACTTTTATGTATAATCCACTTATAACAGTTCTCAGAGTATTATTGGATTAGATAATGTTGTGTAGTGAAAAATCTGCTTACAGTACATTTGCTCACTTGTCACCTTATTCAATTGGAAAATTCAATTGGAAAAAAAATTGCAATTTATCCATTACAAAGCAAGGTTAAATGATGTCCTACCTGAGCTAACATTACAAAAACACAAATTTTCCATTTGAGGAACTGTGCAAAGGTTGTTTAGAAGTTGACAAGTTAGTGTGCAGGGTCTCTGTTAACCCTCATGATGCTTTAGTATGTTAGAGTAACAACTACCCAATGTGTTATAGGATTTTATAGCCCTCCAGATGGGGTTGGGATTGTTTCATTATTTTTTTCTTTCTATTTATAAGAAATCAAAACATTTAAAACTATACAACTCAATAAAACAATTAAGAATAACATAAATACAACAGTACGCTTCAAAATTAATCCCTTTAAAAAACAATGAATATGAATAGAGATCCTCATCCAAAATAGTTCTTTATGTATTATAAAACAGGAACTAGCATAATAAAGGTAAACACAGGCCCAGCATGCTTATATGAGAGTTATATTAATGAGCTCTTGCAACGTCTTGAAAAGGCTTTAAAGAGAATTGAAATTTTTTCTAATCTAAAATAATATACAACATCACGTTTCCTAGTATATTAAGAGTGGATTAGGATTCTTCCAGTTACGTGATATAAGTCTACATACTTGTAGTGTGGTGTACAATATTACAACTGATTTCCCATAGCACACTTTAATTCTTTCTGGTGTAACTCCAAATGGAACTGTTAAATCAGCATTTTAAATTTAAGGCTATCTCAGAGAAAAAATCTCTAGAACTGATGGTGTTGCTGGCAGGCTGGATCTTGCCCTGGGTACATTTTAGAAAATTTGAACTGAGATATATGTGATTGAAGAAAACTTTTAGTTGAATTATGGATTGCTTGGCTCATACTGAACTAGAATGTATTCTCTGAATGGTTGTGCTCTATTACCTTTCTGAAATTCTAGTTAACAGATCCCTGTTCCATTACTCCCTAGAATCATGCTCTGTCATTTTCTAAACCATTTAATCCAGACCAGAGCTGGAGCTAGCATAGGGCACAAGGCAGGAACAAACCCTGGACAGGGTCCCAGTCCATCACAGTCCCTAGAATCATTAAAGGGTATATATTCCTATGGTTTATGTACTCTACAGATGCTGTGTGAATCTTCATTCAGGCCAGCCAGTATTGCCACAAGAATACAATAGATATGAGTAAGGGTTGGGACAATTTTAAAGCTAAATTTGAATTTGATATGAAACACTATATCAAAGGTCCAAATATTCAAAACATATATTGTCATGTGTACATAGCAAAGTGCATGACAACTAAAAGACTACAATCAACCATTAACATTATAGAGTACTGCCATGTAACAGTGAACATGAAAATAAAAGCTAGCAACCACAGCTTACAGCATCCAGTTCAATATACAAACAATATGATGCAATTAAATACTTGTACACAGAAAGCACTAAAGTAAGATTAATGCAAGTAATACAAAAAGAGAAACAATAAATTAAATTCTGCCGTGGGCTGGCACCCTGCCCGGGATTTGTTTCCTGCCTTGCGCCCTGTGGTGGCTGGGATTGGCTCCGGCAGACCCCCATGACCCTGTAGTCAGGATATAGCAGGTTGGATAATGGATGGATGGATGAAAAATGAAGTAAAGAATATTTTACAAAAAGGACCAATCATTTTCTCCATTTGAAATATTTGGTCAGTTGGTAGATATTTTACCAAGTACTTCATTCGCTCATTTTTTAAAACATTTTTGTCCTCTAAAGTTCAACTTCCCTTTCTCTTAAGTCCATCCCAGATTTCCATCTTAAAAGCATTTCCACTGGTGTTGATTACCTTACTGTATGCTTAATAGCTAAAGATGTAAGAAATATCACAGAATAAATTCTTATATTTAGAATAAAGACAGAATAAAGTCTTGTTTTCTCAGAGATGGTCCTGTGACTAACCTTGCATATTTTACACTTGTGACTTTTGATTTTTTTCCACTTATGACTGGTAATGAAGGTGAAGGTAGTGTGTTTAACAAGTCCAGATAAGATACGGGCGCAAGAGACTTTTCTCCAACACATTTGGGGTTAATAATAATCAACTTGTTGAGCTTGAACATATTCTTAAAGTCCAGTACATTCCTATATAAAGTTTGCAGTGTCTGTAACAGTATGGCCCTTGGCTTTTCTCTATAACAAAACATGAAGTCTCACAAAGAGGTAGTATGTGAAGGAAGAGTATATGGATCTGATAGAGCATACATTTAATTTCTTTATATGCCCTACTACTGTGTAAAGATAAGCAGTATCTTTCATGAATGATTAGAAAATAACAGGAAAAACAAAAATAAAAAAATTGTATGCACTTGCAAAGTCACACTAACAGTGTCTGACAGAAAAGCAAATAATAAGGTTCTTGTAGTTCAACTAAAAGTGTGGATTAAACCCATAAAATTCCTTTAGTTCAGAGTTTAGTAATAACGAATGACACAGTCAACTGTGGCAAATGTTAGTAGGATTTAAATAAGCATACTATAAGACTGGAAATTAGAAATCTAAAAATTGCTGACTATAGCCAGAATGCAAGGTACTTTTTTGCCAGTAAAAAAATGCTAATTAATATACTGCAACTTTAAACTCTTAATGCAGTATGCAGAAGGTCACTATTATACACAGTTTCCTTTAATTTAAATAAATCATAATATTATTCAGCAGGACAAATTGTCAATAAAATTAGAGAACAAATAAAACACTTCTGTGGAACTGTCCCATGGCACAAATAAAGATTCCTCCCTTACTTCAGCAGTATCTGTACTTTTAGCCTCTGCCTCAAATGGGGAAAATGATGAGAACGAAGCAAAGAAGGTACAAAGTGAAAAACTCCTTTAGCATATGAAATGCTTTTTGGGTTTCAAAAGACCAACATAAATTATACATATTCTATATTAAAGTGATAATAGACACTCCTACAGAAGTACGTTTATCAAGTATGATAATTGTTAGCATTCATAGACACACTTTATTTAGGGCTTCATTGTAAACCAGGTGTTAACAGGCTATACACATTTTATACAATATGCTATCAATGATAGTAAATTATCATTAAAAACAATACAACTATTGAAAGATTTTTCACTGTTTAATATTATGTTAAAAAAATTGTTATATGTTTTATAACTGCAGTGGGCTGGCACCCTGTCCGGGGTTTGTTTCCTGCCTTGCGCCCTGTGTTGGCTGGGATTGGCTCCAGCAGACCCCCGTGACCCTGTAGTCAGGATATAGCGGGTTGAATAATGGATGGATGGAAGGATGTTTAATAACATGTACAATGTAAATAACTCCTTAATACTTCATAACAGACACCTAAACTAAAGTCTAACCAAATTCGCAACATGCCAAATTAGAAAAGATACAATATATAAAACATTGACCTGCTTCATATTTTCATTGTGCTTTTTAATCCTTTAATAACATTTTAGGGGATCAATGTAATCATTGAACAATATTCCTGACTTGGAGTTTGCATATCTCGTGGAGTTTCTTTCATGTATACAAATGTTTCCCTACATCCTGTAGCTATGAAATGTAGGTTAACTGGCCATTCTGAATTGTGTTTGAGTAAGCTGTGGTCCACTATGACACTGGTCTAAATGAAGAAGATTTGGGAATGCTATTTTATGCTATGGCATTTCTGACTTAACCGTAAAGTTTGTACTAACTTTTTAAAAAAGGTATGAGAAGGTGCCAGAGACAGGTTAGGTCAAGTAGGGCATCAAACAGAGTTACCGTATATACTCACATATAAGTCGGGTCTTGAAACCCAAAAAATCAATCATAAAATCAGACCCCGACTTATACGTCGGTTCAAAAATGCAACACTTTTTATTTTTTTTATATCTTCTTGCCTCCTCCAATCTCGCATCAGTTTCTCAGATGCAATGAATTTTGTTGCAGCAGTGCAGTTACCAATTTCTTTCGCTACTTCAATGATGTTTAATTTAAAACCAGCTTCATATTTTCTTCTGATTGAACGTTCCATCGTACATAAGGGATGCTTTTATGATAAAGGTGTATAATGGTGTGAGATAAAAAAAAACACAAATCAGTGCAAATGTTGCTTTGGAATAGTTTGGCTATTACCTTGTGGTCACATAGGCACAATAGAGAAAGAGAGAGAGGGAGGTTAGGAGCACATGCTGATAACAGCGCATTGCCGCACCCACATTGAAAAAAAAGGCAGTGTGCTCTGTGGTTACTCTCTCAGGTGGGCATTAGCATATCATAATCTCTTGGACCAATAGCGTGAGTTTACTACATTCAACTTATATGACCGACATTATAAAATACCAGAAATTATACGACAAAATCAAGTCCTAACTTATCTGCGGGAGAACTTATCCGTGAGTATATATGGTATTTGCATTATGTGTATTATTACTTGCTGATTATTATTTTATATAAAAAAAATTGCTCTAATTGTTGTATATGTTTTTAAGAACATTAGCTAAGCCAAAGATCATCACAAGGTGTTTATAATGATCAGAAACTATATTGGAAAAAAAAAATCTTGACCCACCTTTATCATGCACAGGACATTAATGTGATTTGGGAAAAAATGAAGAGTAGCAAATAAAACCTGCTATTCATACATTTTTGCATCCCACATATACAATTATTGGTCACATATGAGTAGAACCTTCCAGGCAGCCATAGGCACAGGCCAGAAACTAATCAAGAATGGGATCCTAATCCTTTATGGGGCAACTGTCCACACAAAGCTATATTCACTCATTCAATATGCTAATTAAGTTTTAACAATTGACATAAAATATAAGACATGTCAGACAAAACCTGAATACACACAATGAACTTCATGTTAACAGTGACTGGACTAGGGTTTATCACTTCTGATGTTTGTGAATAAAATTTTTTTTTCAAGATTTACAGTTCCCTGTAGCACTAGTTTCTAAGACCTACAAAGCCTATATAAAACTATTAGGAAATGGATCACTGGACAAAAAACAATTTGGTAGTTGTGATCAAGATGAGGCGGTAGTATTTTCAGTTTCATTTTTCTAAAAGCATCCTTATAATTTCTAGAAATTTTCAAGCACAACTTTATTTCATTTATGGATTGTGACTGAAAAATCCCACTGTAATTGAAACAGAGTGATATTCAGTTAAATAAAAGGAAATGTTTTAAAAATGCATTGCATATGCTTCACGGTTAGAATTTCAACTATTGTACATTCAACCATATATTCATGCATGAAATGAGAGCCTTATCTGAGAATCTTAGTAAAGAAGCAACATTTTTCTTTCAGGCACATCAATAACTCAAACAATCTTCCAAAAAGAATCAACCAACTTCTTGATGTACCAGGAATTACACAACTTTTACAGAAACTAGCCATCTTTGTTAACTGTCCCTGTTAAAAAAACAGCTGCTACATTTAATAGTGTGACTGATGGCAAAGAGGCAGGCAAAACAGTGAGAAAGTCTGGGGTACCACCATGGGATCCCAATTTACTTCTGAACACAAAGTAAAGGAAAAACAATAAAAGAAGTAGTCCCAAAAGAAAAACTACTCAGGATCAAAACAACTGAAATAGTAACAAATTAATTTCAGTCCAAATGAATCAGTGCTCCTCTGACCTCCTCTTTCTTCCGTATTCCTCTCAAGAACAACACTACCTTTTTATGTCCTGGGGACTAGAAGAGGTGGGCCTTCCATTGGACCTTACTGCCAGGCTTTGTTGCCCTCACTGGGTAAGTTTTCTGGGCTATGAAGAAAGAAGAGGAGACCATTAGTGACAGTAGCCCCTCTTGCCCAGAACTGGTAGCGCTTATCTTGACTGAGCTTGTCAGGGAGCCCTGTAGCATGCATGACATAAGTTAAAGAACATGTGATGGGTAAATGTGGTGAATTGTAGACTATTACATATTCACAGACTTGTTCGTAGTTGATGTGGAGCAATGTAATATGGAGCGCACTTCCCCATCACATTATGTCTGTGTTTATTTTCATTTTGTGAGCTATAAGAAGAGGACCATGATTTGAAATTGTGGTAAAAGGTTATTCCATCTGGTCAAGATCCATTTTAAATTTTAGTTAGATCTTATTGTAACAACCAATAGTTTGTCTTGAGCCTTTTATGCTTCCCAGAACGTTTCTAGCACATAGTAAGCAACAAAAGTTGACCGCTAGTGCCCTCCAGGACTTATTTAACATTTGGTAAACTGAAATGTCAACTGCTAAAAGACATGAATATCAGACCAACAGATGAACAAGTCTGTCAAATCTTTAATCAGAGACAGGATAAAAATGAGAACTATAAATAACAATATAACAGTAAGAGAAAATTAAAGTGACTATTCAAAAATTCATTAGCATAAAAAATCTTTAACCAGTGTGGAATTAAATTGGGACCAGCCAAAGAATTAAGACCAAAAATTTTCTAAATCTCTGGTGAGAGGAAAAGTTATATTTATTCTCCTTTTCATCTTCCCTGTGAGTCACCTCACTGGAATTGAAGCAGGCTGTAGAGACAACCTCAGGTGTAGTTTTCCTTTCCTCTTTTACTATGAACTCACTGGTAAGCAACTTTTACCTTGAAATTCCTGCCCCAAAAAACTGAAAGAAACCACAATAAGCTTTTGGGCACCTAAAACCCTTCTTAATCCTTTGCATATGTTCTCCTTGTTCACCTGACTTGATTCTTACAAATAGATGGAGTGAACCATGAGATCAGAAAAGTTTCGCAATTCCCAATTCTTGCTTTAGCCTTTTGTTTCTAATAAAAGTTCAAAGGTTTAAGTAATCTCTTAAGTAGAACCTTAATCAAGTGTTCAAGGTTTGCCTTGGCAAGGAAGTGTAAAAGGTAAAAAAGAAAACACATCAGAACATGACATTCAACCATTAAGCCATTTAGGTGTATAGTTTCTTCGCAATTTAGTGTTCCAGCTCTACTAAATTGACTAAACAGGCAGAAAACAAATAGAAAAAGGTGATCTTCAAGCAAACCTTGCTGTAAACTGCTACACAAAGTGAACAAATACCATCACAACAGAAAATGTAGCATGAGTTCATTAGGATGAGATAAAATTGAAGAAAATGGAGTAATCAGGAGACCTATTGTCTATAAAATGTAAAAGATGTAAAGAATAACAAATCGTTTTATCACACAGGACATGTTATCAAATGGAGTAATTATTTATTTTCTGATTTTAATGTCTTGGTCAACCTTAGCATGCGTGTAGCTTGAAATTCTCTACTGGTTTTAAGCAATGAAGCATTCTGGAGATTGAATTTTGACATTAGTTTTTGAGTTCTAAAATAGATTCCCATACTTGATCTGTGATGCTTAATTTATTTTCTTGCCTTTTGACTTACTTCTCATTTACTTTACTTTAAACTGTTGTATAATGTGATTTATTTTCTTGTTAAAGACCTTGCTATGACAGTTGCCATTTTTACAGATAAGCAAACAGTGAATAACAAATTGCCCAGGTGCTTATATCCAGTTTTATATTCACTGATGTCATTAGCTCTTCCATTCAAAATAAGCAGTTAGAATTTAAAATTCAAATTGCCTCTTGTGACTTTTAATTATATTTTTCCTACATTTCTTTTTATTATAGTTAACTTTTAAATAGCAAATAATATTATGACTGTGTGGTGCTGTGATTAAATCTGCTGCCTCAGAGCTCCAGGTTTCTGAGTTTGTATAATGCCCTGAGCATTGTTTGTGTGAAGTCTAAAAAAACTTTCTCAAATGTCCTCCCCCTGTGGTGGTCTGATGTCCATAGCCAAAGCTAATTCCTGTATTGTGTCCAGTGCTGCCACATTAAGGTTCATCATGTGTAATTGTCAACTAGACTAAGTGAATTTGATAATAGATGGCTACAAAACATGGCAGTGTGCTCTAAAAGTAAGTACTCTTTTGCAGTTCATCATAAGTACTTACACTTGGACAGTAAAGAACCAAGCAAATCATACTTCACTATATTCTTACTGAAACAATGTAGCTTGTGCTAAATTAATCAGTTTAGCAGCAGCAATTTTGCAGTAGATGACCATTGCACGTGCATGTTAAAACCTCAAGAATGAAATTATCATTACTGAAAACTGCATAAAGTATTTTTATATGTAAATTAGTTGTGTAAGCCCGTGCTGTAAAACGCATGGGGTCGTAGAATCAATCAATTAACTTTATTTAAAGTGCAGAATCACTATGCAGCATGTTCTCAATACACTGTGCAAATAAGAATTCTTGTGATAAGAGATATAGCAAGCAAAAAAAAAAAAAGGATATTAAAATAAAACAATGTCAATGTTGGAAGAATAATAAATAATGTCATTTAAATAAAACAACATTAAAAGTACCAAGGTAAGATACAATGTGTCAACAAGTAATTAAAAAAGAAATAATTTAAGTGTTTAAGGCAATGTTTCACAGATGATAGACCTGGCTGAATTCTAGGGCTGGTTGAAGTTGAGGGAGTAAAGTCTTGATTTGAAAATATCAACTGAGTATGCGTCTCTAACACATATAGGCCATTCCAAAGATAAGGTACATGGTAGGCAAAAGATTTATAACAGATTTTTTTCTAAACTGGAGTAATGACCAAAAGACTAACATTAAGAGAATAAAGAGATATACTGTAGTGCATAGTGTAATTAGCTCAGCTAAGTTAGGTGGTGCAAGTCCATGCAAGGCATTATACGCTAATTAAAGAACTTTAAAATCAGCTTCTGTTTATACTGGTAGTGTTTGAAGAGAAGCTAGAATGCTGTTTTTTGTTTTTTTTTTGGTTTTGTCAAGATTCTAGCTGCCAGCATTCTGAACAACCTGAAAACCTCTAGTACCACAACTAGGAAGACTGGAGAAAAGGGCTTTATTTATCAAGTCTAGAAGAGACAAATGCAGATATTAATGTTTCAGTGTCAAGCAGTGGTAGACTAGATTGGATTTCTGCAATATTACTAAGATGAAAAAATGCTGTCTTGGTAATAGCCTTGACATAAGACTGAAATGTAATACGAGTACCAAAAGTCACTCTGAGATTTTTGATGGTTGAACTATCAGAAATACTACAGCCATCAGTATTAAAACTCAAGTTCTCTGGTCTAAGAACTAATAACTGTTTTATAAGCATTCAATAAGCAGAACGTCTGTAACCATCCATTGTTTTAAATTTCTGACAGACATGCCTCTAAATTTAGGAGCTGGGAAAGATCATTTGGCTTTAGAGGTATATTTAGCTGCATATTGTCAGTGTAACTTCATGAAATATGCATAAAATTAATTGTTTAAATTTACCCCTCTACAGATTATTAGCATACTTGCCATTTTTCATTCTTGTACAGCAGGGAACAGATATCCAGAATTTTAATATGTCAACCTACCAATCTTTGTTTCTTTCATTTCTTATTAAAGCATATTAAGTATTAAGCTGTACAAATGATTCTGCACTTTATTAAAAAAGATTAAAAACAACACACTGTAGCACACTTTACTATATTCTCATAATGACAGATTTGTTGATACATGTGTAGCATATGAATATAGTGGACAATCAAAAAGATGAATTTTCATATGGGAGCGATTGAGACGCTAAACACATTGATCCTGTGCTACATATTTATGTCACTGAGATAATGAAAAATAGAAACATTAAGCTTGCAGCTATGCACAGATGTAATTGATTATGGAGATAATGTAGACAGGATGGCCTCTGCCTCAAGCCCGTTAGCAGTAAATCCGCTACTGCTTTGAATTGCTTTCTGCTGCAGTAAAGAGGGGAAGTGAATTTATTAAAATTAATGTTGAAAAGCCATAATGGCTTTATAGTTCAGAAATCTTAAGTTTTTTTTTTTTTTTTTGTAATTCTGAGTGTTTATGTATAGAGCAGAGCCTGAAGGCCACCATGTTACTAAACCTATATTTCTTAATTTATTTTAATTTTGTTTAACTTTTGACTGTGGCTTCTGAAGTGGTGTTGTATACTGTATCATGACCAGAAGCATCTCTGTTGGTTTGTAAGATCAGGTTTTGGTAGTGATTTGTTTGTCTCTTTGTTTCTTTCAGTTTCAGTTCAGTCTGCAGCATGCAATATGAATGCATGAGCCTTTAATCTGCAGTAAGCATCATAAAGGAGCCACATAAGCTGTTCCTATGCTGAGTGGAGTGTCTGTTAATTACAAAATACATAAACATTTCAGAAAGGTCTCCATCTGACACCATCACCATCAATATATAAAATTATTTTACAGTCACTCCCTTTCAAAAATCCAAGAGGACACTGGGAAAAAGATCTCTTAATCAATATATCAGAAAAGGAGAGGAAAGTAGCAATGCAGAGTATTCACTCAAGCTCCATATGCGCAAAACATACAATTATTCAACTCAAAATTATATATCAAGCACATCTGTCTCGCCTAAAACTCTCCAAAATGTTTCAGGGTAAGATCCAACCTGCGAACGCTGCAATCAAGTCCCAGCGTCACTGGTCACATGTTCTGGGCCTGCACCAAATTAACATCATTCTGGACCAAAATTTTTAACTACCTTTCAGACAGCCTTGGTCTCACAATCCCTCCCAACCCATTAACAGCTGTGTTTGGGGTTCTTCCAGATGGGTTTAAAGTGGAGAAAGACAAACAAACTGTGATTGCATTCACTACACTGTTGGCACGCAGACTTATTCTGATAAACTGGAAGAATCCTAACTCTCCTCTTTTAAGTCAGTGGAAAACCAATGTGTTATACTATTTGAAATTGGAAAAAATCAAATACTCAGCCAGAGGATCTGTACAGATTTTTTCAAAACATGGCAGGATCTAATTAGTAATATTTTAAAATAAGCTCTTAAAGCACAGAGGAAGCAATTATTTCTGCATTTCTTTTTCTTCTCCATTCATCTCTATTGGCTTATCAAACTTATCAATTTAGGTATGTTTACAGGCCTTAAGTTTTACTCCGTTGGCCATGCTGTTTCTCTCAGGGGTGGGGGTCGACTTGTTCTCAATAGTACTTTTTGTAAAAATTGATTGATTTGTATGGAATGATTACAATAAAATTAATAAAAAAATTTAAAAAAAAAAGGCCTCCATCAAATGAAATGTCTCCATTATGGGTAATGTAGCTCTGTTAGGCCATTGATAACAATGTGAGAATGAGGCATGAGTGATATTCTGATCTAGCTCTAGACTGCTAATATTTACAGCTCCAATCTGATTACAGATATAAGTCATTGATGTTCCACCATCTTGATAAACTTGTAACTTTCAAACTATTCTTTCTATTTCATTTTCACACCAATACTGATGTGTGAATTACCAGTATGAAACTAATAACCTACAGAATAAATTAATTAAAAGACAAGAAAGCATGTAGATCCAGATACAGCCTCCAGAGAATCAAACCTGGAGCCAAAGAGCTGTGAATTGAGTATGATACACACCACAGTGCTATAAAGATCATTATCTTATGCATGATGTTTCTTTGCAAATATCTTTTATTTATTTTATTTTGGAGAAAAGCATTAGAAATGTATTAAGAGCTGTTGCTGGAAAAGCTATGACAGAAGCATTTGAAGCTGTGTTAATGGCTCTACCACTGAATATTTTCATTTTGTAACTTTGAAAACCCTAAGCAGAAATAATCAGAAATTTAGCAATCTAAATTTTTAAGATTGAAGCTCCAGGGAGGAACATCTTATGGCTGCTACCAACTGTTATGAGATGAGAGGTACTGTATTCAGTAACTTTCTGTATATTGCCATTCTTTGTTATTTAGATTACAGTTTTCTGTCTCATGCCATCTTATGCTTTAGATCTTTACAGATAATTGGTCCATTCTGTACAATGAAAGCACTTGAAACTCAGGAATGCACTAAAAATATCTTTTATTAATGTAGTTTTCTGTTTTATAAGTGGCCAAAATATTTTTGTTGTGCTGCATTATTAGATGTGTACCACAAGTTAAAGGATATATTTTTACAAAATGTGTACTGAGCCATCCAACGATTAATTATTTTTTCTTGAAAAACTTGTCATGAATTAATCTGCGTCTTGTTAAAATGATATACAGGAGATAAGCTTTGATATGTATAATACTGCAGCAGGCGACACAAACTGTATTCACATGCCCTGGGGCTTATATTATGCCCAAAAATAAAATAGCCTTGAGTCACTTTAGCAATTTAATATGATGTTGTGAGTATTTCTGTTTATTAAGCATTTGATTCTAAGAGAGGGTTCTTTTTGAACTGTAACAGATTAATGTGACTCTTTCAGGATACTGATGAGTGGGAAAAACTTTGTGAGGAATTACATAGTGATAACAATGGGCAAATTTGTAAAAACAGGGGATTTTTTCATTATAATATTTTTCAATCCATTTTAAATATGTCATTAAAAGTTGAGCTCAAAAAAGGTGCTTAATTGCTACCAGTTTTATAGATATTTGGATTGGATCATCCTTAACATAAATAATGATGACAATCCAAGGGCAAATATAGTGAAATTAGGAATTAAAAAAATGATATATCCATTCCGACTTATTTATGTGATATCATTTAAATTGTGTATTTAATCTGAGCGCAAAACAGCATGCCAGAAAGAAATTAATGGTTCTGTAGAAAGCATTTTTTAATTGAAAAACTTCTGTTTATTTAATTATTTCTACATAAATATGATTTATAATATTTAAACACTTTAGTACGCTGAGAATGAAGACAGACTTTTTGGGGGCATACACCGTCAGCATGACACTGCCAGATCTAAACACTAGCGTGGAGAATTGCTCACATACTAAAGTGGCTATAGTTGTAGTTGGAAGTCCCATTTTACTTATGGTTCCAAGCAGAGTTGTGTTGCGGTGCAGTAGACTATTAGCCAGTGAAAGCGCTGTGAAGAACCTGCCTGTTGTTATGGTCCTGCCATTGTCTAGAAACGACTCCATAAGCTTTATGACCACAGTCTCAGAAAGTCTTTGCCCTGAGTTGTAACTCAAAACATAGTTCTCAGCAAAATGTTGCCAGATGTCTGAAATCGCAGCAAAGCTGTCGTTTTTTCACACGTTCTGCACAGGTGTCTTTGTTGTCACAGCGCAAATGCCACATGATAGTCTAATAGCAGTCACAGGGCTTTGTATCTTTGATTGTCCATACAACAAATAGTTCTGAGCAGGCATCAACCACAGCACCAACTGTGGTCATCACTGCTCTGGTGAAAAGAATGGAGATAAACGGCATCAACTCAGAGAGGGAGAGGCAAGTTTGTTGTACCACATGAACGTCACTGACAGAATAAAACTGAATAATAAAAAAAAGAGCTAACTTATACAAGTAGCTAAAATTTACACCGGGTGTTATAGACTCAAATCAAATGTATGTTTTTATTATAGTAATAAAAACAGCAGCTCACTACTCAAAATGCAGAGCACCCATAATCAAACCCGCAATCTTTTGGTTATAAGGCAGCAGTTCTTACCTCTGCACCATCCAAGAATATACATCAACATTCTGTCGATTGACATTTGAGCTTGGGTTTTTATCTCATTGATAGCAACATGTAAATTGAATGTTTTTTTTTCTTTGGTTATATTCTTCAATAAAATGTTTTTTTTTTGATATTTGAACAAAAGTCTTCACATATTATACTATGTCATTATTAGCATAACATAGAAAAACTTTCTGTTTTAGGCATGTGTTCAGCATTTCTTGCCTCGCATTTCCTGTCATCCTACATTCACACAGATTGTTGTAGAAACGGAACACACATGACATGTATGTATTCCAAATAACGATATATTATTTACCCTATACAACTCCAGGCACCTCACACCCAGATAAACACACTTGAGCTCTGAGAATTTTGCAACTGATTTCAGCTCCATCAATAGGGGATGGGATAGCAGGCTGCTTGCTGCTTGTGCTGATCGACACATTTGCAAAACAAAAGACGCTGATGGAGAGGTAAGAAGTAATTTAAGGTGGCCCAGGATTACAACTTTTTTCATCGGCTTCAAGGATTCTAGTGTTAAACATTTTGTAGTTGTAGTTCTTTATTCACCTCCAAGTTGACTTAAAATTTGCAATTAGCTATGAGTTAAACATTTTGTAGTTGTACTTCTTTATACCAATGGCATTATAAGACAGTGATCCCCGAATATTTATGTTTATTTGATAGATAGATAGAGAAACTATAAAAAGTATTCACCCCTTTCGAAATGTTCACATTTTATTATTACACATTGAATCACAGTTAATTTAATTTGACTTTTTTAACAAGGATCAACAGAGGAAGACTCCCTAATGTCAAAGTGAAAACAGATCTCTGCAAAGTGGTGTAAACTAATTATAAATTTAAAACAAAAAATAACAGATTGCATAAGTGATTTCATCTAAATCATCACTGGTGCGACCAATTGGTTCTATAGTTAAATGACCATCACATGTCTTTAATCAAGGGGTTTCAATTGCTTATATTATAAAGTCACCTGCATGCGGAATGCCCAACTTGTAGTGAGTCTGTAGTGTGGCCTAACCTATACACTTAAAACAAAAGAATGCTACAGACAACTCCATGAAGAGATACTGGAACACACAAGTCAGGGGATGCATACAAGAAATTGTCAGAGTCACTGAATATCCCTTGGAGTCTAGTTAAATTAATAATTAACAAAAGGAATGAAAATAGCCTATCAAAAACAGACGGTTCACAAAAACTGATGGACTGTACAAGAAGAAGACTAGTAAGAGAGGTCAGCAAGAGATGTGTAATACAATAACTCTGAAACAGTTACAAGTTAACTGTTGCCTAAATGCTTCACCAGTCAAAGAGTGGCAAAGAGACAGACACTGTTAAAAAGATGCAAAGAACATCTTAGCTATAGTGTCCCAGAAGGCACATAGGAGACACTAAAGGCAGCTGAAAGAAAGTTATGTGGTCTGTTGAGATCCAAAAGTGAGCTTTAAGACCATCAGACTAAAGCAGAAACCAAACACTGCACATTACCAAAAATGCACCATCCTTACCATGGCGTGTGGTAGTGGTAGCAATATGCTGTGGAAATGGCTGTAAGCAGCAGACCCTGAAAGGCTTGTGAGGATAGAGGGTAAAAGATACGTAGCAAAATACAGGAAAATCCTGGAGGGGAACACAAAGATGTCTGCAAGAAACCTGCAACTTGGGGGAAGATTTGTTTTCCAGGAAGACAATGACCCCAAACATAAAACCAAAGCTACACAGACATGACTTAAAAACATCAACGCTAATGTCCTGGAATGGACCAGTCAGAGTTCAGATAATTTGTGGCCAGACTTGAAAAAGGCTATTAACTGAACAATCCTCATGCAACCTGACAAAGCCTGGGCAGCTCTTCAAAGAAGAATGAAAAAAATTGAAGTATTCAACTGTGCAAAGCAAATAAAGCGAGCCCAGTCTAGACTAACTCAAGGTTGGAATAGCTGCCAAAGATGCATCTACTAAATATTGACCTGAAGGGAGTGAAAAGTTATGCAATCAATTATTCTGTGTTTTGTATTTGTATTAAATTTAGATCATTTTGCAGAATGTGTTTTCACTTTAACATTAAATGAAGTTTTTCTGTTGATCAAAGTCAACAAATCCAAATGAAATCCACAGTGTTTCAATATTCTATCATAGAAAAATGTAAAAACATCTAAGGAGGTGTGAATACTTTTTATGGGAACTGTAGATAGATTGAAGAGCATTAGCTTCATTATTGCATTTTGCTACAAGGAAACACACTGTGCTAAGTTTAGCTCAGCTTAATGAAGGCTATTCACAATTACTGCCCAAAATGTTGTTTGTTGTGTTAATATAACGTTTTATATGTTCGCTCGCTTCTCTAGTGCAGCAGGACTTCCTTTGCCTGAGGTTTTCTTGTCTTTTTGCCTTACTGATTTGTTGCTGATAATGGATGGAGACAATAGACAACAGATGTAAACTTTATTGATCCTCAAGGAAAGTGCAAAATAATAAATGTAACAGCGCCCTACTGTGTGCTCCTGCGTTGCAAATTTCAGTTTGCACCCTGAAGAGAGCAGAAAGTAATACTTTTAGCCATTCAAGACAGAGGAGAACTTTAATGGAAAGGATATAAAATCAAAGATTGTGTTGCAGATAATCTGAGCATGCTGCTGAAAACAGAGCTCAGTTTGTACAAGCTGAAGTTTGGATAGACTGATGTCCCACTTATAAGAATGTTTTTATGTGATTTGATGATTTCTGGAAGTTTTCAAACTCATTAACACACATTTTCAGTCTTTTGTACTCCTTTTGTTTACTCTTTACTGCTTGGTAATCCATTCATTTAATAGTCAGTATTTAACATTAAAAATAATAAATGTGAATCCACCTTGACAATAGTTAGGTCTGAAGCAAGCAGCAAATATTCAATCATTTTATTTCCGATTAGATGTTAGGTTAAAGTAGAACTGCTATTTTGTCAGTGTTGCATTGCAGAACTGTTCTGACATGGAAATATAATATAGTACAAAAACATCTTAAATAGACAATGATGTTATTAACGCTGTATGTTTTTTAAGAAAAAAGGTATTTAAAACATTCATAGTTTAGAACAATTAATATGCTTTCAGAAGGCACAGTGCATTACACAAAAAGAACAAGTTCTATTGTATCAGCCACAAAGCCTAGATAAAATGAACAATGAAACTTTAATTGGGTTCAGTAAAGCAGTGTGAAACTGAAAACATTTTAAACTGTTAGGTTTTCCAACTGTCATAATGTGAATTCACTAAGCAGAATGTCTGAAACACTGTAGAATTTACTCTTGCAGTCATATCCATTGCCTAAGTGAAAAAAACATTGAGTGTTCTATTGAGGTTTTCAAGGCTGAGGTTTATTATTGCTGAACATTTTAAAAAAGAAGGTCTGCCATTAGACAAAGGAGACACTTAATTTTAACATATTTATAACAATTCCTTGCATACTGAAGTATTTAAGTGGTTTTTCAAGATGGTTTGTTTGAATAACACTGGTATAACTCTAAGGCAGTGCCTCACCAAAATACAATGAAGTGTCCCATGATGTTATCAGTAGGACAAGACAAATTGCCAATCTGGCTTTACTGTCAGATTGGATTTTGTAAAAATGTCAATACTATGGAAGATGTTTGTGCTGCTTGACATTCAAAGCATTTGTATTTGCTCATGCTAATTAAACGTACTTGCTACTGCTATTCCAGAGCTACATATCAGCGTATGCTCCCAACCTCCTCGTCCTTTTGTATCTCATGACTGTGAGAAGACTTTATCATTTTAAAACTTTTCAGATTTTGATAACACAATGGATGTTGCTGGATTTCTTTATAACTCTTAATTGACCTGGAAGGTGTGAGTTTGAGCCTGTGTGCAAATTGTGTTCTGCAACAGATGCACCCAATACTGTCAAAATATGGTTCGACTCCCCACAACATTATAATGATAAAGATTGATATATGTTACATTTCATTGCTAGCGTCAACACCATAAAATGAAATGTATAAAAGGGGAAAATGGAAAACAAATTGGAGTCCTTATTAAATAAAAAAGTCAAGGGATATAAAATCACAGTGAACCTCACAATATATGTGAAAAAAAAGTAAAAAATAAACAACTCCTGCTAAGTCTTTGGGCCTGACTAATTATATTTTGGGTCCTTTGTAAAAGTAGGGTTGGCTCACTCACTATCTCACCAGAGTAACATATTAAGCACTTCTTATACTTCTTTTTCTCTTTCATCACTCCCTTTCTGTCTCTCTCTCAGACTCTGATTATCCTTCAACCTCCAAAACAGTGTTCTTCTTGCTATCCTAGCAACTCTGCAAAAAATAGGTCTTAAGGAATCTGAAACCCTGTTACCTCTGGCCAAGCCACAGAATCGATTCAGGGAGGCCCAGCATTTCCTCCACAGGTGCCAGGCTAGAATTCCTTGTAGAAGTATGAGGTATCCATACACACATGAGCCTTTACTTGCTCTTAACAAGTTGTGTCTCCTAAACCTATTCTTTACAATACAGTTCCATTTGTTCTCTTTTGGCCTCCATATGCACTCTAGCTTGTGGTTATCGTTTGGGTCTCACATTGTCTAGCTTGATAATAGTCTGTTAGTGGAGTATTGCATGCCTCCCCTCAGGACTGCACTTTCTCAAGTATCTATTTGGATACCTTAGCAGCTTCCTTGCACCTTCAATGTGATTTGCAGGATGTCTGCTGCTGCCATTGCCCCCATTCTCTCTCCTGGAGGTTTGATTGGGAATTTAGACTATCTAGGCCAGGGGTACCCAATGCGTCGATTGCGATCGACCGGTAGATCGCAAAGGTAGTGCAGGTAGATTGCGTTGCATTCCAAAATTTTTTCTTTTTAAATGTTAGTCTATCATATATCAGATATCATATATCCTCCCTATGGCATTTGCCACTTGATTGACATGCAGGGCGGCCAGTCTGAGATCTCTTTTCTTCTAACACACTGGTCATCCCGCACGCACAATCAAATGTGCAAGCTACTGCAAAACTCCGGCTGTGATCTAGTTAGCCTTCCAATTAATATCGACTAAAAAAGGGATTTAAAAAAAAATTGTTTGGGGAGGTATGGACTGGATGTGGAATTGGAAGAGGATTTTTTTTCTCACAATGTCACAATCGAAGTGCATTTGTCTGATCTGTCAATCTATCATTGCTATTCCAAAGAAGGAAAATGTGGAAAGGCACTTTCGAACTGTTCATAAAAACTACGAAACTGACGTCCTTCTGAAAAGCGATCTGAGAAAGAGAAAGGATAGGGAAGTAAAATTGCAGTTAATCAGACAGCCGTCATTTTTCACTCGGCTGAATTCAAAAGCTCCTTGACTGCATTATTCGGCTCTACTTATTTATGCGAGTCAGCCTTTTCCCACATGAAGATTATTAAATCCAAATACTGTAGTGACCGTAAATGTATTGAATTGTTATTGTGCCATAAAGGTTATTCAGTTATGCAAGGTACAACAACATATATTTTATGTATAAAGTATACTCAATATATATATATATATATATATATATATATAATTTTTAATGTAGGTAGATCATTTCGACCTGGTCATTTTAAAAGTAGCTCGCAAGCCTAAAAAGTGCGGGCACCCCTGATCTAGGCAATGCCCTTGCCTTTGGAAACTGCAGCTAGAACAGTACACCACCCCCTTTACAATACGCACTGATCAAAAGTGGGCAAATACAGTTGAAACAAAACATTAAAGAGGTTTGTTTAGGTTTAACTATTGCCTCAAATTGAGCCTTACAAAGAGATATCTTAAAGGTAATGATTTTCAGAGTGATGGTTACACAAAGATCATGAACACAACATCCATCCATCCATTATCCAAACCGTAATATCCTAACGACAGGGTCACGGGGGTGTGCTGGAGCCAATCCCAGCCAACGCAGGGCGCAAGGCAGGAAACAAACCCTGGGCAGCCCACTGCAATGAACACAACATTGTAGTCTAATTGAGTAGCATTATTACTTAACTAATAATCAAAGTGAACTACACAACATACATGAAAAAAGTTAAAAATAGACAACTCCTGCTAATTCTTTGGGGCCGACTAAATATGTTTAGTGTATAGTTATAAACATTATCCATTCCTGGGAAATAAGT
Source organism: Polypterus bichir lapradei (assembly GCA_026402145.1). NCBI lineage: Eukaryota > Metazoa > Chordata > Cladistia > Polypteriformes > Polypteridae > Polypterus > Polypterus bichir. Next base: position 2,100,467 of record JANRMT010062795.1, read on the forward strand.
ATAACTTGATTTTGAGTGGTAGAGTTTCCAAGATGAAGGAGACATGGTGACACCCTGTATTGATAGCATCCTACATTGTAGTTGCCAGTCAACTTACTACAATAGTACATCTGTGGATGAAACATTTAACCAGCTGCAAAGTTAATAAATAAATCTTAATAGAATAATTTTAAAAGTAATGGTAGTAATCATTGTTATACCATAAATTACTTAAAAATAAATTTCTTCCTCATAGACCTGTTTAACCTAAAAGGTATTAACAGCACACCCTGTTTTTTAATTCAGTGCTGTTCCAAGGAGTAGCTAATTTAAAAATTGTAATTAACCTCATTCAGCCAATCCTAATTTGCACATCTCTGATTAGATATTTAAATTGACCTTTACATTAGCAAGGGCTTAGTGTGGAGTAGCATTTTCTAAACTATAATGCATGCTTTCATTGATGAGACAATGTAATATCTTTTGCTTGCAGATTCTTTAATTATTCTGCTATTTTTGGATTTAAGAATAAGATGGGAAGAGTCTTTCTTCTGTAAGATTTTATAAATTACTATTAATTCAGTTAATTCATGGTAGTGTGAAATGCATGTCTAGCAAGAGGCATGCAGGGTAAGTTAACAGCAAAATGGTACATAGCAGGGTTAATTTCAATAGATGTCCTTCAGGCAGGGGAAATGGAGAATCACACTGACAAAAAGGGGCAGTATTCTCTGTTTGTGTGCTAACATCTCTAGTAGGGCATTAGGTAGGGTCAACAACACAACTCTAAAAGAGAGAGTGATGATGAGAGGTCTGAAACTTGCAGAATTCTGTGACTTCTGAGATGATATTGTTCCTCAGATAGTACAGAAAGGAGTGGAGCTGTCTTGAAAACCTAGCCATTTAATGGTAACTGAAGGGCTAGTGGGGAGTGGAACACCACAAGCTGACAGAGGGAGTTCTTGTTAGTGTTTCTGGAACAAATGGAAGGATATCAATGACCGCAGACATGATTCCATTGCTTGGTAACCATGGAATAGTGGTTTAAATGAGCCTCTAGTCTGACTGTCTGAAGGTGTTAAACTTGCTGGGTTCCAAAAAGCAAAGGGATAACACAAGGCTGTTAAAGTCAGAAAAAAACTTCATGCTGGGAGAGTAAATGAAAAATAATATGTCAGTGAGGAAGAAAGGGCAACACAAACTTCCTGTACTTGTACTGATTGCCCTAGAAGTGCAATATGCAGAGCCATCAGTGCAGAGCATGAGAAGGTAAGCATGTCATCAAAAGAAAGTGAAGTCACGCATAGTTGACTAGAAGGACATATATCCCCAGCTAATGGAAGCCAGCATGTTTTTCAGGACCATGTTATTCTTTCAAAGGCAGAATCTAGGAGGAACGGCAGAAGGCTGGAAGTGACACTCCAGCATCAGATCTTTGATTGGGATCTGCCTGAGAAACCTGGCCCTTTATGTGTCACTGAAACCTGAGGGAACATCTGGAGTACAAGCCTGTTTTTTATGGGACCAAGAAGAATCACTTCAAATCCAGAAATGCCTGTCTATATGTGTTCTATAATTTTTTGTGTTAGATTATGTTTTGAAAATCGTAGTTGTATTATACGGTAACAGTATTTATTTGGTGCTGACAAATTAAATTAACATAGTGTTTCATTATTATTTACTTTTTTATTGTTTTTATTGTGGAAATGAAAATAATTTCATTTATTTTTTGTATGTACGGATTTTTCAGTTTAGCTATATTTTTTCCTTTGAAATTGTAGAATATATCATTCACAACCTTAAGTGAATTGGAGACTGTGAATTGTCCCTGGGTGAGTGTGAATGTGGATGTGTGTGTGAGTGGGCTCTGTAATGGGTGGAGGTCTGTCCAGGGTTATACTGTATATTGCCTTGCAGTTGATGATGCCAGGATAGACTCCAGCTCTCTATGACTCTGAACTGGATTGAAATTGAATGTTGTTTTGCTATAAAATGGTCTCACTGGTTATTTTCTGTTTTTAGAGTGCTTGAAATAGTGTTGTGTTCAATTACCATTCTGCCTGTTTGAAATATGCACATTCTCTTCATGTCCAGGTATGTTTTTTTGGGAACATCGATTTAATCCCTTATCTTAAAAACTTCATAACATCTTAATTGGCAACTCACATTTTGCCCTCTGATATGAACTCCATAAAGGACTGCTACCTGTTGCACACTTGTTACTACTGGCATATTCTCCAGCAGTCTTTGACTCTGTAATTATACAACCAAGTTCGGAAATCTGTTGAATAGTTGGAGGAATGAAACATGAAGCAGGTAGAACAAAAATAAAACATAACACAGTTAACAGCTTAGTTGATAGGTATATATAGAGTTAGGTAACATAGTCCTAGATTTTATAGCTGAACATATACAGTACCAAACCATTCATTGAGGAATACCATAATCCCTGGGATGCATTTTACATTCCTCATTATCTACACTGTATGTGTGGATATTCAGAACATAAAGTCTTCTGTGTTTAGTGCATCATAAAATAAATTTGGCTTTTTAATGTTCTAGGCAAGTGATATTATATAAACATTGGGAGCATTCACAGTTTATCTTCTGCGTGTTGACTGCTTCCCTGCACCATTAATATTCAGTTCAAATAAGTTATATTCATTCTTATTAAGTACACTTACATAGAAGAGCCCAGTGCACTATACAGTAATTGCAAATACAGTATGTCTAAAGGGTGGCACGGTGGCGCAGTGGGTAGCGCTGCTGCCTCACAGTTAGGAGACCCGGGTTCGCTTCCCGGGTCCTCTCTGCTTGGTGTTTGCATGTTCTCCCCGTGTCTGCGTGGGTTTCCTCCCAAAGACATGCAGGTTAGGTGAACTGGCGATTCTAAATTGTCCCTAGCGTGTGCTATGTGTGTATGTGCGCCCTGCGGTGGGCTGGTGCCCTGCCTGGGGTTTGTTTCCTGCCTTGAGCCCTGTGGCCCTGTAGTTAGGATATAGCGGGTTGGATAATGGATGAATGGATGGTATGTCTAAAACATGTACCACATAATCACAAAATAGATACAAACAACATGAGTATATATAGTCTTTTTTTTAATAAGACCAATTAGTAAAGCACTTCACTGATAAATGTCAGTAGCCTCAGTTGAATTAAAGATGTCTGAAAAATGTTTCAAGTCTGCTATTTGTGGACACACCACAACTTAATGACATATGTAGTGCCTCCATGGTCAGAGAGGAGCAAAGGAAAGAAAATGGGAAAGAGCTTTTAATTATTTAAAAAGCTATGTAAGAAAATAATTTAAGTATCAAACATATCTAATGTATATCTAATGTTAAAATCATGAATTTAAAACTTTATATATGAAGCTTACTTACTTAGACTTGGATCCTCCCATACCTTTCGGCATACTGGGCAGCATGTATTTGCTGAATTCGATCGGTCATGATGATTGCAGCTTTGTCTCATTTAATATCAACATCCTTGGGATCTTCAGGGTAGGACATCCTTGCCAGGTAATCTGACCACGTGACCCATTAAGTAGATTTGGCAGCCAATGATGGTGTCTTTTAGCTTTGGCAGACCACTCAGTTGTAGCACTACATCATTGATGATGTGTTCATGGTATGTGATGCCAGTTATTTGGTGTAAACACCTTTGATGGAGCCCATTGTGCTGGCAGGCAACACCCTATGTTGTCCTCCTCGTCTCGTAGTTGTATACAGCTATTTGCACCTACAATGCTGTTGTAAAATCATACTTTCACCATCATTAAAAATTAATAATTGTCTCTAAATTTATTTGGAAGCCATTCAGATGATGTAAGACCTGGACTTATATGACCATACTAGTTAGTTGTAGTTGTGATCCTGCAAAGTTTTAAAATAATTGTGGGTAGTAAGTACATAATTTGAACAGCCAGGACATGAAGCATTAATAAACTCTGTTTGAAAATATTAGCAAATTAGCTTTTCAGGATTAGTTGTTAAGATATTCTTCATCTTCCTCTTCACCTTTTCCCACTTCTATGTGGGATCGATGTGCTTCTTCAGCCTTCTCCATACAGCTCGGTCTTGCACCTCCTTTTCAATCAAACCCTTTTCCTTAAGATCTTCTTTTACTTTATCCATCCACCTTTGCATTGGCCTACTTTGCTTTTTCTTCCCTTGGACTTTTATTTTCGTTGCTCTTTTACCCACATATTTGTTGTCTCTCCTCATCACATGTCCATACCACTTCATCCTAGTTTCTGTACTTTCTTAGTTGTTCAAGAACTTCATCATTATTATATTGTAATGACTTGAGGTAAGATACTGTAGCTGCTGTTATAATTTAGGAAATTCTGAAAATTGCTTTCCCTTGCTATACATTTTTTCTTGGGCTCAAGTGGGCCTTTTTGGAAGTTATTTTAAAAAAACCTGTTGTAATGTTCTTTATGTGAAAGTATGCGGTCTTAGTAATATTTTTATTGTGTGTAGTTTTTGTTACTTGATACAAAATTGACACGTGTTGTAGCAGCATGGTGGGGAGTAGGCATTCCATTACTTTCTGACATAACACAGCATGTAACAGTACAATTGTGGAGATGAAAAAAAAAAGTGAAGAATAAACAATGGGCTTTGTTTGTGCAAATGAAAGGACATATTAAACATGGTACTTGGCTATGAATGAGGTGCCTTTTGGAAATAAAATATATTATTTGAGATCAGCTTATACTGAAATGCTGGCACTTGTACCAAAACTCATACATACTCTCTAATGTATTGTATGTTGTTGCCCAAATGTGAATTGCTGCCTCACTTTCCTCCAGCCAAATGCACAATAATCACAGAAAAAGTATCAGTTATACTCTCTCATATTTTTTCAGTACATGTAATAAAAAGAATATCATACCCTAATCTAAAAATGAATGGTGCTCCAGTTATTTCATTTCACTAAATGAAGTTCATAAACTCACCTTAAATAGAATTGTAATGTTTTTGCACTCTTTGAGTACAAAGTACAGTGCTAGCGTCAATTTGATAAGGGGAAAGAAGTACAAATGAGGGGGCACCCTTTGGATGGAGAGAGCTGCACTTAAAAAACACAGAGGCGGCTCACTTGCAATGCCTCTGCAGATCCAATAATATAAATAATTACAAGAATAAACAGTGGGCTTTGTTTGTGAACATGGAAGGAATGATAGAACATGGTACTTGGCCATGAATGATGTGTCTTTAGGAAAAAAGACATTATTTGAATACAGCTATATTGAAATGCTGGAGCACATACTCAATCACATACACACACATGGTTTTAGAGAAGATGCACAGACAAGCAAAGGAAGTTATCTGTCTATTCTTGCTTTTACATACATTCATGGGTATGCTGTCTGTGTACAGTAATGTTTACACACACCTTGGAATGCAAAGTTAACATCCAGCATCATTTTATCTTGTGCTGTGCTCTTTATCACTGTATTCTGTACATGCAGCTTATTCCATCCACAATATGCCACTCATTGTTCACTTGTTATCCATGTCAAAATGGCCCTGGCTGTGTACTTCATATACTGATAGCTTTGCTGCTCTCCCAACACTTGGCACACTTTATTGTTGGCTGCCTACTTTGTATTCCAAATTGTGTTAAAAACAATATGCAAGGCAGCACATTATGAACTTTTTATTTAAGAGGTTCTCACACTGCTGAAAGATAGGTTTTGTTCTAAAGCAGTATTTTTTATGTGGTAAATTTGTTCTGTTTGATTTTTTTAATTGCAGTTGGCATGACTGTTCAGGTTTAATAAAAATAAATCCTGTTGGATCTCCAGTTAAAAAAAGACTCCAGTAATCATTTTGATATACAGTAAGTTCAATAAGAAGGACTTCATTTTAGACATTTGGAGATTTTTAGTACTATACCACAATGTTTACTGTGATCTTCCGAAATTTTGTAAATATCACAATACTGTATTTAATTATGCTTATATCAACCACCTCTGTTTGTGTGATTTAAAATTTGGCTGAGTCTATAATGATGCATATATTCTTTACTTTTAGCACAGTTTGTAAAGCCAAATGATTTAAATTTCAGTTTTTTCCTTATTTGATTTAAGGATTGCATTGCTAATTCGTTCTGTGATGCAATTTAGTTACTTGATCAGATGATTTAGAACCTTAGGAATACAGTATCTGGTACTATAAATAAATAAATAAATAAATATTTTATATAGCCTGGATAGCTGCAGCAATTCAAGTTACCATTTGAAATGATAGCCTAATGTTAAAAATGCTAAAATCAAAGTGTTCAGAAAAACTGCAGTGCTCTAAATGTGCCATAAATAAATAATCCATAAAAAAGTGAAAGTGGAGGTTAAGACAAGAGGTTATAAAACAGGCAGGAAACCTCTTTAAAAACACTTACCTCGGTTCCCCTTTAAAACCGACTCCTCCTTGTCTTATCACTTCCTGAATCTTGCAGACCGAGAAGTCTACGAGCAGAAACAGACAACATTTTGCACTGGCTCGTGTCCTGGGCAAACCCTGAGCCCTGTTCCACTCGTGCGATTGCTCCGTCCATTGGCTCCTCCCAGCACGAGCTCCCTGTCCTCCCACCCCTGCCTCTCTGTCAGCTCTTCCCAGTGAGAACACATTCCTGAACACAATGGTTGCTCCTGCTACTTGGTTGCTCAGCAGGATCGACCATTCAGACCCCTCCTGAGCACTGGCCACATGCGCTCCTTCCTGGGACTCCATACCCTCTCTACTCACTTTAACCTCCTTTTATAGCCTGTAGTTTGTTCTTCTCATATTTTCTCCTTTGATTTTCTCCTCCTTGCAACTGTGCTTCCTTTTTTAAATGCAGGGACATGGCACAGGTGTGGCAGTCATCAGCTCCCGGTGTCAATTAGGGTTGCTGGCGATCCTGCACCTGTGCACTAAGTACAGGCCCGTCCGCTCCCACATTGCATATGGGAACCTTTCTCGCCATGTTAGCACACCCCCTCCTGAAGACATGAGTGTGGCGATTATTTATTTAAAATGCTAATCAGCTGTGGACCTCACTTTACCATAAGATCTAACTGATCAAGAACTGATGAAATCTTTGCATCAGCATTAAGCTGTAAATCATGAACTACTTCAGCCAATGCAAAAGCAGTTTACACTTATCCAGAATGAAATTTTAATTGAAGTACTGATTTAATTGTCAAAAATATCTTTTTTCTACAATTTGTTGGAGGTCTAGAATTGTTCAACACAGAACAGTCACGATTATTGACTGGCTTCTTCAGTGCTCAAAAGTATGTCTTGTTCTACACACTTTCAGAAGAGAACCAAACAGGTTATGAGGCATACTCAGTTCTCCAGAGTCTGCACAGGAGTTCTTCCTGTGTTCCCAGGTTAGTTCTAACAAAAAATGTGTTGAGCAAAAAAGTGCACTGTGATTGTTGAAAGTTGGTGGAAAGTAGATTTAGATATTTCAACCAACCTCAACAGCTAGGCCATCACTCTGGTCTGTCTTGAACACCGGAACTACTCCTGAATGAAGACAGACAAGAAACACATACACCTTTGGGATGGACAGACAGCATTTCAGTCTGGCCGGGTCGTCCCTCAACTGGAAGAAAGAGCCTTTTTAGGGCACTACATCCCCCGGGACGCTAGATGGCTGCTCCCCAGGATGGAAATGGTTCCCCAGATTCCTGCAGGGCAGCATGGGACATGGAGTCCGGTTCTTCAGCCCTGTTGGGTGACGTGGGGGCTGCCAGGGGGAGCTCACCAAGAACCAGGGGAACAGTATCACGACATTAACCCGGAATTAAATAGGAGTCACGAGGACGAAAACCCACAGTACTTCCGGGGCACCTGAAGAAGGCGTTTGACCCAGAGATGGAATACTTCCGGGTCATGGACTTTAAAAGGACTTTGGGAAACCCCAGCAGACCAAGCTGGATTTGGGAGGAATTGTGACGGAGCTGCTGGGAGTCTGTCTGGTGGGTTCAACGGAGCAACAGCGACCCCTAGCGTCCACACCTTACAAACTGGTCCTTCAATGGTGGGCATAACATAAATGTTATGTTTAAATCTTGTTAACTGTCTATTATTAAGGCATTTATTCAATAAACGTATGTTTAGGTGCTGAATAAAAAAAAATGTCGGTTCAGGCATAGTAAGGACAGCAAGCATATATATAAGACAGCAAGCAAACATGGCTTCATTAAGTATATCCGATTATTATATGTTTAAATGCTGTTTGCATTTCTCTATGATTTTTTAATTGCCTTTTTGGTCTGCATGGTTTTTATGAAGCAAGGGCAGAATAATGAGAATTTCATTTTGGTTTATAATTAACTCCTCATGTTTTACTCTGAAAGGCTGAAACTGGGATTACTTAAGAGAAGCAATTCTGAATTGCATAGAATTCTGAAATGTTGTAAATGGCAACTTAAGAGATGTGAACTGTATCCAAGTGCCTAGAGCTAAGTCATCTTTGAAGGCAGACCTCCCTGCATTCACAATGAGATATGTAAAGGATTTTTTTTCTGGTCCTGAATCAAGCACACTGAATTGGAAGAAATAAATTTACCCTGAAATTGGAGATGCTGTTTTTTTTTTTTTACAACATATGAAATTGTTTGAAAAGATTTTTTTAAAGTACCTGGGAGAAGATTCTTGTTATAAAAATGTAGTGGGCATTAAAAAAAATTGTACAAAAGTAATTTCAGTCTTAGTTGATGATTCTGTTTTAGTAAAGTACAATATTTGAAACACCTTTGTAAATTGTTGCCTTGAAAATAGCAGTCATAGCATATGCTTCTGTTACTGTATTTACCTTTTAAATAATTGATGTTACAGTATAATAAATAGAAGTACAAAATAGTTTAGTTTAGAAAAATTGCAAATTTATAAATTCATTAAAGAGATCTCCTTTGATATGTTGCAAATATTATATTAAGGTGTCACAGAAAATTCTATTTTCTAGAAAATTTAACAAAGGTGGAGGAAGCTCTTAATGTAGTGGACCATATCCTGTCTTACCAGATGTTGAAATTAAAAGTGTATTAATAGAAATAATTTGGTTAGAGTTAGCCAGAGATAGAGAGAGAGAGAGAGAGATTATTGTCTGACAAAATACAGGCCAATCAAGAACAAAAGCAAAATGTTATCCCAAAATCATTTGTGAAGAAGGAAACAAAATTAAATGATTGAAATGCATCGTTTCCTTGACTGACCTAAATTCAATAATGGTTTGTTGAGAATTAAGGTCTAAATCCACTTGGATATGAGAGAAAGAGTGCTGCCACTTTTTAAAGTTGAAAGCATCTTCGAAACATTTGATGCAATGTTGGAAACGTGTACCTAGTAACAGAATCCCACTATTATAAACAGCATCATGCTGACCCTGTCACTAATCATTAAAACAGTGTTACAAAATGATGATGCAAAGATGTCAAGATGTTATATAAAACAACAGTAAGATATATTAAGGAAATTACAATGCTGTCGGAAATTATTCCAAAACTAAGGTTAAAAAACTAAGATTAAGAGATGCTAGGCATCCCAGCCAGTTTCTGTTCCTCCACAAACAAATTAATTCAGCTAACCAACTTTTTGTTAAGCACCGAATTAGCCAAGTACAGTGGAGCAGTAATTGTAGGCATAGTTGAGAAGCACAACCTTAAGAGATAAATGGAATATGGAGTTTTAAAATCACGTTTCAAGTACAGTGGAAATTATTTTGTAGGGAAGGACTTTAAAACAGATGACTGACAGAAGTGTGCAGGTGACCTTCATATTAAAGTTTGGATGAGTGTAGTCATGGAAAAGTTTTCCAAGGTCACAGTATGAATGGTTAGAACATATTTATCTAGCTACAGTAGCAGTTAAGAGAGTCACACTGAGCTTTCTCTCAGACAAGTGCAATGTGGATGGGACAGTTTGGTGATGGCACCTAATGATAACTTCAAGCCTGTTGAAATGGCTTGTGCCTATGAATCATATGGTACTACTTAATCTCAGAGCTGGGGGTAAGCTAATGTAAAGGCTTATGAGGGAAAGAAGTGTTTATTAGAACTAAAAATAAAAGATGTATGCTTCAGGCGGTAAAGTATCTGTGAACAGGCTTGGTGATGACAGAAAGCTTATGTAACTGCTAAAATTGGACTTTAATTCAGTGGAAGGTGGGTCTTGGCAAATCAGTGTAAATATTCTGCAGCCTAGCATTACAAGATAATACATTGTCTGATCCTTCATCCAATGAGGATTAGTAAATAAAATGTAAAGGCAACGTGTAGGCAGTAGTAGTCATAAAACATATGCCCTTCTTAAACGAACAATAGTAATCTTTGCCATAATCACACTACTTTATGCTGTTCTTCAGTAATGTTTGTGTTTATGCCTGCTTAAAGTGAGAATCCATAGGCTAGTAACAAATAGGAATATAAAGGAATTGTAAATAACTTACTTTGGATGCTGGAGGTCCACACACTAAAAACAACAAGTTGGATGAAAGTATTGAAACTTTTGAAGAGCCAAGAGTACTGTTTTTGTGAAAAAAGAATTAAAAATATGTACATTTAAAGCTAGCTGAGTGATAAGTTGCTTTTGTTTTTATTAAAGAAGTGTATTGAGTAGGTTTTACCTTACAGCATTTGTAACAGAGGTAATACAAATAAAAACAATAGCATCAGACAATAAAGTGTGTCATTCTGAATAAGGCTTTGTGTAAAATCTATTTTGGATGAGGCACACCTCTAAGTAATAAGTCTTCAAATGGTTCGAAGTGTCCAATAAATTAATTTACACTAATGTTCAATATGGGACTGGAAAAAAAGATATTTGTATATTATGTTTAATTAAGTTTTTGCAATAATAAATGTGTTTTTAGGTGAGGTAGTATTTTAAATGATCCTGCACTTATGAAATTAGTAATTAGTCATGAAATTAGCAAATTAGTATTAGAAATTTTTGAATCTTAAAAATGTTATAAACACAATGGTCTCTAGCATATTCTTGTCTCTTTTACTGAGTTATTAAACTTCTCATTGTTAAAATACTATTTACTATTAAACTTCCAGAAAACCTCCTTTAAAGCAGCATAAAGAATTAATGGAAATAGATGAATTTGTGTAATGCTGATATCCATGAAATAAGCATTGGCGTAAAACATTAAACACTAGAATGCATCACCTTAATAGCTATGAAGAATGTGGGCTTTGAAACTCATCCATTCAGTCATCCACATTCTTTTTCAGGCCCGGAAAGCCAGAACCCATCAGGTACAAGATGGAAGCCCATCCTGGAGAGAGCACAGATTAGGTGTTATAACATTACTGCTAGTATTTCATTACCGTTTAGTTAACTTGTTCATATTTACTATACTTGACGCTAACAGAAACTAGCCTTACCATTTAAAGGGTACATTTATCCCAGAATACCGATTTTTGCTCATTGTCAGAATGAGAATCACTTGATCTATTAAAAGAAAAGAAGCAAGAAAAAAAATTGGTTTTCATATTGTGATTTATTAAAAGATGTCAAAGCACTACAGAAAAATAAATCAATTATAGACACTTAAAGGGAAAAAAAACGAAAATATATAATTTAGCATTCTGTAGAAAGATACTCAACCTACTGTGATTGAGTCATCACTAAGCAATTGTTTCTTAGATACAATAATCAATTGATTTTTCCTGTTCATCACAGCTTTTACAATGACTTACAGATGCTATGTCCCTCAGGAGCATTACTCCTTTAGTAGGTTACAATATGCCACTGTAGTCCTTTAATCACTATTAATCATTTTCTGTGAGCAAAGTGCCCTGACAGTAGTGGTTGAGATAAAGGCTCACGATGAATGCAAATGTTCAAGGAACAAAGTAAAAGAATAAATGATAGAAGATGAGTATAGATTTAACATGACAAATTACAATTAAACAACACCAGTTAAGATCAAACACACTTGATACTGGGACGGAAGAAGAAAATGTAAAGAATATTAACAATTAAAATAAGAAAAATAAAAACTTTGTAAATTGTAGATGTAAAATAATCATGGACGATCCTTTTTTATTTTTATTTTTTTCTGTAGTGTCAAATTACTTCTTTGTTAGTATGCCTAAAATAAGAGGAAACTGAACTGTGAATTAACTCTTTATCTTAGATAAATAGCACATAATGTGTCACTCTTTAAGACACCTTTAGTTTCCCATTAGAGCACATGAACTCTTACAATAGAAGATTTAATTTTCGGATGTATGTGTGTTTGCTATTAATCTGTCTAACAAGTTTCCAACCAGATTAATTCAATTCAGGAGTGTGGGTAGACAGAGCTTGTCCTGGCTACATCATGAACAATGTAAAAACATGTTGTTCTGTTCAGTTGTTCAGGGAACACTCAAATACACACTGACAAATGCAGCAACCTGGCATTCAAAAAATCATTTTATAAATCTTTTACTACTGCTTCAGAAAATATAAAAGACATATTTTAGAAGTCTATGGTGTAGAAAAAAACATGAATCACTCCAAAAATCCGCGGTGGGCTGGCGCCCTGCCTGTGGTTTGTTCCTGCCTTGCGCCCTGTGTTGGCTGGGATTGGCTCCAGCAGACCCCCATGACCCTGTGTTAGGATATAGCAGGTTGGATAATAGATGGGTGGATGGATGAATTTAGAAAAGTAGGACAATGTACATAGTGGTGAATTTAATAATTTAAATGACTGACTGACATGACTCCAAAAATTCATAAAGGTTTATGTGAAAAATTCCTGTTGTTATTGCATAAAATCTAGACTTTAATGCTTTTCAAAAGGTTCATCAAGAAATGGGGTTGTATTTTGCCCTACTTACAGTGAAAGTTAAACTCAACATCAGTGATTCAAAAGATACAATGGCGAGAGGCAGGGTGTGAGATGTAGGACCAACATAAAAATTGTACACTGTGTTAAAGTGGCTGTGTCTAAACTTTCACAAATTTTAAATTTACATTATTGTTTTTACAATTTAAAATATAGGCTTCATGGAGTTTCAAGAATTTCAATGTGGTAGGGCCAACACCACAAAATCCACGCATTACTGCTAAACAGCTGAGTGAATGTTCATGAAATTTTGCATGTAAAATACAGTCAACCTAACTTAACATATAGAGCTTATTGAGCTTCAAATGTTTAATTATAATAGGGTTTCATCAGAGACAATAACACAAAAATGGTGGTTTTGCCCAGCTTACATGTAACATCAATGATTCAACAAACCATTCAGTTTATGAATATGGGAGCATCTATTTGTGAAACCACACTATACAAGGAAATACAAAGAAGTAGCATTTTGTGGTTCCAACTCACCTTTGAGTTACCTTTATTATGCAATCCAATTATGCACCAAAAAAAAAACCAAAACAACAACAACAACAAATTCTCAACTTATAAGAACAGATAAATTAAGAGAGATGTAGTGTAGATGTCATTTTAATTACAGGTAGCAGTTGCGAAAGGATCGGCATTTAAAATACACATAAATATTTGCTTTTTACCCATAATACAAATTTACCAAGGTAACGCTGGATACTTCAGCTAGTATATGATAAAATGGACCTCCCTATTGTCACCTGCTGTACAGAGGAACTCCTTTATATTCAGTGAGGTCCCCCACTGTCCACCCATTATAACATCATCCTCAAGTGCAGCTGGTTTGACTCATCTCCCATTCTGAACTACATGTCCAAAAATGCAACTGTGGCCAAGACTGAGCCTACATCCACTATATATGTGGTATTTCATATTATACCGTATATGTGTATATATAAATAGAACAGAATATAATGTGAGTGCCACCTCATTTGGATAAGGGAATAATGAATAGACTGGGCAAAGGGAGATGACAGAAGCAGTTCATTACCCAATATAGAAGTATTTCTGTCAGCTGATCAGAGGTAGGTCAGGTATTGTTTGCACTAATGTCTGTATTGTCAGTATTCAAACACAATTAAGTGAACAAACTCCACAGAAAAAGTGAATCAAATCGAAAAATGGCAAAAGAGAATTAACCATCTAAAGGTATGGCACAAATACTGTTTTAATTTCTTCTTAATGTAAATCTCTCACTACTTTAAAAGTTCAAGTAATTAAAAATGAAAACAATCAAAAGTAAAATGACTTACAGATTATGAAACTGGTTTAAACAAAACCTGTTGCCACAAGTGGCCCAAGGACTGAACTTTAGAACTACTGGACTATTCCAAAATGCCACCAGAGTTAAGTAACATCGGGTTTTCTATGGTTTTCCATCCCAGTCACAAATTTACAAGATACATGAGGATGATGAACTAAACCGTACTTTTGCTCTTGTATGTTTTTTCAGAAGGATACTTTTTTTTTCTTGTCACCAGCCATGTTTTTTATGTCATTAATATACAGTCTGTCCCTGCTCACTGTTCATTTGTTATTACTATTTTTACTCTATTTGAATAGCAGTTCACGCAAAAGCTTTTGTACTCTCTTAACATTCATTATCTGATAATGGGCCTGTAAGGTATTTGACTGACAAAACATTAATTAGGCATCCATAAGTTTGTGAACTTTGGTTGTCCATTACAACTGTGCTAAGCAGAGGAGCTTGCATTAAAATATTTTAAACTTGCAAGGTTACAGAGATAAATAAATGTCAGGTTTTAGTGATGCACAGGAGATTTTAAAAAATCTAAGAGCAAATGCTGCCAACTTAACAGGTTTATGACAGTCCTTCATGAAAAAGTCCTGCATTAAATAAACACCAATTGATTTATTGATTAGTTAACATTTGTCAAACAAGAAACCTAAACATATCAAGTGATGTCAAGGTCAAAACAAAAACACCTACTCTAGAAGTACTTGAGTTAGAAATCGAGAGAGGAATCTGCTACTGTACCTAATTAGCTGCCTGCTTCTTTTTTCACGTCTTTTGTGAAAGAAGCTCCTCTGTGATGGATTCTAAAGCCCTCCCAGGGACTTGCAGTTTCAATTTGCAGTTGACTATACCAAATCCCAACTGAGATTAACACCTTCTGAAAGAAAGTATAAGAAAAAAAAAAAGAAAAGCTTCTTGGCAACCATGTGTGACATGATGTTGGCTCAAATCCAGAGAAAGTTTCTGTTGGCCTAATGTGGCCTACAGTACTGTTGAAAAAAATTAGTAATCAAAGTAGCATGAAGTTATTGAGGGAAAGAAATAAAAGCAAATATCATTCCCTCCACATTAAAAAAAAAATCTGAGCATCTGTTGAATTGCTCCTGTTTATGATCAGAACAAAACAACTGGAATTTTAAATATTTCTCACATTAACTTCCCTCTGAGTCTTGTCTCAGGGTAGCTGTGTAAAATCCGTCCCACATGGTACAAGTGATTTCAGTTGTTTCCAGATAATTAAATAAATAATATTATCTGAAATAGTTATAGTACATACAGTGTCTTCAACAGTGCTGCCAATAAGGAATTCACATAATATGCTACTTGATCCTTTGGATCCGATGCACAGGCTTATTGAAGACTCATGTCTAAAGTTATGAAAGCTACTAACACTTTTTAAATGTCAGTTCATAAGTAAATGAAGGACTATGCAAGGTAAAGGCTCCCTACAGATTGTGAGATCACAGCTCAGCCTCAATTGCAACTCATTAGCGCACAGAAGCTCTGTTCCAATTATCATTTTCTGCTCATTGCTGCTTTTCTAGCCAAATTGCTTCAATCAAATCCAACCAACAGAGGCACAAAATGATGCAGTTTAGTTTTTCCAGGCATTATTTCTTTCACAAGATGTCAAAATTTGCAAAATTCCTTACACATACAAGTTTCTGATGTTTGTGTATCTGTGTTTAATATATGTTATACACAGCTGTTTTAAAAAGATGAGCAGCTGCCAGGATATGACACTGTGACACATCACGTATTAAAACATTAAATGGAATATTTTGGCAACAAACTTGTCCTGAGTGCAATCAATGTCATTTTCTGTAAAACGAAAAAAAGGCAATTCTGTAACATTTGCAATCAAGATTGCATATAATCATGTAGCTTACCCTACATAAATATTGTTTTAGATCATGTCCTGGTTGCTTCCTTTGTGGAGCCTGTACATTCTTCCCATGTCAATATGGGTTTCTTGTGGTATTCTTGTTTCTTCCCACATCCCAGAGAGATAGAAGCAGGTTAGGTTATTTCTGTTTTTGTTATTAGTGAATATGCCCTATGGAAGACTGGCATTCCATTCAGGGTTAGTTCCTACCCTGGACCTGATACTGCTGGAGTGACCTTCTGACTTCATAATGGGAAAATCTCTTTTAGAAAGTAGAAGAATTCATTTAATTTTCATTATTTCTTCATCATTTTTTTGTGCTGTGCATTATCTAGTGACGGTGAGCCTTGTTATTAGCAAATTACAAAAAGGCTGATTTTTGTTTCAGTGAATTTAGAAGAATTTGTTTCTATTGAAAAACTCTAACTAAAACTAAATATTCAATTATTTTGTTTTTATACAATAAGAATGCTATATATACTCAGTTAAAGAGCTATTGATTAATTGGATGTACAGTAATCCCTCCTGGATCGCGGGGGTTGCGTTCCAGAACCCCCTGCGATAGATGAAAATCCGAAAAGTAGAAACCATATGTTTGTATGGTTATTTATATATATTTTAAGCCCGTATAAACTCTCCCACACTGTTAACATTATTAGAGCCCTCTAGACATGAAATAACACCCTTTAGTCAAAAGTTTAAACTGTGCTCCATGACAAGACAGAGATGACAGTTCTTTCTCACAATTAAAAGAATGCAAATATATCTTCTCTTCAAAGGAGTGCCCGCATCAGGAGCAGAGAATTTCAGAGAGAGAGAGAGAGAGCGCTCGCAAAGAAAAGCAAACAATCAAAAAATCAATATGTGTGCTTTTGTGCTTTTAAGTATGCCGAAGCACCGCAATAAAGCGCCATTTTTTAGAGGAGCGTCAGTATCTTCTAAGCAAACAGCCTCTGTGGAAACAGCCCCTCTGCTCCCACCCCCTCCGTCAGGCGCAGAGAACGTCAGAGAGAGAGAGAGCGTGATTAAAGCAAACAATCAAAAAATCAATACGTGTGCTTTTGTACTTTTAAGTATGCCGAAGCACCGCGATAAAGCGGCATTTCTTAGAGGAGCGTCCATATCCTCTAGGCAAACAGCCTCTGTGCAAACAGCCCCTTTGCTCACACCTCCTCCATCAGGCAGAGAGAGTTAGAGAGATAGAGAAAAGCAAACAATCAAGCACCGCGTGGGAAGCATATCTTATATCATTGAGGAGTTTTAGTTAATACGTAATACATGCTCTGATTGGGTAGCTTCTAAGCCATCCGCCAATAGTGTCCCTTGTATGAAATCAACTGGGCAAACAAACTGAGGAAGCATGTACCATAAATTAAAAGACACATTGTCCACAGAAATCCGCGAACTAGCGAAAAATCCATGATATATATTTAGATATGCTTACATTTAAAATCCGCGATAGAGTGAATCCGCGAAAGTCGAAGCGCGATATAGCGAGGGATTACTGTACAATATTTTTAGTGTTTCTTTTTTTACCCAGGGGCTAATATTATTAGTTACCTGGCACTCCTTACTCATGAACATACAATTGCCCATGAATAAAACATTCCTGTTGTAGATCAATTCCTGTTTTTCTTGTGAATGATCTTGGCTTTTGTTGATGATCATTGCAAAGCAAACTTTTATAGGAAAGTGTACAGGAACGCAATCACTCCCTGCTTGTCTTGGAACCAAAGGACACCACTTCCTCCCTCTACTTCTCTCTACCTTCATTTTTTTAGTATGACAATGCAATAATTAATCTCACAGCCACAGCAGGTGGCACACATACTTGAGCTTTATAGCATGTTTGCTAGCTGTGTCTTCCTGGTGCTTCACCAAACTTTCCACTTCACAGCTCACTGTCCACATCATAAAGTATCCTGTCTCTATTTCCTGTCTAAGACACCTCCCCTCCTTCACTTGTCTGTACATCTTATTGGTCAGTGCGGGCTGTTTGTGTACCTTTAGTTGATCTTGTTTTTGTTGGAGGCCTTCATTTTTATAAACTGTAAAGACCCAAACAGGCAGATGGTGCTGTTTCTCTCTGTGATTCCATCCCAGGACTGAACCGAAAAAAGGACGCAGTGCATTAGCATAGCCCAATTGCTACAATATTATTATCAACAAATATTGACAAACAAAAAACATGAGTCAGCTGATTTTCTTTTTTCTATAACATTATTTCAATTAAATCAGTCAAAGAATTTTTCAGATTTTGGGATATTTAGTTTTTATATCGTAGGGGTTGCCTGATGGAAATGTCATTTCTTAACAGATACTGAACTAGATGTAGTATTGCCAAATTTCATTTTTTTAACTAAACAGGAAATAGTGTTTTGTTGATGGGTTAATGAGTGAGTGAACTTTGCATTTTATATATACAAAATATATAAAATATCTAGTCATGTCTAGGCTACTGTGTTGAACAAAAACAAGGCAGGAGATGACTGAATAAAAAGATCCTTTTATTTTGGCACAGTACTCTAACTTTATTCAGTATCACAGCCTTTATTCAAATACCCAGCAAAGTAAGCAACTCCCTAGTTGCCTCTGTTACTCCAGCTCCAGTACTTGAGCTTCTAAGAGCTTGTAGGTGTCTTCATCAAGAGGAATCAGCTGTAGAAAGAGAGGCACAACAGGAATTGAGGCAGGGCCAGATGCAGTCTGCACAGGATAGACAGGGAACAGAACAACAGGTGAGTAAACTGGCTTTAAAGACTTATAGCAACGTACGATAAGTGCTTTATGCTTTATGGTAGCAGCTGATCCAGCATTTGGTAATACGTGGCTATGTTTCATTTGCATCAGAATGCCGTATAGACGAGTGGTTGGCATTCTGAGGTTGTCCATCTATTGCACTAGAATGCTGTACAAAATTGTGTTGCTCTCATGGCCAAAGCTGCGCCAGGGAATGAGGCATTTATATTTATATATACGAGGTGAGACACAAAAATAACCGGATTGGTAAAAAAATATATATATTTATTGATTACTGCATTCTAAACACTGTCACCTTCTATGTACTACTCCTCTTGATCTCTACACCACTCCATACGTATCTTCCATTGATTGAAACAGTGCTGGAATTCTTCTTGCTTGAGGTTCTTCAACAGGCTTGCCGTTTTTGTCTTCACATCATCCATTGAAGAGAAATGTGTTCCCTTCAGGTCACTTTTCATTTTTGGGAACAAGTAAAAATCACAGGGAGCTAAATCGGGTGAATAGAGAGGATGATCGAGGATAGGAATGTTTTTGTCAGTCAAAATGCTTTACGGAAGAAGAAAATTTGCAAGAAATTTGATGTTGATTCGCTGTTCAATTTTTTTCACCTGACTCATGTAGAGATTGTTGTGCAGATACTGACTGGGCTATTCACAGGATAT
Organism: Polypterus bichir lapradei; assembly: GCA_026402145.1. Lineage (NCBI taxonomy): Eukaryota > Metazoa > Chordata > Cladistia > Polypteriformes > Polypteridae > Polypterus > Polypterus bichir. The sequence goes on from JANRMT010062795.1 coordinate 2,119,905, forward strand.
ACCTAGGCGGTCGGCGGTTTGAGAGGGTGTGTAGGAGGGGATATAGTTGTATGATTCACATATGGCCAACCTCCAGACGGTTTTCCAAGAAAACCCCGGTCTGGTTATTTTTGTGTCTCACTTTACATATATATTCGCATCAGAAAAGAGTTCAAATATTGGGGTACCAACTCAGCAGTCCCTTTTAATATTACAAACAAAGCAATTTTAAAAAGTCAACATAAATAACAGCTATATCTGTTTCATTTATTCCAGTGTAGAACTTGCAGAACTTCCTCCTGCCTCTGAGTTGGTTCACTAAAAGAACATCCATCACAGCCATTATGTGAATGTATATGAAGTGCCCTGGAAGGGAGTGGGCCTTTGGTCAAAAGTGAAGTTGAGGTCACAGATTCTCTGTGACTTGCCTTTCAGAGCTATAGGTAGAAACAGAGAAGTTGTTAGTGACAGCATCCCCTCTCATCCAAGGGCAGACTTGCTTACCTTATCAGAGCCCAGACAGTGTTCTCTGGGAGCATGTGCATGACTATAAATATATATACTTTATATAAACTGTATACCAAAAGTCAGTTCATAAAAATCCAACTATACAAAAAAGGTAATTTAGTACCCCCTTTTGTTTTAGGAAATGCAATGAAGCTAAATTTTTGTGGTTATAAAGACATGCGCCTCCAGTGCTAGTAGTGAAGTACACCTCTGTGTAACCTGTGGAATGGAGAGGGCTGAAGACTAAATGTTGGTGACATGCAATCATAATTTCAGTTAATAATTCATAATTCTCAGTTAAGTAAACGAGTTAAATAAATATAAGCAGGTGTTCCTCAACCAGCTAAGTAATATGCAGTACAAAAGTAATAATGATTAAACAGAAATGGAAAAAGCATTAGTTGCTACTTCATAGCAGTCTGGGGGTATATTAACACAAAAGAAGACCTGAAAGTGTGGCTAACAAATATGAACTAGTTAACTAATAGGTCAGGAAGTGTCTGATCAATCTTGGTTAATGTTCATTTTATGTAGCGCAAATAAGAGCAGGTATGGACAATTATAATATGCTTTGAAAGAGAAAACAAGCTTACATTAAGTATCAGATCTGTAAAATAATAAGCATGATGTAAAGACACAGAAAACACAGAACTAGGATGGTAAGGGGAGAGAAAGAGAAAGGCAATCTAGTAGCATGAAAGCTCCTGCAAATGCCATTGTAGGAAGAAAGGTGTCACTAGTGGACTGTATACCATTTATGTGTGCTGCATTCCCTGAAAGAGAAGTATGTAATGCTTCCTGACAACAGGTGGCTTAGAAGTTAGAAGATATACCTAGCCATCTGGCTGAAGTAAAAGACAGGCCACAGAGAAAATATAAGAATTAATAAAGATTGCTTTTTTTCTGGAGGGCTCACAGTCACAGAAGAAAAGGTATGGAAAAGTGCTCTACTAATAGAGTCAAGAATAAGGTGTGGACACTCAGCTGTTGGAAGAAGGAGAGGGTACGATCTGAAGCGAAAGTAATAGAAGGTGAGAGAGAGAGGTTGAGAGAAAGAGAAAGTAGGGTGTCCATATGGTGGTTTGGTGGATAAGTGAATGATCCACACTACTAGAACAGATGAGTTAAAAATGTGTTTAGACAGGCTAAGAAAGGTAGTCTGGTTTGAATGTTGTCTGTTTAATTATTCTTTGCATTATTATTTATTAACTTTTTTGTTTTTTTATTTTAATAAATCCTTCATTTTATGTTTATTATGTTACTTAGTGTATCACAATAGTTTATCTATCTCAATAGTTATAGACAAAATGAAATAACATAACATATTATCAAACCCAATAAATACTCTTAAGATCATAGGATAACCACAGCACCAATCCAGGCTGCATCAGGATGATGTGGGGTCATTATAGAGTGCAGTAAAGCATAGATCCATAGGAATCCAGTTACACTTCTCCAAACAGTGACCTTTGGGATGTGTGAGAAAAACCACAGTATCTGGAGTAAAACCATCATAGGCATGGGAAAAGCATACCTGTTCCTCACAGACAATCAATTACATGGGATTCAAACTGAGGACACTGGATTAATGAGGAAGTGTTGTTAACTGCTGCACCATCATGCCACCCAATAATTCTTCTTCAGAGCGTTCAAAGATAGCAGTGTGTACATTTGCCAAGAGTTACATAAGTGAGTTTTGGAATAGTACATTTACCAGTGTCTGAGGTTTTCTATTTTCTAACATATCCTCTTTTCTTGTATATGGTGTAAGTATTCTGGGTTCCTGGAGCAAATAGTTTCATGAAGGTAGAAGATTTTTGAAATCTGTTCATTGTTTGACAAGAAGCCAGTGCAGACAATCCAACTGATAATGTAGTCACAAAGATTGATTTAGATCATTAGCATTCTAAATTGTAACCAGTTGATATCTGCATAATTCAATCTAGGACAAAGATTTTGAAATATGATAAAATCACCTTTCACAGCTTTCAAATTAATTTACCATTCTGGGTGGTTTCCTGTGCACTCAACCTACAAAGTTACTCTACCAAACACTCTGCAATTCTATAGCTTTGGAGTGTGTGGTGCTGCATGAACCTCTAAAATATTCTTGCTCCTATTCAAGCAAAATGATACCTTTTATTGGCTAACTAAAAAGATTACAATATGCAAGCTTTCGAGGCAACTCAGGCCTCTTCTTCAGGCAAGATGTAAGCCAAATTAGTTAGCCAATAAAAGGCGTCATTTTGCTTGACTTCTCACTACATCCATAATGGCTAACACAGTACAACACCCTAGTACTACTTGTTCCTATTCAAATTTTTTTTGTCTTACATTTACAAACCTACATTCAGCAGAAACACAGGAAGAAAAAACATAACACAGAGATGAGAGATGAAAGCAAAGATTAAGCAATATTTATTTTAATATACAATATATTTTAATATTCAAGAAAGTATTCAGCTGTATTTTTTTATTGTTTTCATCTGAGAAAAGCAAAGTGCTTGTATTTTAAACGTATTTGAAAATGTATGCTTTTAAAGGCAAATTAAGTGGCTTCCTGCCACTGCCTGAATCTATAAAATCTGCATGAGTGGCTCATGGCAGATTTCCAATGAAAAATCTAATTAAACATATTTATTATTTCCATTACATGTGTAAGATTTTTCAGAAGTATTTGTTGGAATTAAAAGGTAAATATAACTTTTATAAATTTTAAATTGCATATAGTGTTGAGAGTGTTTGTAGAGCAGAAATAATCCACTCAAATGCTGTTTAGTTAACTGTACCAATAGTTATATGGAAAAATGAGCAACAGGGCATGTTTTTACCACGTTTATAAAAAATCTTTAACTAGACACTTTTTTAAGACGTTGGTATTGTATGCATTAACCATTCTTGTTATTTTAAATAAAATGTCCTCCGGTAAAATTTACTTGCAAGATAGATCTATGTTTATTATTCCAAATGCTAAATTCATATTTATAGATCCACCCTTTCGGACCAGGTGTACATTTCAAATTAAATTATTTCCCTTGAATGTCTTGTGCATTGATTTTCTTATGTTTAATAATCACATACTGCTGGTAACGATTTTCAGTGTACTCATAATTTAATCAAAGGTGTTTACATGACATTTACAAATACAGTTCTTGGCTCCTTGCCTGAACAAATAATATAATTTAAGGTAAAGCTGTATTTCTATGTAGTAAATTAAAATGTATTTATTACAGATTATATTGAAAATTTATGATTAGAACAGTGAATCAAGAGCTAATATGTTGCATTCTGTTTCTTGAAGGCTGGTTGACATCCCTGTTTTAGTGTTAATGTTGTTAATATGTTTAAAGGTACCTTAAATGAAAAGAAAAACAGTCACAGACATTCCAATATTTCAGCAAAAACACATATGTCTATATGTGTATGTGTATATATTTAAAGTAATGTTTTTACCATATGATTGATTTATAATTGTCCAAATATTTTACAAGGAGAATAACTTTTGTGTATTAGCTGGCAGTGTTGTCATTTATGAGTTCCAGGCAAATTAATTTTATGAACCAATACCTCCTGCATTTCATATTCATCACCCAGGTTTCCAGCTTTTTTTGGCACTTTGCTCGTTTTACTTTATTCTAACAGCTACTTATATCTAAAATCGAACTCCTATGAGTCTCTCTTTCACTTGAAAAAGTGTGCATCCTTCTAAATCTAAATCCCAAGATGCCCCTGAACATGCTCTACTTTCCCTGGCATAATTTTGCACAATTTTCCTGTTAGTCAAAAAAGCATGCTTTTTAGAAAGTAGACACTGGCACACATCAGTAAAACAGGTAACTAAAAAAGTAAGCTATTTTTTTCTCTGTAATACTTACATATTATTATAGTCTCTCTAGAGCTAAAGCAACCATACTTGATTATTCAAATGAATTGAAGTTTACCTTAGAAGAGATTTCACTGTGAAGGACAAAAATCCACCAGGTCCCATATTACTGTGCATCAACATGAAGCTGCTTCATTCAAACTAAGTAAGACGTGAAAAACTTTTAAATAATTACATACTTTAAAGTTATACAGAGACTCTTAGATAGATAGATAGATAGATAGATAGATAGATAGATAGATAGATAG
>JANRMT010062795.1:2124531-2143415 GCA_026402145.1 Polypterus bichir lapradei
TAGATAGATAGATAGATAGATAGATAGATAGATAGATAGATAGATAGATAGATAGATAGATGAATGCATTATGCCATGGCAGCGTTTCATGACACACTTCTACTGAATAATTCATTGGCTGAAAGTATGTCACAGATAGGATGAGTAGCATTGATCATAATGGCACTTGGTTTAATTTTTATTCTATTCTTTGCTACTACCTCCAGAATACATCCCATAACTGAGCCTACCATTGTAATTAGCCTGTTGATTCAATGGGCCTCTCTTGAAGTGAAATTACCAACCCAGCACATCAAAATATAGAAAATTGTGCTGAGCTTCACAGAGGTGTACAAGATGTGGAGAATGTCACTAAACACAATAAAGGAACACAGCCTCCTAAGAAAAAATGAGCCTACTCTGCCCTTTCTTATACATATATACATATACATATATAGTTACTCTGAATTATAATACTAGTCCAAACTATCAATGATGTGGACTCACAAGTACTTGTAGGAGTTCACCACCTCAACATCCACCAGGCATTAAGGCTGTTTGGTGTGGTGAAAGTCAATAACCAGTTCCTTGGTTTTGCTGATGTTAGGTTACAGACAATTCTCTTTTCAACAGCAAGTCCTCCACCTGGCTCCTACACTCTGTCTCATCTCCCTTATCAATACACCCATTAAGTGCAAAATCATCTTAGAATTTCTGCAAATGACAAGACTTGGTGTTATAGTTATAGTCTGAGATATACCTGTACAATGTGAAGAGAAAAGGAGACAAGGCTGTTCATTGTGATGCTCCAGTGTTACTCACATCCATATCAGAAACACTGTCCTTGAGCCTCACAAACTGTGGTCTGCCTGGTCTGCCTGATAGGTAGTCAATTATCCAGGACACCATAGGCTCATCCATGTGCATTCCACTGAGCTTACCCCTTAACAGGGATGGCTGGATGGTATTGATGGTAATACTCATAACAATAAAGTTGGAATAAGAGATATGGCAACTGAATTAAAGGATGTCATACCTTTAGGATAAAATACTTTCCCATAATGTTGAATTCAAATTCCTACAACCACAGAAATAACTTCCCCAGGTTCATTATTACTCTACCTTACACCCTTTTGAAATAGTGTGCTTTTATCCTTTAATGTCTATCTTTGTTGTTGTTCACTTATGCATTGACAACTAATTCACTCAATTTGGGAAAGACTATTTAAACATTTCCATACAATTAGTGATAAGGGACATTTTTGCCTGAAAGCCACATACTAGCAGGATATTGCTTTGTTTTTATTTAAAGTCCAAATACAGTACAAAACATAAATGTTAAACAGAAGTGGTGAGGTGTGTGGATCCAGGAGAGAATACTTATTGTTGAACACATCTACCATGAGTCAGCAATACAAAAACTGAAAACAAATACAGAAAACTGAAATGTATTTTTTTGCGTTTTCACAGTAGTGCCAGTAGTGACATTAAGTTAACAAAACATAGTTGTATATGAAAACCATATGATTTAAATAAATGGTTAAAATATGTTTGGAATTTTTCTCCCCATCTATTGAAAATAAAAAAAAAAGTATTTAGTTACAAATATAAAGAGTAGCAAAGACATTAAGTTATGTAATGTGAAAACAGTTATGACTACTGTCCTGCATACGCATCTCTGGCTCATCTGGTCCTCTTTTCTTCCCTTCACAGCACCGACAAGATGCCCAACGGGGTAATTTACCCCGTCCCTTTCAGTCTCTAGCCTTTATGCTTGCTGCTGCTGGAAGGAGACGGTCGGTTGTGAACAGACTGCACTGTAGTATGGAGCTCTCTATCACATGACAGAAGACATTATTTCAGCCAGACAGCTTTTTTTAGTTCTGCGCTTTCGTTTGTAGCTTATAGTGATGCTCATTATTTTGTGACTTAATTAAATGGGAATGACCGAGGTGGCAATTCAACATTTTCCTGCAGGAACCTACTGTGACTTATTAGATCACACTACATTTTTTAACAATATTTTAAAGAAAGGCTTAATGTATGTATACAATGTCTATATCATGTTTTGTTTTATTAAATAAGGTAGCAGGCAACTAATATGCTAGCAATGTTTCATCTTAAACATTACAAATATTCATCAGTTAGAAGAATCTGCAATCATTATGCAGGCGAGCCAGCATATGACAACAAAACTCAATACAAAATCAAACATATAATATAATATCAGAAAACAATGTCTAGATCTGGGCCTGGAGGGATACCCAGGTTATCTGTCTCTTTTTCCCAGGGCTAAGGGGTGAGAAATGCAGAGGGCAATGGTGACCTTTAGGTCCTTAAGGTTCATCCGGCAATTTCAGATTTCTAGTTCTATCACCTGGTATTAAGACTTGAAGACTTGAAATAAAACTGATCAGAAAAATTATGACATGATAGTAAGCTTGGGTATCCAATGGAAGCAGACAAAATCATAAAGAGAAAAAAATTTGTTCTAGAAACAAAAGGAGATAAATGTTGCATTTCTACAAAGGTCACTATGGTTTATGTTGTGAGGCTGCCCTAGTGAATATAAAGCTTTTGTTTTTAACATAAATATATTTTCTTGGTGATTAAGAACATGACCTAGGAGAGTAAGAATTACAGTGCAGTAACGCAAAGAGCTGTCTTCCCTGTTATTGTGTTTGCCGTTCAGAGCATGTACCAGATCAATATCCATGCAGTCATGGCTCATGGAATTAAATGAAGCAGTAGTGTGTGCCAAGAGAAGTGCTAAATTAATACTAAGGGAGTTTGCTTCTGTTGTTGTCAACAAACTGTGGTGTGCAGATATCCTGAAATGAATGTCTGCTGTGATCAGTATCGATTACACCAGTTTGTGGTCAATTAAATGCTGGCAAGCAAAAACATGACTAATTAAAACAAGATCAAAAGCAATGCATGACTCATTTATATCACAATGATTGGTGCAATTTTTGCCTGTGTAATGTGAAGACACAGCCTGAGAGCAGTTAGAGAGGCTGTCTCCTTCTTTATCACTACTGAAACAATTTCAAATATTTTCATGTTCTTCTTCAGATTTCTTCTGCTTTTGTTTTTCAACATTACAGATGCAGTTTATAGGATGTAGACTATAATCCTCTTTCTAACTATTTTTTTAAAAATTATATCTAACCAAAATTGAAAACTGGAAATTTTTAGTTTGCATCTTTCTTGCTTGAGGTCTGTATAGTGTATTATTAATAACTCTTCAAAACTAACTTTTCAAATAAATTCTCCTGTATTTACTACTTAGTCTGTTGAGATTCTTTAGTCGATTGTTATCACTGTTTTTATGCTTGAAACTTCAATGTATCCTAGTGAGCATGGAATTTAATTGGAACCTAGAGGTGTAGCTATAAGTATATATAGTGTGACAGATACGGGGCAGTATCACTCCCTTAAATCCCCTGTCCAAGATGTCAGACACCAAGTAAACGTCCAAATGTTGACTTTATTAACATACCACAGTGCACAAAGCACCCTCTTCTCCACAATACTCATTAAATAAACACAAATACAATACTCAATAAACAATCCTCCACTCCCAGACACGTTGCCACCCTACCACCCAGCTCAGCTCGCCGTCTGGGAGCTCCCACAATGATTTTATATTCCCTGACCCGGAAGTGTTCCAATCCCCAGTCCATGTGATTCTTTATCACTTCTGGGTCAGATAAAAAGTCCTTTTCTTCACCCCAGAAGCACATCATTCCCTTTGTCCATGTGACTCGGATGTACTTACGGGGCGTAAGGCAAATAACCATCGTTTCTCCCTGCAGCATTTCCTAGTGGCCCCCATGGTATCCAGCAGGGCTGTGTATAAAAACTCCAATGTCCATGATGCCCTGCTGGTCTTCGGGGGACCTCCATACTGCAGGGAGGGCTCCACCTGGTGGCTTGGGGGTATTGGCTGGGATGAACGGCCGGCCATACACCACAATAGTTAATTAGTGCTAGGGTTAGAATTTTAAAAATTCGAATTAAAATAAAAAGAACTTAACTAGCACCAAAAATAGGTCACTAATTAAGAAAAATGTTTGAATGAAAACCTGCAGCCACTGGGGCCCTCCAAGACTGGGGTTGGGACCCCGATCTAGAATATTAGGTATGAGTCCTATTGTTTTTATTCTTCATATGGAGTTAAATGGATTTTTCTGCCATAGTCACAGAAACGTGCAGAAAAAGCTAAATTACGACTTTAAATTGGCCCCATTGTGATTATGAGGGTGCATGAGTGGGCCCTGTAAAAGGTCTGGTTTAAAATATAAACCTGTTAAAACTACACGGCAACAGTGCATCATCCTCAGCTTCATTTACTTTAGCATGGGCAAGAAAATCAGCAAACCCTTTTTGATGTGCCCACAGACTCCAGCTGATTTCTAAGAAACTGGGATGATTATTCTGAGCAGCAAAAGTCATGTATCAAGCTAGGGAAAGATGTTCTTATAGAAGTATTTCAGATTTTGGTTATAAAGTACTGTTATTGTTACAAACAGGTAAATATGACTGCTATTATCTAAAAAACATTCCATGTTTTATCTGAAGCAACTTATATTATATACTAGCTAAAATACCCAGCATTGCCCGGGAGGAAAATAAAGTTTTTTTTTTTAAATTGTTTGAGAAAAATATAATTAAAAAAATACAACTTTAAAAATAAAAATAAATTAACAAACAATGAAGATTCACTAGTGTGCTTGTCTTGTAGTCTTGTATATATGTTATCATCCAGTTGACGCTCGGAACCGGCCAACTCTATTTAATTTCAAAAGCAACAGGGGCACAGTGGTGCTCAAACATAAAGAATGCTGGCAGTCACCTCCAGTTCTCCCTCTGGTGGTCGTTCCGAGTGTCAACTGGATGACAACATACATACAAGACTGCAAGATCACCCCCACGCTACAGAATTAGAGTTGATTTCACCCAGTACAGTATTTTTTGCCAACCAATGCGAAACGTGTACCAAGTTTCATGAAAATCACTCCAGCCTTTCAGAAGTGATGCTGGAACATACATACATTGACTTTTATATATACGAGTATATATAGATTGTATATCATCCATCCATTTTCCAACCAGCTATATCCTAACTAACCAACAATCCCAGCCAACACAGGGTGCAAGCCAGGAAACAAACCCCAGGCTGGTCGCCAACCCACTGCAGGGCTGTACACACACACTAGGGACAATTTAGGATCGCCAATGCACCTAATCTGCATCTCTTTGGACTGTGGGAGGAAACCAGAGCACCCAGAGGAAACCCACACAGACCTGGGGAGAACATGCAAACTTCACGCAGGGAGGACCCGGGAAGCGAACCCGGGTCTCCTTACTGCGAGGCAGCAGCGCTACCCACTGCGCCACCGTGCCGCCCTGATTGTATATCATATATATTTAATTTCGTAGCATATATTCTGTTATACTTTTATAATATGTTGAACATTTTCTGTTACATAACATTTTAATATTGTCTTCTCATTTGCCTTTGCCCATTTCTTTCTTCCTGGTTTTTAGAACCTCTGCCTTTCTGTGTATACAGTGGTTAACCAAGCCCTTTTTCTATATCTCATGCATAGCCTAAAATCATGCCTTTTATTTTTGTTATCAGAAACCTTTTGCAAACATTTTTTGGGTAAGTTTGGGGTCTTTAGTTTACAACCACAGGGCTCCTGTATCCATAGTTTAGAATACAGCCACTGTCACCAATGATAACATCAATTGTACATTATAAGTGCACATCTGCTTGTGAGGCATGTCACAAACATATCACAAGAATATGAAACAAACCATAATAGTAATAAATATTACTAAATCATTAAGGCATACCACACAGAGAACTAGAGCTGGACAGAGGTCTCCTACTATACCTGTGCATTATTTTCCTAAGCTGAATGATTTTTTCTTCCAGGTTACGAGTCAATTGGTAGTGCTTCATCTAAAGTATATTATTACTTGCCCTCAGTCCATTTCTGTAAAAGTTGTAATCATCTCAATGACCAAACCAAACTTACACTGGCAGACAAGCAGGTCATTGAAAGAAGTGATGAGCTAAAAGTATACTTTAAGAATTGGAGATAAAAATTACTAAGAGTTGGATGAAAGGGGATAAAGCAGATGTAGCATTGATGCAAAATTACAACCTTCTGTAAAAAGCACCTAAAGAGTTGTTGAGATACAGAGAGTAAAACAGTCTTCTTTTAAGCATGCATTAGGAAGCAGTGATCATGTTTGCAAAATTAAACAAGTTTATTATATGTTGTAATAGTGAAAAAATTCTGCTTCATTCACATTTAATTGAAATTTTACTTTATTAAAATGTAATTTTTATAAATAAACTTGTACTAAGTCTTTGGCTAAATATTTGAGTCACCTTATTTATAACATGCTGCAGTGGTCCATGCCACTGCCTCTCAGTTCTAGAGCTTTGGTGTCAAATCCCCACTTTGATTCAGTGTAGGTGGATTTTCCCATTTTCTTTTCTTTGGGAGGGGTTTCTCTTGGTACTGTGGTATATCTAAATGATTTGTAAAATAGGTTGATTGATAACCAAAACTGGAACTGTGCTGCCTATACAGGATCCAGTTCACTGTGACTTTATACAACTGGAGTCAAACAATAAAGGAATGAATAAATTAATTTGCAATACATGTTTTATAAATGATTAACACTGAATAATCACACTAATGCACCACGTAATGAAAGTACTATACAAAGTAATATATAATCAAATCAGTACACATCTATAAGGAAAAATTGACCTGTTGCAGTATGGCTTTCGACCAAACGTGGGCAACATTGAGAGCATTACTGCACTTGAAACTCTTAGCAAACAGAATTAACTGACAGCATGAAACATACTTATGCATCATGGACTTTGTTAAGGCATTTGAAAGAGTCAAACGTCATACTGATGGAAACCCTTCTAAAATGAGGCATTTGTGAGAAGATGTTAGTCTGATAGCGAATATATACAATAACTAACAAGACTTTATGAAGACAGACTTAAAACAAGAACATATCATAGAAACAAACAGAGGTGTGCACCATCTCTGCTGTTTAAGAACTATGCTAATGATGATCTCCAAGGTATTTGTGAAGATATAGGAGTCCTAGCATATGATGAGAAGAACGTTAAAAAAATAAGCGATGCAGACGATATGCTATTTCTAGCAGAAACTGAACACCTCAATCAATTACTAAAAGAAAAAAATAAATAAAAACATTCCATCCAAATTAAAATGCAAAAAGCGAAAGCCATGGTAGTAACAAACAAAGGGCACACAGAAATAAGGTTGACACTTGACAATAAAAGAATCAAACAAGTAACTAACTTTAAATTCCCTGGAATTTGGATAAATGAAAACCTAAAGGACCATGTGGATGTCAGGTCAGGAATTGCCCAAGCTAGATAGAGTTACTGGAGACTAATAGGGAATTGATGAAAAACAACCTACCTCTGAACACAAAGAAGAAGCTGCAACATACACAAGTATGGTCCACTCTACGATATGGTGTAGAAACCTTTGCTCCCACATTGACACTTAGGAAAAAAAATAGAAGCTTTTGAATTATACTACTACAAAAGAAAACTGAAAATTAGGTGGAAGTGATGCGAAGAATTGGTTTGACGAAACCATTGCTGGTGGAATCAATATTGAGGCAAAAAGCAAAATTCTTTGGTCATATTGCTGGGGGCTCAGCTGATGAAGACCTGTGCAAAATTGTAGAAGAGAACTGGAAAAAGAAAGGGAAAGGAAGGAGAAGAAGGTGATACATCGACGATGTAGAAGAGGTGAAAGACAGCTAATATGTGAAAATTAACATCAAAAAAGCTAGAGACAAAACCAAGTGAAAAGAAATGGTCGATGCATGTTCTCAGTTTGAAGACACCAAAGACCGCAGGCAGTCATGGTCGGGCAGTGGCAGTGGCAGTTCTATACATGTCTTCAGCACTAGTAAAACTTATCAGTTTGGTGTGATGCACCTTCTAGCTTGATTTCGTAATTTTCCTATTTTCTTGCTCCATTATATGTATTTTTTTACTTTGTATACAAGTTAAGAAGACACAAACAAAGGAAGATAATATGGACATTACACTCAAACATAATGTTGCAATTTGATGAAAGACAAAGGTATATCTTATCAAAACAAACACTAAGTGTGCTTTGGTGGCCACATATGCATCATGTAATGACTCCAGAGATACTGTAAGTTTCACCCTCCAGTTTTGGAATGTCCCAAATTGTAAATGTAATCTTCTATGGTTTTGAGTCAACAGAAATTAATATGCAGAAAAGACAGAAATAGATCATTCTATTTTTTTTCTGAGCCCAGGTTGACAGACCAATTTCTGTCAGTGGCAGTGATAAATTAATCTGTAGGAAGATGCTAATCTTGCTTTTATCTTTTTCTGACTTAAGTATTGGCAACAGCATAAGCTGTAACGCTAACATTTCTTTTATTTCTACTTCATTTTTTTCAACAGTGTTCTCCTCATACAAATAAACCCCAATTTGAACTTGCTATTTCACACATTGGTAGTGTTACAGCATATCACACCAGCTTCGAGATGAAGTGAAATTCAGAAAGCAGTGCAAGTTCAAGTAAGGAGTAACAGATTAATGCGCAGATACCTTCATAAAAATTTTAGGAATTGTAGATTATAGTAATGTGATAACTAGACCTTTCCGGATGTTGTGTTACGTAGCATGTGTTATAAAAACTCATGCAATACTAAAAAAATGCTGATAATTAAATATTTTTATTTTATTTGGCATGTTTAAGACATTTTCATATAAACTGTGAGTAAAATCTCTACAGCTTTATATACATCTAAAAAAACCAGACATGTCCACACAGAGCATAGAATTTCAATATTTGGAGGAAAATGCATTTTAGTTTTTAATTTGATATAAATTGTGAAACTTAACTATCATAAATCTTAAAGGAATACTCAACCAAAAATGATATTATGATGCTTACCTCATTTCCTTTATAGTGGTAGGCTTAAAGACTCTTAGGAAAGACACTTTGAATGGAAGGCCTACATCTCTCCCTCATTTTTTTGGTCAAGAATTCTGCTTTTAATTCAAAAAATGAATCCCATGAGGATTTATATTTCCTGTTTATGTGTAAGCTGATGATTCTAGAAATAACCATATAATACATGTATTTAGCACATTTTTATTCCTTTATCATTAGGAAATTTTTTATTATGTTCATAGAGTATACATATATGAAGATATCTTTGATATATTATAATGCCTGGGAATGAAGATAATGTGTGGTAATACTCAATTATAAGAACAACACAAAGGAGGCAAAACCTACATAACTGGCACCACAAAGGAATACATAAGAAAAGAACACAAAGAAAAAATACACAAAGGAAAATTAACAAAGCCAGACTCTTTTCTGGACCTGATTAAACCTGTCTTGATACCATCTCTGTCTGGTGGGATTGCTGACTTCTTACACACTACAATAATTTTCCAAATCACTTCCTTCCTTCTTTCTCATTTTGTCTGTCCCTGACCTCTTTTCTTCTGTCATTTGTATGTTTATTCACCCTTAAATGTGGTTTTAGTTAGCCTCTGTTGTGGAAGGAGCTTTAAACCCCTTTAGGGTTACTTCTGGCATGGCTCTAGAATTACTCTTTAGTGTCAGAACAGGCTTCAGTCAAATCCATTGGCACCGGACAAGAGATCCTTCAAATTGCTTCTTGTGTCCATTCACCACTTTGTCATCAATTGTCTTTAAAGGGCCAGGTCTCCAAAGCGATTTGCATCATGGTTTTATGCTTTCCTATCTAGGACCACATGCCTTGTAATGGCCAGTAGGCATTGCTACTCCTGGCATTTCCACCGTAACCTTATTCTCTCACAGATGAGAGTCAGACATGGTTTTCTTCAGCCTGCTTCTGATGTCCTTGTCATTCTTCTGGGTCACCCACCACACACAGGAACATCACCCCTTAGTAGTATCTCCATTCAAATGCTGCCTTGTGCGGGACTTTTACTCTCGCTCATTCTCTGTCTGTTTTTTTGAGGCAGCCTATGGGGCTTAGATTTTCCAAGTGGCAACCTAGTGGGGCTTTTGCCTGTGACAGCCTCTTGCAATTCAAGCATCTCTTCACCTATTTTATCTAATGGTAAAGGAATTTATCTCTTCCTTTTGATTTTAATATAGGGGAAATTGTTTTTGACCTAACCTTGTGAGAGTATGCTTATTTTTCCTATATCTTTCTGAATTGCTTGCCTTACTCATTACATAATAAAAAAATATAAATCCTTTATTTTTATTGCAGCATGTAATCATACATGTACCTGAAATAATATATTGTGTGGGTAAGTACTGTAAAAGACAAAGACATGGATATATCAATGTAATGAGTATTAAACAAACTCAGGAAATTTTCCCCATATATGACATGCAGATATGCAATGTATTAGTTTTATTTAAAAAGGTTATTCTTAATGGGTTATGAACCTACAGCATTTTTCAGAATGTGCTTAAACTGAGTAAAAGAAGAAAATTATGAAAATCAAAAATAAAGAAGGGAATTCTTTTAGTCCAGGAAATTAAAAAAAAATAATAATAATAAGGAATTTATTAAAAAAGTAAAGGAAAGTATTAAAAAAGAGTTTCAGTTGAACATATGCACAACTACACAATAGAACCACTGTGTAAAATATTAAAGAGTCAAGGTTCAACTAAGTACATCTAAATAAATGAAATCATTAAATTAACTTAATCAGTCCGTAACCAGAAAATAGGGATGAAGATCTGAAAAATTAGATGAGTTCATGGTATTATTACAAAAGGTTAGACCATATGTTTTTAATTAAGCATAATTAAAAAATGAAACTGGCTAAACACTTGCTCCAGGAATACAAGTAATAAAATATTTTTTTAATTATAGTTATTAAATTCACTGTCTCATAATTTTCTTTTTCAAACCTAAATTAAAAAAAATAACCAATTATGTTTCACATAAAAATTCATCTCAGAATGGTGAGAGCCTATTCCATGGGTGCAAGGCAAGAATCATATCCCTGTAATTGGAGGCTAATCCACTGCAGTTCACATTTATTTTTTCACTTTCACTTATTTGTAGAGTACAAGGCAAATTTAAACTTGATGATTAATATTATATATAGTGTATGGCTGTTCAATGTGGAAGAAAAATCAGAGAACCTAGAGAAAACTCAAACACAGAATTTGAACTCTAGAGCAATGAGAATGGGTGTCCGTAGGCGTCAAAGGAAAGTATTTGACCCCCTCAGAAAACCAAGTTATATTTCTTTTCATTAGCTCTGTCTGTGTGCTAGTTGATTTGGACTGGAATTTCCATGACAAACTTTTTGATTGTATTGTTTTAACTTAGCCTGGTGTTTTGCAAAAGTGTAAAGTTCTTTGCATTCACACCAGTTGCATTGCTGGCTTTTACTACTTAGCTTTATCAGGCTGGTGTCACCCTGCATGAATCTGAGTTGGAGAGCATGTTGATTGTCAAATCTAATTGCCTCTGGGGATGGCAATCTGATTAAAAAAACTAAGAAACACAGGGGATGATGGATTAAGTGACCCCCTAAGGACTGTTTGGCACAGTTTTGAATAGTCCTTTGTCACAAGGGAGTCAACAGTTGTAAGTTGTCATCAAAGCCATGTATCACAACATCCTGTCTTCAGTGGCAGTTATAGCTTCATGGAGTTCTCTAAATCCCTCAAATGTGTTGCACCTTTGAAACAGCTCTACCTATAATCTCAATTGAAATTTGACTACTATTTAGATGTTTCATCTAACCTACAAATTATATCAAAGTACAGTTCATTGTGAGACCCACCCTGCATCTGCAATCAGTTACTTCACTGTATTGAATAAACGAAACAGAAAAGACAGGGAAAAATATTAGGCAGCATATTTAAGATGTCCATAGGGCAGTTTTCAAAAATTCAAAAATTAAAATATCACCTGTGCATAAAATGATGGCATGACGTAAAGATTCCCTAACAAAGATAGGTGAGATTTGATTGGATCTTTGAGCTGCAGCGGCAGTAGCTGGCGAGATAACACAAAGGAAATGGAGAGAATGCACAACTATGATAGGAGTCTGTTAAACTAAGGAAAATATACTATTATATAAAATTTGTAATAAAGGATGTGCCTTTAATCTTAATAAGAAGAAGTCTTTCATTAGCGATTTGATAAATTTCCATTACTAACAATTCATAGCTTAGGCGGTCAGAGGTGTTCATTGCATGTGCAGATATAGATACAATATGTGAACCATGTGAATTGTCACAGAGCTCTTTCAGTAACACCATTTAATCTTTGCAAGTTTATCTGAGTATAAGCAAGTGCTAATCAAGATAATCTGTTTGGGTGAAATACTTTGTATGTAAACTATTCTAACCACAAAACTGAAAACTTTCTGAAGGGAGTGTAATCTTTGCCATATTTTAATAACAAAGTGATCTTTAATTGGATGTCTAGTGTCCTGTCAGCAGTAAGACTATGGTTATGAATTTTCTTTCTTTTAGTAACTTGTTTTCATGATGTTTTAACACTTCTTTTGACATTAGTTTTTACTTTGGTTGTATTTTGTGTCTTTTTCCAATGGTATTTGGTTTCCTGTGGCTGCCACCAAAGACTTTGCATGTGTATTTCTTCTCAAAGATTTCCTGGTTATAAACCCTCTTTTGCTCTGTTTTCTCGACTGCAGTCCTACAGTAGTTTAGGTATGATGGTGATAGCCTTGACAACCATTAAGAAGTATCTGGATGAAATATTGGGACAGCTTAGCTCTTAGTTAAACAAACGGGCTTGATAGACTGAATTGTCTTCTCTCATTTATCAGATTTTTTTTTGACTACATTACGAGAGATTTTTGACCCTTCTGGTTATGAATTTTAGCCTGTTATTTCCACTGTGATAATCTTCTGGTCTCAATCCTCTCTGAAATTCTACCTGTACTTCTAAACCCAACAAGGTGCTTGTGCTGGGTTTTGATGCTACAAAAAGCAAATAAACTCTGTCTGTTACAACAGCCTGTGCAATAGTAGAGAGAGATCACTGACTCTTCTGAGGAATAATTCTATGCATTTTAGCTCATCATTGTATTTGAGTGAGAAAAAAAGAAAAAAATGACCTCTTGGGCACAGCCATCAGCAGTGTGTCTGTCTGCGAAAAGAATGTTTACTTACCTTGGCAGTGACATTCATGTCTCTGGTGACTCTTCCTATGAAGTCATTAGATGGATTGGGAGAGCATGGGGGGTCATGAGGTCGCTGGAAAGGGGTGTGTGGCGCTCCCGATATCTTTATAAAAGGATGAAGGTTCGAGTCTTTAGAGTCCTGGTGCTTCCTGTCTTGCTATATGGTTGCGAGACATGGATGCTTTCCAGTGACCTGAGACTGGACTCCTTTGGTACTCCGTCTCTCCGGAAAATCTTTGGGTACCATTGGTTTGACTTTGTGTCAAATTAGCAGTTGCTCATGGAGTCCCGAATGAGGTACATTACCTGCATTGTGAGGGAGGGTCAGTTAAGGCACTACGGCCATATGGCGTGTTTCCCCGAGGGTGATCCGGCTTGTAAGATCCTCATTGTTGGGGACCCGAGTGGCTGGACCAGGCCAAGGGGTTGCCCACGTAAAACCTGGCTGCGGCAAATAGAGGGTCATTTCCGGAGGGTGGAACTGCACCGCGTGTCTGCCTGGGGGGTTGCCAACTGGGATCCTGAGTTGTTTCATCGTGTGGTGGGTGTGGCAACGCACTGTACTAGTGCATGCTCCCCAACTTGACTTGACTTGATTGTATTTGAAATGCTGAAAAAAATACATTTTAGATTTCAAAAAATAAATGTACAGTATCAGTTTCTTACCAGAATAAACATTCTTTGTATGAATTTCTACATTACATCTGATAGACCCGAACACATCTTCATAATCATAATTTAGTCAACATGATCTTTACAGAAATGCTATTTCTTATGGATTAGGAAAATTGTATCACAATATCATAATCAGTAAAAAGGTGAACTTGTATAGAGAAATTATATGTTAAACCATAATCTCTCTGTCAGAACTTCATGAGGTTTGTTTTGCTTGTAGAGATATAAGAGCAGCTGTTTTAAAATTATAACTTTTGACAAACATTGCAATGCACATTATTAAAAGTTAATATAAGCATGAACGCGAATTTCATTGTATGGCAAGGCTTAGCTCTGCAGCAGAACTGCAGTGACATATTATTTTTTAAAGGAAACCTAAATTGTCAGATATGGGACAGCAGAACAGCAGTATATCACACTTCATGCTGAAATTGTACTATGTGAGATGTGGCAGGGCATGATCTTGTTATTTTTTTTAATACTTCATTACTTCCACATTCTTCACACAAATATTGACAACTGCAGAACATACATTTGCAAAATATAACTGAACATAAAGTTCAAAAGACAAAATCGCTGAAATCATTTTGACATTCTCTAAGATGATTAATCCTGTTTTCTTTTGTACTAACCATTTGGTATCCTGCAGCCCTGAATTAAATTAATCAGGTAAAAAATGTTTTTATTTGTTTTATGTAATTAATGATGCCATAAGTTAAATAAACCAATAAATAAATCTGCATGTATATGCATAAAAACCTAACAGTAATAGATGGCTAGCATCTTTCATGTGAGTGACCACCAAATAATATATTGCTAGGGAGAGCTTAGGGGAATAATAGGTCTCCAGCCATTAAAAAAATAAATAAATAACAAAATGACACATTGTGTTAAGTCAATAGCACACAGTATTAGGATTAACCATTCACTTCACTTCCTTACTTCCTGCTTTTCAGAATGTGCTTTGCTGATAAGGTTCCTGGTTAAACTTCATTTGCATAAACTTCCTGTCACATCGCTTGTGACTTTACAAAATGATGTGAATAGCAACATAAATACAAATAATTGAAAAGAAATTATTATTTAAATTGTTTCAAAATAGTAAATTTAGTCTATAGCACAGTATGAGTAAATAAAGACAGCACTCAACCTCTTCTGTCTAAAGCTTTTTGAAATTGCTAAAGGCAGTGAAAGCTATTATATGCATTAAAGATTCATCAATGTTGCTATTTAATGCTTTAGGGCTGCCGACTGTCTAGATCGGCCTTGCTCAATCAGCAGTTAAAAGAGCTTTAGGATAGTGTGACAAAATTGTCAATCAAGTGCTGCTTGATCGCTCAGTCTGTGCAGAAAGCATTCTGTGGCTAAGACTACAAAAATAATGCACAATGGATTGACGCATAATTGTAAAATAAACTGCATGTAATTGACAATTGTCTTAACAACCTGAATAACACTGTCTCTTAAATTTTTAACCAAAAGTGTATGTATATATTAGCTAATTACTACTGTCTACGTTTTTTAACATTTTGGAAGTTATGCATATTTTATTAAGAATATTATGCATTAAAAAACTAGGTGTGATGTCTGAAAAAAAGATGCATATTTTCATTTATTTAAACAGTCAGTACATTGATTGTAATAGACTTCATTTGGCAAGACACATTACACAATAATGGTTATTATTAAGAATAGTGCACCTTGACAACTTGGATAATACTGAGGAAGCTTACAAATTAAAAAGATAAAATTAGTTATTGTGAAATTAAAATGAAGATGTTCTACATTTTAATAGAAAATTAAAACACAAATAACTAAAAATATTACAGACTATTACCCAATCAGAAAGTAAACATGAAAAGAAAGCCAAAAAATGAGAGTAAATTACAGTGTGAGGCTCACCAAATCTACAAAGCTTCTCCGACTTGAAGCAGTGTTTGTTTACTGAATACATGTTTTCAAAGTTTTTTTGGTGCTTCATTTCAGCTAAACCATGAACTCCTGTGTTGTGTTTAATGTTGTGCTGTATTATACACACTGCCATAAAAAAGAAGGAAAACACCAACAACCAGGTCCATTGACTAGCAGTTTATTTTGACTTTCTCAGTTGAGCTACAATGCTTACAAACAAAAATAAAAAAAGACTGAATTTGAATACTTCTGATATGTACACTGCCTCCTCTCAATTATGTTTGTTTAATAGTTTAATACTGAGGGTTGAGCCGTGTAATAAGGACAAAACAGGGGAACACACAGATATGTATCTGCATTTCGTGAAGTTCCAAAAGTATACATTATTTCATTCACATGTTATACCAACATCCAGTATATTTCCTGTTGACCACATTTTGCAAATGTACCTGGAAGGCCTTCTTTGTATGCAAGACAGAATTGGGTTGCTTCTTGCATGCAAAGGAGCCTTTTGAAGTTTTAATTAAATTATGCAGGACTTTATAAATTTAAGAGAAACCTAGGAAAGAGTACTATATGTGGCTTAGAAACTGACTTACTTTTAACCAGCCAATAAAATTATAGTATGAAACTTGAAATCTGGTTAAGCTCATGTGCTTAAAGAAAAAATGGTTAACTTATAGTAATTTCATTTTGGGATGGTGCTGTGGCATGTAATTAGATCACTGGCTAAGTATGAATGCTAGCTCACTTTCTGTCTGTGTTTATTTGTGTTACATTATGATGACATGGGTTTGTTTATATTAGTTTATCATAAGTAACTTTTATATCTAGAACTTCTTTAAAATCCATGTTTTAAAGTTTTGAGCCTAACCTTGTTGAATGCTATGCCACCATTTTTTATTTTATTTCCCATATTTCTTTTCTCAAGGTGGGAATCTTGGATCACATATAAAGTGGCTTTTGTGGAATCCTTTTTAATAAATGAAGAATCCATGCAAATAAATAAAATCTGAATGCTGTATGTACTGAATGCACTACAACATCCAGTGACATAGGAAGTGTGATAATACAGTCAGGAATATATGGACAATATTCTTCTTTGGGTTGGCATATTAATTTGGAATTGTGGACTATTCAGCACATTAACAAACACATCTAAATAATACTGTTTTTGCTTCCCATTTTTGTTATATACTAAGTGCTTTCTGCTTTGGAGGTTCTCCCTAGTGTATCATTCCTTTTAATCCAGACAGGTGCCCACATTGAAAGCAGGTTAGCTTGTGTTTAACATTTATATAGGTTTTAGTGAGATCCATAAATTCTTGATGCAACATGGATATATACACTCACCTAAAGGATTATTAGGAACACCTGTTCAATTTCTCATTAATGCAATTATCTAATCAACCAATCACATGGCAGTTGCTTCAATGCATTTAGGGGTGTGGTCCTGGTCAAGACAATCTCCTGAACTCCAAACTGAATGTCAGAATGGGGAAGAAAGGTGATTTAAGCAATTTTGAGCGTGGCATGGTTGTTGGTGCCAGACGGGTCGGTCTGAGTATTTCACAATCTGCTCAGTTACTGGGATTTTCACGCACAACCATTTCTAGGGTTTACAAAGAATGGTGTGAAAAGGGAAAAACATCCAGTATGCGGCAGTCCTGTGGGCGAAAATGCCTTGTTGATGCTAGAGGTCAGAGGAGAATGGGCCGACTGATTCAAGCTGATAGAAGAGCAACTTTGACTGAAATAACCACTCATTACAACCGAGGTATGCAGCAAAGCATTTGTGAAGCCACAACACGCACAACCTTGAGGCAGATGGGCTACAACAGCAGAAGACCCCACCGCGTACCACTCATCTCCACTACAAATAGGAAAAAGAGGCTACAATTTGCACGAGCTCACCAAAATTGGACAGCTGAAGACTGGAAAATTGTTGCCTGGTCTGATGAGTCTCGATTTCTGTTGAGACATTCAAATGGTAGAGTCAGAATTTGGCGTAAACAGAATGAGAACATGGATCCATCATGCCTTGTTACCACTGTGCAGGTTGGTGGTGGTGGTGTAATGGTGTGGGGGATGTTTTCTTGGCACACTTTAGGCCCCTTAGTGCCAATTGGGCATCGTTTAAATGCCACGGGCTACCTGAGCATTGTTTCTGACCATGTCCATCCCTTCATGACCACCATGTACCCATCCTCTGATGGCTACTTCCAGCAGGATAATGCACCATGTCACAAAGCTCGAATCATTTCAAATTGGTTTCTTGAACATGACAATGAGTTCACTGTACTAAAATGGCCCCCACAGTCATCAGATCTCAACCCAATAGAGCATCTTTGGGATGTGGTAGAACGGGAGCCTCATACCCTGGATGTGCATCCCACAAATCTCCATCAACTGCAAGATGCTATCCTATCAATATGGGCCAACATTTCTAAAGAATGCTTTCAGCACCTTGTTGAATCAATGCCACGTAGAATGAAGGCAGTTCTGAAGGCGAAAGGGGGTCAAACACTGTATTAGTATGGTGTTCCTAATAATCCTTTAGGTGAGTGTATGTAAGGCAACAGTGAGCTAAATCTTGGCGAATAGACAAAACAATCTTACACAATTGTAAATAAAGTGGTTAAGTAAAGATAAATGAAATAGGCAGCAAGTGTAAGCTCTTTTACACCAAAATGCAGCACTGTACTCAGATGGAAAGAAAAGATGGCTGAAAGGGCAAGCTGCTTATGGTAAACTAGAGACATGTGTATATATTTATATACATATATATATACTGTATATAAATATATAGCAGAATACCCGCGCTTCGCAGCGGAGAAGTAGTGTGTTGAAGAAGGTATGAAAAAGAAAAGGAAAAATTTTAAAAATAACGTAACATGATTGTAAATGTAATTGTTTTGTCATTGATATGAGTGTTGTTCCCATATCTATATATATCTATATATCTCTATATCTATATCTATATATCTCTATATCTATATATCTCTATATCTATATATATATCTATATATATATATCTATATATATCTATATATATATATACAT
>JANRMT010062795.1:2153415-2183493 GCA_026402145.1 Polypterus bichir lapradei
GATAAAGGAAATGGGTACCTGAACAATGTAAAGTAAGTCTAAAATACCTATACAATAACTATAATCGTAATAAATGAACAATAAAACAGCGGAGAAGCCGTGGATTAAATAAAAAGGCTGTAGTTATCAGCAGGGAGACGTGAATACCGTGGCGAAGCAAGGAAGGGAATGTAGAGACTGGAGCGACAGACGGACTTATATAGGCAGGCAGCCAACAACGTGGGAGGCGTTGGGATGGGGGACCCAACGCCGCCTCACACGGTGACCGAGCTGCAGGCTATGGACGTATATATGTATGTAAGTAGGATTCAGTTACCGTTGGGAACCTGCGTACCAAATTTCTTGAAGATGTGCCCATAAGTAACAAAGACCGTTGAAAAGTTCAATATGGCAGCCGACAGTGGCATCATATCACCGAAATAAGTACCAAATTTCAGCCTTCTACCTATGAATAAGAAAGTTCAACATGGTGGACGTTGTTGACCGTTACGCGTAGAATTTTGAAATGAAACCTGCTTAACTTTTTTAAGTAAGCTGTAAGGAATGAGCCTGCCAAATTTCAGCCTTCTACCTACACGGGAAGTTGGAGAATTAGTGACGTTGGAAAGTTCAATATGGCGGCCGACAGTGGCATCATACCACTGAAATAAGTACGTACATTGGTTTTGGTTAGCGCAGGGAAGCCACCTACCAAATTTCGTGAAGATGGGGCCATAAATAAGAAAGTTCAACATGGCGGACATTGTGAAAATTAGTGACATTGGAAAGTTCAATATGGCGGCCGACAGTGGCGTCATACCATCGAAATAAGTACATACATTGGTTTCGGTTAGTGCAGGGAATCCGCCTACCAAATTTCGTGAAGATGGGGCCATAAATAAGAAAATTCAACATGGCGGACGTTGTCGACCGTTATCGACCGTTATGACCGTTACGTGTAGAATTTCGAAATGAAACCTGTTTAACTTTTGCAAGTATGCTGTAAGGAATGAGCCTGCCAAATTTCAGCCTTCTACCTACACGGGAAGTTGGAGAATTAGTGACATTGGAAAGTTCAATATGGCGGCTGACAGTGGTGTCATACCACCGAAATAAGTATGTACATCGATTTTGGTTAGCGCAGGGAAGCCGCCTACCAAATTTCGTGAAGTTGGGGCCATGAATAAGAAAGTTCAACATGGCGGACATTGTTGACCGTTATGACCGTTACGCGTAGAATTTCGAAATGAAACCTGCTTAACTTTTGTAAGTAAGGTGTAAGGAATGAGCCTGCCAAATTTCAGCCTTCTACCTACACGGGAAGTTGGAGAATTAGTGATGTTTGGAAAATTCAATATGGCGGCCGACAGTGGCGTCATACCACCGAAATAAGTACGTACATCGATTTTGGTTAGCGCAGGGAAGCCACCTACCAAATTTCGTGAAGATGGGGTCAGCCTTCTACCTACACGGGAAGTTGGAAAATTAGTGACGTTGGAAAGTTCAAAATGGCGGCCGACAATGGCGTCATACCATCGAAATAAGTACATACATCGGTTTTGGTTAGCGCAGGGAAGCCGCCTACCAAATTTCGTGAAGATGGTGCCATAAATAAGAAAGTTCAACATGGCGGACGTTGTCGACCGTTATCGACCGTTATGACCGTTATGTGTAGAATTTCGAAATGAAACCTGCTTAACTTTTGTAAGTGAGCTGTAAGGAATAAGCCTGCCAAATTTCAGCCTTCTACCTACACGGGAAGTTGGAGAATTAGTGATGAGTCAGTCAGTCAGTCAGTCAGTCAGTGAGTGAGTGAGTGAGTGAGTGAGTGAGTGAGTGAGGGCTTTGCCTTTTATTAGTATAGATGTATATTGTGTATATTATATATCCTTCTATATATATAAGGATATTATATATCCTTCGGGATTGTCCTTCTGTCCCGTGAGCGCTACGCAGGCGTGGAGTTTCACACACGCCTCGTCCATTTTGCAATGCACGATGGGATTTGTAGTTTCGTTTTTTCTAGGTAAAAGATGATTTTCTACTCCAGACTGTGCGATATCTTCTTCTTCTTTCTTACTATATAAAAGCGGTTGGGATTGTCCTTCCGTCCCGTGAGTGGAAAGCGTAGCGGTATTCCGCTTATCACAGACTTACTACTTGCAGCTTGCGGTAAGAAGCGACATGATGTGAGCAGAGTTCTGGTGCTCCCATCGTTCCCTTGCTTTTGTGCGCGATGCGCTGGAAAAATAGACAAAATTATGTCTCTGGAAATAATTAATGTTGATGGAGTACAAATGCCTCACCACGTAGTAAATATCAGTACTGTATACAAAATCACTTGAGAAAAATAAATTGATTAATGGGTATACTGTAACTGGATGTTAGTGTTGCAATTAAAAGAAGGCTAATATGAATTCTGAGCTCACACACAATTCCTCAAAGGTTTTACTATCAAAACTAAGCCTTAGTTTCAAAAATCAAATCCTTACTCTCAGGCAGGCTTTGTGTCAAGAAGTAAAGTGTCAAAGCTTATATATCCCAAAAACGAGAGAAATATGGAAACCCTTGGCCTAAAAAAGAAAAAAAGTAACAAGTTTATTTGTCAGAGAATTAAAAAAGAAGAACTATGGAAAGAGGAAATCTCAAAGGAGTACAATGTCAAAATCCAAATATCTAACAACAACTTTAGTGAGGGTTAAAGTCTTTTAAGTGGAAAATCCATTGAGAGCATTGCAAAATTCAAAAGAGAACTGAAATTCAAGAAAGAGAGCTAATGAACATATGCAGGGAAACTAATGCCTCAGCATAGGTGGTGCAGCAATACATACCATGTATATAGAACTGATGGCTGTCCTGTATTGCTGCAGATTCCACACACAAAAGCCATGTGATAAGCTGCATTTGGGTCCATTATGTGCACAGTTTTTTTTAATAAAAACACATGGTGGCAATGTGGCGCACAGCTCTGGCATTTTGAATGCCAGTTGGCTATCAAGGGATTCACATGTGAATGTGCATGGCACCCAATTGTTTGTTAACACTCTGAAGTCCTACATCCCTATCAGCTTAACAGAAGCCTGAACATTGTGATCGAGACGAAGAGGATCGACAAAATGAAAAAGAAAGAATAGAGGTTAAATGGAAAGACACAAAGTAAAGAAAAGAGATGGGATCAAAGAGAAGCCAGTACTGCAAGATGAAGACAGGCGGTGGAGGTTCTACCCAAAAAGAGCATGTGGCTAATGCTCGAGGGTCAGGGTTGCATCTGCTGAGTGAACAGTGAGTAGAAGCGACCTGTCACTCCGAGTAGGCTTTTGCCTTAATGCTTTGCAGTAGTGACAGATAGGAAACAAAACAGGGCTTATGAGGTCCCTGTGGGTGCCCAGGGAAGGCAGTGTGAGAAATTAGTCTGGCTTGGGGTACCCCAGTGGTTGACAAATGTGGTGGCTCCGGTGCAAGCTAATGAGAAGCTGTACTGTGCCTGTTGGTGGATGTTTGCTCAGGCAGAGAAGACCTTTCAATGAGCTGAGGAAACATCAGGGTGAGAGAGCACAGTATAGATATCAAATTATAGAACTTAACAAAAACATAGAAAAAAAAAACCAAAGAGAACAGGGATCAAGGACTGTGCCCTGGCTAAACAATAATGACTACATTGGGTCAAAAAAATTAAAAATAAAAATATAAATGAATAAATAATCCATAACTAAAAAAATCAAAGTAAGAATTTTTTAAAGTCTAATAATGAAAGCAAAGACAATAATTGCTTTTAAATGGTACAAACTACTTTATTTAACGATAAAGTTTAAAGTTTTTTTCTTTAAAACTCTAGATGGAGATATCCTGTAATCAAACAGTTATTTGGAACATTAGAACAATTAGGCTATTTTTATACTGAATGTCCATAACCCATACAACTAGTTGTGTAGTGAAAAGGTGAGAGCGTAACATGTTTGACTCTGACCTACTTCATTAATTGTTATTCATATGCTGTAGGCAATTCAGGGCTTACCCTTATACAATAATAAGGACAAGATGGATAAGGTCTGCAAATCTGATTATGACAAGCTCCCATTCCTTCACTTCTTTTGCCTACCACCATCCCCAGAGATCTTGTGCTCTGAGCCCTGGCCTTTCCAGAGGTCCAGGAATATGCGCCTCCTCTATGACCAGAAAGAATGTTATCAAGCCAGATGAACTGATGCTGCAAAGGTCACTGTTGACTTGAGGCATGGTTCTGAAAAGAATCAGTGAAGTATAAAAATAAAAAAAAATGTCGCTGACGAAAAGTGGCTCGAGATGAGTGGTCAGAAAATGTGACAGGAATGAATTGTCCGCAAGCATTTTTCCTGAGAAATAAAGCACAGAGCAGTCGCGACTGTCAATTGTAGCCCATATTTAAGCATATGCTATACATTTATGATCTTTAATTCAAAAAAGGGAACAGCTGGGGCTGTAAACAGAATGCTGTGACATATGTAAACAGCTGGCCACTCTAACTAAATGTTTTCTTCCTCATCTTTCCTTTGCTGGTGTCACTAAAAATTATAAGATATTAAAATGTGTCTTTGAAAACATTTATTCACAAGCATATTTTTTTACACTTCCATTAACAGCACCTCAATGTGCATTTAATCTTAAGGTATTCTATATTTAGTATTCTTTGATACACACAGATAAACACAGTTTAAATCAAAGACATGTCAGTAGTCATAGCAACTGTTACAATTTGCATTAGAAATTTACTTAATATAAATACATTTTGTAAGTTAGTACATTTAATATCAATATTATTGTCTTTACCACAGATGACATACAGAAAGAACTATACATGCTTTCCAATGGTTGTCAAGAAAGGGCAAGCTTACCAGGCGACAGAAAATACAGTCTTAAGAAGAGTGTAATAAGCAAAATATTGAAATTAGTCCAAGGACTAGATGATAAACTAGGAACATAACAAAAGTACAAGTAGTTTGAATATTCTCTTCTCAAGTTCAACCGCACCACTCATTTGTTTAGTTCCCTATCTAGTTTCCAATGGCTGCTAGGATCCAGTTCAAAATTCTAATCCTAATCTCTAAACTGTGGAATGAGCTCTACATTTCAATCTGAATTACTACCAGTTTACTTACTGTATATTAAGCACTGGTGATGGTTTTATAGTGAACAGAAAAAAGTTATTTTGATTGTTTTTTTAACAAAAAATGGCCCCCTTTCACATACTCCAAGGTATTCTTCTGTGTCTGAGGGGTCAAAATCAGGTTAAGGGCTTCTTTAGCAGAGGCCTATCTACTCATGATTTTAGCAAAGAATAATGAGGTCACTGGTACGTCAAAGTATTTGTATGATGACCCTGCAAGAAATGCAGAATTTGTTTTACCAACTGATTCATTGTAACTTTTTTTCCCTGAATTGAAGTTTAAGACCTATAAATTCAGACTTATGCACACATGCATACATACAAATACACACATACCCACACACACCCACACATAAGCAGAAGTGATGAGAAATACAAAAGGGAGTGAAAAAATAGTCCTTTTGAGAAAGTGTTTCTACAGAGGCTGAGGAGACGTGCCTGGAACATTTCTTACAAGTTCATAGAAGTGTCAAAACTTGTATGTGACAATTTTTGAATATACATCGCCAAAATGACAAAAAGTATACAAGACAAAAGAAGCCTGCTGTTTTTTTTAATGTTCTTATTATTGCTTAAATTAACTTTTAAATGATCTACTATACAATGGGTAAAACTGACTGCAAAAGACAATCCTTGTACTCTAATTGAGTACTACCTCCATTAAAATATTAAATTTGTCAGTAATTAATTTTTGTAAACCCAAGGTTATACTAGGATAAATCATCAAATTTCCTGGTAAAAAATACATATAGGGCTCTTTCCTTCTGTAAAACTGAAAAGCAGATTCAGAAACACAATAAACTGGGATGATAATCAAAAGCACACTGAGCTCAACTGTCGTATTTACTTTATTCCACATATATTGGTTACATAAAAGTAGGCACAAACAAATACACTTGAAAACATAAGAATGTTAAATAAGGCCATCATGCACATATGTGCCTTCTCTTTAGTAATGAATCTGATTGTTGCAATATGGCACCAAAAATGGATAAACAATCATTCTAGATAAAAATACCTGTTGAAAACTTCTTCTTCTTCTACTTCATTTATACTTGGCTTGTAAAAATAGTCATTCAGCATACAATCCACATTAGGCTCTACCAGGAAAAACCCACTGATCATTAACAGAATGAATGTCTTTTTTACCCGAGGTTCTTTTAGTGCTCCAGTCATTACCTACTCCAAGTTTTGTCAGAGCATACAGAAATTTGTAGGGTGGAAGTTTACACTTCAAAGGTCCCAAGGTTAAGTAGGTCAGCAGTTGTGGTGTGCTAGCACTTTTGGATTTCAGACGTAGTGGGGTTGTCAAATGCCATGGTATGATAACACTTTAATTTTGAAATAATACTGTTTGTGGTACAATAAACCTGTCTATTTAGGAGATAACTACCCCATCCTGTTGAAATCTCTTAAAAAAAAACCTTTCTAATACTGCTGTTTACAGTACTGCGTAATTTAGCAGGCCTAAATACCTGCTGTAGTCTGTGTTAATTCTGAATGTACTGTACTTGCACTTTTAAAGTGTATTTCCCCAGATACTCTGGATTTCTTCTGTTGTGCAACTCAGAGATATGCAAGTAAGGTGAACTGCTGATTCTGTGTTTGGCCACCATGAGTGAGGGGGTGTGTGTGCATAAGTATACCCTGCAGTGTGCTTGCATGCTTATTTCTTGTCTTCTATCCAATTTTGTTTGGATAGGCACCATTTCCCTTTGAAGTTATATTGACAAACATGCCTCAAAAATTGATACATAGATACTTTATAACTTTAATATCTTGTGTCCTGTTGAGGTCCACAATAGGCATGTTCAGCAGTTTACATATTTCGGTTTCATTATTATGGATTTGTTGCTGTAGCAGTCCTTTTTATGCTATTTTGGTCCCATGTAGACTAGAAGAATTCTATTCAAAGATAACAGTTTTAGTCTAAGAAGAGACAAAGATAAAGTATGAGCAAAATAAAAAATCTATAATTTCTGAAGCCTCATCTTGAATCCTGGCATAAATCCTTTTAAAAACTTTAACCAAAAACAAACAGCAAAGGAAATCAATGTAATAGATATGAAATAACATTTGACTGTTATTTTGTTGTTTAAAGGTGTTTGCTTTCATTTCAGAAGAGGACTCTAAAAGGTCAAAATTGTAATGGTTGAACTGTACATTTATCAAGCATGTAATATGAAAATATTGATGGTTTTGAAAAGTTGATTCATCATTGATTTCCACCAGATTTTGCTACACAGAAATGTAGAGAGCACTTTGCACCTTAATAGATATGATTGTTACAAGAGATAGTGTGTCACTTTCATTCACTCATAAAAGCTTTAAATCCAATCACTCATAAGAGGACCATTCGCTGTCAACACTTTTATGAATTCACTAACAACCTTAATTAATAACAGCTAGTGTTTTGAAGAATTTAGTTATGGAACAGACAGACCTGAACCCCCATTTGAATAAATGATGTTTACAAGTGGACAGAGTGTGTTTAAAGCAACTAAGCAATTCAAAATTGATGATATTAAGTAACCCTTTGGAAGAAGATGATCCGCTGTGGCGACCCCTAACGGGAGCAGCCGAAAGAAGAAGAAGAAGTAACCCAGAGAAAAATAAAAGAACATAAGAATATTTTTAAAGAATTACTCAAGCATGTAATATCTTAAACAACATTAAATCAATGAGTCTGTGTTCAGTCGTACAGATCACTTTCTTGAAAGAATTGCAAACCGCAATCTTGGAAACTATGAACACTGAAATTTTCAGAAAAGTGTTTTTAGAAAGTATTCAAGAAAGTAAAGAGGTAATTATAGTTCTGTGATGTCCTGTAGAAATTAAATAAGTTATTGAGAAAATTATCAATTTTCCATGCTCACTTTTCAAGCCATCTGTTTAAACATGAATGTCTTTTGGAATAAAGGAGAAACTGGAGTAACCCATAAAAACCACACTCTAGAACAGTCTGCAGTCCTGGGGTCTCATGTATAAACGGTGCGTACGCACAGAAATGTTGCATAATAACGTTTCCACTTTCAAATCGCGATGTATAAAACCTAAACTTGGCGTAAAGCCACGCACATTTCCACGGTACCTCATACCCTGGCGTACGCAAGTTCTCCACTTGGTTTTGCAGACTGGAGGCACCCAGCGTCAAAGCAGGGTTTTATCATGTTTATGTGTACTCACATAATAAAACAATGTGAGTGATTATAAGTGTGACATTTATTAGTTCATTATTTCATAGTTGTCTGCTGAGGACAAACACAAATTTACATCTGGGAAAAATGGTTGGAAGGAGAGGATTTGTCAAGGTAAAAAGGATATGCAAATGCATTCAAGTACAAGCTTGGGGGGAAGAGGGAGTGAATCATACCTCAGGACCAATATTCAAAAACAACAACAACAACGTTTATTTATATAGCACATTTTCATACAAAAAAAATGTAGCTCAAAGTGCTTTACAAAATGAGGAATAGAAAAATAGAAGACACAATAAAAAATAAAAATAAGTCAACATTAATTAACATAGAATAAGTAAGGTCCGATGGCCAGGGTGGACAGAAAAAACAAAAAAAAAAATTCCAGAGGCTGGAGAAAAAAAAAAATAAAATCTGCAGGGATTCCAGACCAAGAGACCGCCCAGTCCCCTCTGGCAATATTCAGTTGTGTTGCTTGTGTAATTGGGGTTCTTTCGTGTAAAAAACAAAGAAAAATATCATCAATCGCATTTTCTGAATAGAATTTGATCTTTGCAACAACATGGGCATTTGAAGTGCAGCAATCTAAGAAAAGAAAAAGAAGGACATCAGTGTGACATGCGCACTGCAGAAATAATGAAAGATTTAAAAACACACCGACAGTTGACATCTGTCATGGCATTTCTAGTGCTAAACTATTTCATCCCACTACTAAAGGGGCACCGCAGTGCACATTTTGAAAACTGCAGCTGGAGAGAACTGTTCCCCTGCAGAGAGACATGAACACAAAATACAGGTCAAGTGGCAAGCTTCCGTTATGGGTTAAGTTGATTGCATTATAAAGGTTTTCATTGCTATCAGATATGAGACTTGTGCAAGACCACAGTTGATCCAATATTTCTTTGAATTTTGTCTCTGTGAAAGTGTGTTTTCACTGCAACTAAGCCAGCTCAAAAAGCTACATCGCTACTCGAGAAGCATGGAGATGCAGCGGTTAGCACCGCTGCCTCACAACTCAGGTAACATTTGTGGCCACAATTATTGGTCCAGCATGGTTGGCTAATACTTCCCTAGTCGTTTGGGACACTTTAAAAACCATTACACCATTATAATGCACTCGAAACTAGTTCAGTTTCTCCTTCCACATTAACTGTAATGCATTTTCCCAAGCTCATCAAAATTCTCAAACATTGCCTCAATTTCCCTGAACTCGAGGCAATGTGAGTTCAGTGGAATTCACTCATTACTAGTGGTTAGTGCTGCTGCCTCAATGATCCTGCATCTGAAGTTCAAATTTTGGTCATTGTATATGTGGCATTTGCATGTTCTTCCAATGTCAATGTGTTTTTTTTTCCCCTAGGTTGTCCAATCACAAAAACACACAGTTATGTTAACTGGCAATACCAAACTGGCCCTGTGTGATAGACTATAATTTGAGGTGTGCCTGAGTGGATTTTGAGATGGACTGGCACCTCATTCAGGGTTGGTCCTTAGATTGCACTTGATGTTGTAGTAAATAAAACAGCTAAATCTAGAACATAAACTTATTAACAACATTATGTTATAAGTAAGCTGACCTCTTGTTTTATACATAACAACATCCAACCCACTCAGCTAGTTTGTGCAAAACATTTCATATTAAATGGTGAGTCTTAATAAAGTTACACTACTAATAATATTATTGGTTGTTTCTCTTTAAAACTGTTTGTTTTACACTGACTCTGCAATATTGTATATGTAGGCTTAAAATTAGTATATTTTATTTTGTTTAGAGTATTGTTGTTATAAATTCTATGAAACAAAATGCAAGCAATGCAGAACTTACCTTAGGTACTCTCTCCAGGCCTAAATGTGCTTCTAATGAAATCTCTAACAGTGAGTGAATGTTTCCTATGTTGGTTTATTGTCCTTTGTATAGTGCCACTAATGACACTTAAAGTTTTCTAATGAAATCATAAGTGAAATATTAAATCAGAAGCACAAAGCAGTAAGGAATGTTAAATTCTGTGCCTATATGGTTAAGGTTTATGGTATAGATAAGTGTTATATGCTTAATTGAAAAATCCTCTTCCCACAAGATAGTTTGTAAAGGTCCTTTCTAGAATTAATAAAGCATTTTATATAAACTCACTTTTATATCTTCAACTGAACACATAATGCCATTTTTCATATACAGTACATATATGACATAAACGTTTGTCCTGAAATGTAAATAGGTGAACCATAATCCAACCTCCGCACAATATATACAAAATTGTACCCAGAAAATATCCTGTGAGACACAAGAGTTTATGGGAAATGTTTGGCTTGTTTAAAACAAAATACTCTCAGGGTTTGCCATCTTCTCTCTAGCGAAATTAAAATATATGCATGATTTAAGGAAATCGTTTTAGGTGCCTTTTAATTTCAAATTGAATGTTCAGTGCTGAGACTGCTGTTCAGAAAATGTTTGTTTAGTCTGTGATTTCTGTTGTGTTAGATATTTCTGCTGTTGCAGTTGCTTCTAGGTTTAACTCTAATTAAGATAAACGAGGCAGAAATCATAAAACACTTATTTTCATGCATTTTAAGATTCTGTAGGCTTTGAACCATATATGATTATTCTCTCAGCTAAAAGCCATCTCATCAAAATGCTTTATTTCACAGCAAGTATTTAGCATGTTCATAGTAAATGGTTTATTTTTTTCTGTATGCATTCATCAAAAGTGTTTTACAATTAGACAACCATTCAGTATATTGTATATATTTTGTATGTAAATGGGGAAGGAGTTTTGAGCAATTATTCAGCATGTTATCATTGGTTAGAATCCCACACCTGGCTGTTAAGTGGGTGGAGTTTGCACATTCTACTGATGTCAATGTCCATTGGGTTCCTCCCACATCCCATTAATGTCTGTGTTGTATTGATTTTTATTCTTTTGTTCTTTCAGTGTTGTGTTTATGAGAAGGTTCTGTCATGGATTGACAGCAGCATAGGCTCTAGTTCCAGAACTGGATCAAGTGCAGTTGAGAATGTGTGTTTTGTTATTTTAATACAAAACACTTTGTGGGTTTCTGTATAACGAGAAAAACATTAAATGTGACAGGTTTTTAAAAGTTGAAAAAGTCCTGTTTTTTCTTTGCCCCATTTTGCACAGGATGTATTATGATTTTCAATTTTGCCTTGTTTAATTTCTTCCTGCTTCACAAATCACCAGTAATTTAAAATCAGGTCATTGAGAAAATTGATTCTCTTTTAGTTAACTGAGTCTATCAAAATCATCCATTTTCTTTCGTCTACATGCTATCACTTATGTATAAGCCCCCTAGTAGCTCAGTTTAAGGTATAAACTGCTATTTGGTCAGAGCTAAAAAGTAAGATATGTTTATTGCTTAGAGAGATTTTCTTATATTAGCACAAATGGGTAATTATTTTTACTTCCTATTTTTACCTTCTAAACATACTCAGTAGTTTCACTTTCAAGGAAACATAATGAAAGTGAGTTATTATTTCACAAGTCTCCATTATACCTGTGCGAAGCAACTAATTGCCATCTTTATTTTGCTTTTTTGCATTTTATTTCAATACCGTCATTCATTAGAGAGACAGATATCAAAGAACTGCAATAGTGCTTTTTCTTTGGGCATGTGCTATGTAGTCATAGGGGGATTGCAGAGATAGTAACTGGAGTGGGAGGAACAATGCAGGAAAATGTAGACAAAGTAACAGAGAGCTAATGATTTTTTAGTAATTTCAGCTGATTAAAGGGTTGGCTTTATTCTTCATCCATCCCTTGTGGTTTCACAGTTGTACCAAGTCTACTTAAAAGTATACTCAAGTTTAATTAAAGAAAATTACACAACCTGAAAATTGCTAAAGTAAACATATATTTCAGTTTGCTTAGAGCAGAAGTGGCAGAACAGAAGAAGCCAAATTGTAGTTACCAACTTCTTAAATGTTAAAACATTAAATGTCCTACATCCTGGATTTGTATTGAATATCTACTTTCTGTGGAGGTATGTACATGGATGTAGCTTCATTTTTTAGTTCAGCAGATTTTGGATTCAAGTATGCATATGTAGAAAATGAAAAAATACTTTTCATCACAACAAATACATATTAATTAGTTATGTATAACATCCCATAAATTTCCATTCCCAGTTTCCATTCTGCAGTTCAAATCACATCCTATAAATGAATATGTGATCAGAAGGACACCTTAATAATTTCATACATAGTAGTCCATAGATGTCTAGTCATTATCTACCTGTTGGTTTTTTAATATTCAATTTGCTGTTGCTTCATTAAATGCCATTTGTAACAGATGCTACACTCTTATTTCTATTATTCCTCACTACCTCATGATATTCCGTACCCAACCTTTAAACAGAATACATCTACTTATAACATGCATACTACACTTTGAAAAAACTGTATATAAGTAACACAGAATTAAAGATGCAATATGAATAGAGACTGAATAAATGCATTTGTTTAGTACTCATAAAACCAGTCCCAAAAGTCTATCCCTGTCAAAGTTGCACTCCTACTAGGATGCAGAGTTACATGTATCGCATGTAATTTTATGTTCAGTAGAAAGAGAAAACATCCCTCCAGGTGTCAGATACTTTTACCAATGCCAGAAATAAAACTCTATCTCTGTCCATGCTCTGTTTTTCTTCTTCTTCTTTCTTTGACAGAGTAGAGGATAACAAAATAAAAAGCCAACCAGTGTGTTTCTGAACTGGTCAGAATCCTTCTTCAGAGTCCTAATTGGCTCTTAGGCTGGAAAGGGTGTTCTTGTGTGTTCAGTAGATCTATCAAAGATAAAATCCTCCTCATGAGATACTTTTCGACACTTGAAAGCTCCTAACTTACTGGGCTCATATCACTTGATGAAGCAAATTCATTGACAGAGTGTGAATATTTATGCAGTGTACTTAATGGCTTAGGTTTTCAATCTTGGTTCATCAGTATGTTTAAGATATTAAATAATGGCATTCAGAGTGTGCTGATGATCAATGGTTGGCTTATTGTTCCATGTACAGAGTGAAGTTATGAATGTTTCACCTACCAAGTCCTTATGACTTCAACACATGTTGATTAAAACTGGTGTTACTGAAGAATAACATTTAATAACTTTAGAGAATCTCTGCTGGTTAAGTAGTAGCCATATTCTTGTATTCCTTCTTATCTGAAGGCTATTGTCACAGACATCTTGCATAACAAAGACTCACTCTAGTTTTCACAATTGGCTTGTTGCCTTTGCAATTCAAGAAATAAAGATTTTTGTTGAAACAAAAAGATGTCCTCAAAACATTGCTATGATCTCCCTGGATAGTCCATTAGGAAAATTGCTTTATATACAAGTTTTTATACACCACCATTGAGTAAAATTATAAATTAGAAATTGCATGTGCTAGATGACATCTTATAAGATTTGTTAATACCAACATCTTGCACATTGATCATTGAAATCCTGAGAAGCGGCCTTGCTATAAAGCAATGGTGAATGCTTTACACTGTTACTTTTATTATTATTATGATACGACCACTTTTAAATATTTGAAAGTCTACTTCTAATGCTCTTAATTTGTGTTTAAATAATTGTGTATTTTATAGTGCTAAAGTAATAAACATAGTTAATTTCTGACTAGTCCGGCAAAGTACGCTATTTATCTATAATAATAAAAGGCAAAGCCCTCACTCACTGACTGACTGACTGACTGACTGACTGACTCATCACTAATTCTCCAACTTCCCATGTAGGTAGAAAGCTGAAATTTGGCAGGCTCATTCCTTACAGCTTACTTACAAAAGTTAAGCAGGTTTCATTTCGAAATTCTACACGTAACGGTCATAACGGTCGATAACGGTCGACAACGTCCGCCATGTTGAACTTTCTCATTTATGGCCCCATCTTCACGAAATTTGGTAGGCGGCTTCCCTGCACTAACCGAAACCGATGTATGTACTTATTTCGATGGTATGACGCCACTGTCGGCCGCCATATTGAACTTTCCAACGTCACCAATTTTCAAACTTCCCGTGTAGGTAGAAGGCTGACCCCATCTTCACGAAATTTGGTAGGTGACTTCCCTGCGCTAACCAAAACCGATGTACGTACTTATTTCGATGGTATGACGCCACTGTCGGCCGCCATATTGAATTTTCCAAACGTCACTAATTCTCCAACTTCCCGTGTAGGTAGAAGGCTGAAATTTGGTAGGCCCATTCCTTACAGCTTACTTACAAAAGTTAAGCAGGTTTCATTTCGAAATTCTACGCGTAACGGTCATAACGATCAACAACGTCCGCCATATTGAACTTTCTTATTCATGGCCCCATCTTCACGAAATTTGGTAGGCAGCTTCCCTGCGCTAACCGAAACCAATGTACGTACTTATTTCGGTGGTATGACGCCACTGTCAGCCGCCATATTGAATTTTCCAACATCACTAATTCTCCAACTTCCCGTATAGGTAGAAGGCTGAAATTTGGCAGGCTCATTCCTTACAGCTTACTTACAAAAGTTAAGCAGGTTTCATTTCGAAATTCTACGCGTAACGGTCATAACGTTCAACAACGTCCGCCATGTTGAACTTTCTTATTTATGGCCCCATCTTCTCGAAATTTGGTAGGCGGCTTCCCTGCACTAACCGAAACCAATGTACGTACTTATTTCAGTGGTATGATGCCACTGTCGGCCGCCATATTGAACTTTTCAACAGTCTTTGTTACTTATGGGCCCATCTTCAAGAAATTTGGTACACGGGTTCCCAACGCTAACTGAATCCTACTTACGTACATATATACGTCCATAGCCTGCAGCTTGGTCACCATGTGAGGCGGCGTTGGGTCCCCCATCCCAACGCCTCCCACGTTGTTGGCTGCCTGCCTATATAAGGCCGTCCATCGCTCCAGTCTCTACATTCCCTTCCTTGCTTCGCCACGGGATTCACGTCTCCCTGCTGATAACTACAGCCTTTTTGTTTAATCCACGGCTTCTCCGCTGTTTTATTGTTTGTTTATTACAATTATAGTTATTGTATAGGTATTTTACACTTACTTTACGTTACTCAGGTACCCATTTCCTTCATCATTCCAACCCCCATTACCATGTCTATCGAGGTAATCACCATCGATCAAAGAACTGTCACTTACCGAGTGGTTTCCATGCCCGGAGATGGCACCTACCTTTTCCATTCTCTGTGTTACATATTGCACGGCCATATCAGGCTCACTCTTGATATCCGGAAGAACATTGTGTCTTATGTATTGAATGACTGGGACAGGTTCAAGGTGTGGACTGATGACGGTACAGGAGATAATTATACTACACAGGAGCACTAGAAGAGTGAAATGCTTAAGCCCTTCACCTATGGTTCTGCATGTGAGTTGATGGCTGCCGCTGAATTGTTCGGTTGGTGCTTTCAAGTGTACCGAAATGGTCAAATATATTACACCTTTCGACAACCGCCAATGCCTCTTAAACATCTTACATTCACAGGTGACGATTTCAGTAGTGGACACTTTGATGTTTATGAATGTTTAAACTCTCAAAAGCTGGATGTGAAGTTATCGATGAAACCGGTTGTAAGCTTACAATGCTTGACAGATGCCGAATGTCACTTCAACACAAGTCCTGCAAATACTGTCGTAATTGAAACAAACCATGAACCTCAAACTGATTATGACAGCAGCAATCCAAGCTGTGAGATTTGAGACAAGATTACTGTTCACATGGCCAACTGTAAGTTGCATGCTCAAGAGTAAGCTCAGCGCACAGCTTGGTCATGTTACAACCGGATGGCCGAACTCACAATGTGGTATACAAAGAGATCCTTAACAAATAATTATTGGCATATTTTCCCTCAGTTTAAAAAGGTTAAATTTTCTTCTTAATAAAAATTTTAATGCAGTACTTCGCCGCTGCGAAGCGCGGGTATTTTGCTAGTAAGACATATAAAGGAAATGCCATATGAAAATTCAAAATTTACTTGCCATACAATTTCT
The DNA here is from genome assembly GCA_026402145.1 of Polypterus bichir lapradei. Lineage (NCBI taxonomy): Eukaryota > Metazoa > Chordata > Cladistia > Polypteriformes > Polypteridae > Polypterus > Polypterus bichir. The sequence continues at coordinate 2,169,731 of JANRMT010062795.1, forward strand.
AAACTGTCTTTCTGTTTGGACATACTTTATAAATGAGTTGTGTATCAATGAATCATTTTGCACATTTTTGCAAAATGTTTGCACATTTAATTAACCTGAGTTTTTTTTTTTATATTTTAAATGCAAATAAAGATTTGTACATATAGTGTGTTTCAATGGTTTTGATAATGTTATTTATTGTTTCTTTTGTAAATTATTATTTTTGAAATTTGACTGATCAACCAACTTCTTAAAATTCTAAGTGTCTTTCTTTTTTGCTGTCGGTCTCCATGGCTAACTGAAATATTGCACGTTTAACACTAAAATTACTGAAGCCTATGAAAAACTCATAATCCCGGCCCACCTTAAATCCCTTCACACTCTCCATCAGCGTCTTTTGTTTTGTAAATGTGTCGATTAGCACAAGCAGCAAGCAGCCTGCTGTCCCATAAAACTTGATGGAGCTCAACTCTCCCAGCCTAAGCCAAGGCTCCTGCGTGTGAGGTTCCATGTGTGCTCTGTGTCTATAAAGATCTGGGTAAGTGTAGGATGAAAGGAAATGTGAGGCAAGAAATGCTGAACACTTACCTAAAGCAGAAACTTTTTCCATGTTATAGTAAAAATGATATGAACTGTGTAATGTGTAAAGACTTTAATCTGAATATCAAATAAGCACATGCACTTTTATTCAAGATTATAACCAAAAAAAAATGAGTTAAAAACCTAAGCTCAAATGTCAATTTTCAGGATGATGATACGTGTTCTTGAATGGTGCAGAAGTAAGAACTGCTGCCTTATAACCAAAGGGTACTGGGTTTTAGTCTCGGTGCTCTGAATATTGAGCTGCTGCTGCTATTATTATTAATATAATACAAACATACATTTGATTTGAGTCTGTAACACTCAGTATAAATTTCGGCTACTTGTAAAAGTTAGCTTTTTCTTTTTTTTTTTTCATTATTCTGTTTTATTCTGTCAGTGACGTTCACGTGGTACAACGAACTTGACTCTCCTGTGACCGCTATCAGACTGGTCAAAGGCAGGACCGTAACAACAGGCAGCTTCTTCACAGCGCTTTGGCTTTTGCTGCACTGCAACACAACTCTGCTTGGCACCATATGTAAAATGGGACTTCCACCTACAGTTTTAGTCACTTTGTACACAAGCAGTTTAGTACACTAATGTTTAGATCTGGTAATGCCATGCTGATGGTGTATGTGCCTAAAAAGTAGAAGCCTTTGATTTCAGTCTGTAACAACCGGTGTAAGTTTTGCTACCTGTAAAAGACATTGTTGAAGGAATATAAACAGACACACAAATGCTGGTGAATCATGTCTTCTGGATATCTTGTTGTCACTTGATTTTTTTGTTATTCAGTTTTATTCTTGAATAAAAGCATATTTGTTTTGTTATACCTTTGCGAAAGTGTTTATTTTATATTCCAGTAACTACTTGAATGAGATTGAATCCATCTCTGCCTCTCTCGCACATGCACATCATTATTTGAAAACACTATGCCAGATCTTGCCTGTACTCCGCACAGGCAAGATCAAATAAACGCTATGCCATTTGAACATGAGTTGTCATCTAAACTTTTTTTTTTAGATTTTTCCTAGGCTTCAGTAATTCTACTGTTAAATGAACCAAGATAATGCCAGCTATTTTTCCTAGCTAGGTATTAACCTTAGTCAGAGGCAGTACCAGTTGTAAAAAGTTAATTTGATCATTATGTTGAAATCTAAACTGTAAAAACCTCTAAATCATGTTATAATTAAAATGAAGGGTTGATTGCAAAAGCTGTGTTGTCACAATTATAATATATAATATTATATAATTATATAATTTTATTATATAAAAAAAGAGTTTTGATTTATGAGCCTTAACGATTGTGGGTGAAAATGCTACATAACCATTTTTCATCAGCCTTCTTTGTTATGTTGGAGGCTGGCAGGTTGCTAGACTTTTCTTTCAACATTTGAATACTAAAGCTTCAAAAATTAAAAATAGAATTAATTAAAACTAATTCTTCCTGCCAGTGATAGCTGAGCCCCTATTAACATCTTGTTTAATGATTTACATCATGTTGCACAAATTGACTTTAAAAAGATATTTATGTTTCCTTGTGACTATGACTTCCAAATGCCTAAACTGTCCTGAGACAGATAGTAAAAAGTGCTCTAATACAGTGTGACATACAGGTAGGTAACTGGAAATAGCCCACTCTTCTCAAAATTAATTTTGAACCCCAAGGTCTTTTAAATTCGTCTGGTAGATTTAGTATGATTAGTATTGATGAGTTTAGATCAGTAAAGAAGAGGCCCACCCCCCATCTGCACAAAGAGATACTTTTTGTTCCATTATTTCCCCTCCCTTTATTTAAGGTTGTTGCCAAAACAAAAAGCCAGGGATTCAATAACAATTGCAAGAAACTTTAGCGACAGTGAACAGCACTGTCTGGTTCCACATTCTTTTCTGAATAATCAGAATTTTATTGGTTACCCAAACAGAGATATGCAAAAATATTAGGACCAAACTTAAAGTTTCTCAGTACCATGAAGACATATGCTCAATTCTATTCTGCATCCAGAGGCTGCAAAATTTTAGGAAACTGAAGGAGTATATAGTATGTTAAGAGTTGATATTAGATGTCCACCTGTAACAAATTCACACTGATCCTGTGATATTATTGAAGGAAGTACTTTGTCTGTTCTGTTTTCTGGAAAATTTGCCAATATGTCAACTTTATTATTCAGTAACAATACTAGTACGGCAGTAATAGAGCTGCATTGGATTTTATTAGACTATCTAGTGATAAAATCACAGTGATTTCCTATAAATCAAGATTTTCACTGTATGATTATTATGATATTAAATCACTGACTGATTGTTCTTAACTGGAAGCATCATTTTGAACCTTAAAGCAACTCTATGAGATAATGTGTAGCATATCATTTAAAACTAGAAAAAATCTAATTTTCTATGTGTGGAACACTGTATAATTTTTTTTTCAAACTTTGGCAGGAAATTGGTAATATTCTGTGATAAGTCTGCTGGACTCATGCCTATGGTTTTTAAGTTCTGGTGTTTTAAATAATATGAGAAAGAATGATATTATGAGCTTTTTCCTATTCACTATCTCTCTGCATGGATAAGGGTAGAGTTTTAAGTATTGCTTGCAATTATGTATTTGAATTCTTCCCTTGATATATCATATTGATTGTGGTTGCAACTGGACTGCTTTTTCATATAGGAGTGTATGCTGGCTTGTTTCATTAGATTAATTAATCAAATAAAATTAAAAAACAAATTAAAACAGAACCTACAGCCTATATGTCTGGGACATTTTTTTCATAAGCCACAGACATTCTTCTCTGAAACTTGTATTCCAGCACTTTCTGTGAAATATGGCATTTAATTGTTGATATGAGCCTACTAATTATCCATTGTGGACTATGGCCGGCCAGTCATCCTGGCCAATACCCCCAGGCTGCCAGATGGAGCCCTCCCTGCAGCATGGAGGTGCCCCGAATGCCAGCAGGGAATCATGGACATTGGAGTTTTCCTTCACAGCCCTGCTGGATACCCTAGGGGCCACCAGAGGACGCTGCAGGGAGGCCCAGGGACTATTTGTCCTATATCTCGGAAGTACATCTTAGTCACAGCGACAGGGGAAATGACGTACTTCCGGGATGAAGAAGAAGAGTTTTGATCTGACCCGGAAGTGATAAGAATCACATGGACTGAGAGGATCAAAAGCACTACCGGGTCATGAACTTTAAAAGACTGTGGGAGATCCCAGATGGATGAGCTGAGTTGGGAGGAAGGGAACAACGCGTCTGGGAGTGGAGGATTGTGTATTGATTATTGGTTTATTTTATTGGTTTATGAATATAGTGGAGGGTGCTTTGTGCACATTATTATTATAAAATAAATAATAATTGGACTTTTACCTGGCGTTTGATCTGAGGATTCAAGGGGACGACAGCGCCCCCAATCTGTCACACCATTCATTATCAATAATGCTCAGTCCAAGGGAGGATGGAGCTTAGCTTTGCACTGTTGAATGCAAGGAAAGATCCATGTCTGATCATGGTGTCACAATGCAGTATACACATACACTTACATGAAAGATAAGGGAATAATTAAAGAAGAACAAACACACCAAACATATATGGCTGTACAGATATCACAGACAGTGATTTGGACAGGATTTCAAACCAAGAAATATGGAGCTACGAGGAAGTAGCCCTAATTGTCACTGTTATATCACCCTTATAAACAATGGAGTCTTTTAATCATTTGGATGGACTAGAATCAAAGACATAGGATTACATAGTGGTCCGCAAAATAAACAGATCAAATCAACAGGTTTCCAAACCATTCGAAAAGGTAATTAGCTACTTATACAGTGACTGAGTGTGGTGACTTTAAATTGGGTCCTAGTATATGTGAGCATGTGTATGGGCATGGGGGTAGTATCCTTGCCATGCGGTGTCCTTCCTTTTTGCCTGAGGCTGCCAGCATAGACTCTGGCTACCAGTAGCCCTGAACTGGAGTAAGCTGGTTTCAGAATGCATATATGTTGCTTATTAAAAATTTAAAAGAGCATGTATCGTGTCTTAAATGTATATAAATGTGATAAACACTATCATATACTGTATATAGGATCTGATCATTTTTGTTACATATATTTTTTACTAAATTACAGAGAGAAGCAATATGGTGCGACAAGTAGTGTTACCACTTTCAAATTGAGCCTCATATGAAACCATACATTTCCTACCAGTATTACTGCTAATTTAATGATAAGATTGTATTTCTTCTTCTTGACTTAAAAAATTATCAGGTAACATCCATACTGTAACTTAATTTCCTACCAGTAATATTGCTATTAATAATGATAAGATTGTATTTCTTCTTCTTGACTTAAAAAAATGATCAGGTAACATTCATACTGTAACTTTACCCTGTGTGAATAATGCTGTATTGCAATGGCTAGTATTATACATAAGCCGTCTTATACTTATGCTGACTGTTGCCTTTCCCTCACTGTGACCCTAGATTGGATTCACTTAAATCAAAAAAATGGATTGAAATATAGCTTATTGCCTTTTTTCTGGATGCACTGGATAACCCTACATTTTCTAGTGTAGGGATTTTTAAAGACTGACAAGAAAAAATGCACTATTAAAAAGAATCATAACATGTAGTAAAGGCTACTTGGACATTACAGGACTTGATGATTTGAAGTGTAATCTCAAGTAGCAGTATAGAGAGCAATGGGATGTAACAGACCTTAACAGGGTGAAAGGGGTCCTCATTGTAACATAAAGTGTGTGTTAGTGGGGTGCAGCTTGTGCTGATCTGTTTAAAGGTTATATGGACTTTAGGCCTCAGTATATCAATCACTTTTATTAGTTGTCAAATATTTCACAAGGCTTATTGGCAATATGACTTTAAAATGATTCTGCTATTTCTTTTTTGTATAGCAACATTTGGCAGGATTATATTAGGCTTCATTTATTTATTCATCAATATGACCTTTTATGGTTCAAATTGCTAACACAGAAGAAAAATCACATTCCATGGTAATGTTATTATAGCAAAACAAAATACCATTTCATTTTTAAGAAAAGTCAATTCTTAAATGGACTGGTGAATCCTGTGATAATTGTATAAAATATATTCTCATTTAGTCTTCTTTTCTGGAAACATGAGAAGCAGCTAAAGTTGAAGCAACTTTTACAATTTTTTTAAGTATTTAAATTGATGACTTATTCTCTGGGAAACTAATTTTCAAATTTGCTTTTTGTCTTTTCTTTTTATAAAATGCACATATGCAAATGAAGATCGCTGTTCAGATACTGGAAAACCCTGTAACCCTTGCCTGGATGCTGCTAAGACCTGCAATTTAAATGAAAACTGCAAAAAACAACGCTCCCTCTATATCTCCACGTGTATCCGGTATAACCCTTCCCAGGAGTCATGTAATCGACGAAAATGCCACAAGTCACTGCGGCAGTTTTTTGACCGAGTGCCAACAGAGTACAGCTATCAGCTCCTCTTCTGCTCCTGCCGGGACCAAGCATGTGCTGAGCGAAGGAGACAAACGATTGTGCCAGGATGCTCTTATGAAGAAAAATCTAAACCTAACTGTCTAGATTTAAGAAGTTTATGCCGAGGTGATCATGTTTGCAGGTAACATTCCTTTTATGTTTTTGTTTGTAAGATATTGTAATATCAGCTTAAACCTGCTCAGTCCAATTCAGGGTCATGTCATTTAAAATATTATATGACAATATAAATTACACTACAAACAGTAATTTAATATTCAATTTAAGCACTATATCAAGATACAATTAAAATGAAATACAATGATTAGGCAATATGGAACTTTAATATATTAAGTTGTTTGATGCTTATTTTTTTAAAACAGTTCTCCATTTTAAGGTGACACTTCAAGGTTGATGGACATCTATGATTTTTTCTAGTGAGAACTTTCTGTATGATCTTCAATGAACCAGTACACTGATTTTTTTCACATTACTCACTTAATTTCACTGTGATCCTAATCTAGGCGTCCCATTATTCAATAATGCAAATATTATTATGTAATACTAGCCGTGTAAGCCTGTGCAGTAAAAAGTCTGGGGTCTTATAAACTATTGAAATCATCAGAAAAAAAAAGTGAAATGTAGAGATGTCTGGTAATTGAAAGGAACTACTCTGGGCATCTCCCTCCTAGGCGGATTCGTTTTGCTGACATGCTCGCATCACTTGTGCATTAGTGGCGGAAGGAAAAGTAAAAGGGATATTGTTTTGCCGATTTACTCGCCTCGAATCTGTATTAGTGGGTAAGTGAGTTTTCTGTTTCTGTGGAGCCCTTACCCCGACTCCACCTCTCACTTCTGGGTCGGACAAACACACACTTCCAAATGTGGACGCTTATTTATAAGACTAGCTGTGTAACCCCCGTGCTATAAAAAGCCTGGGTGCCCAGAAATCATGGATTCTGGTAATCAATCAATCGCATTGGTTGTGCATTAGCAGCTAAGTGAGGTTCTCTTTCCTCTGTGGTTTTGTTTTGCCGACGTGCTCGCCTCCATTGTCTATTAGTGGCTAAACAAGTTTCGCTCTCCTCGGATGTTTCGTTTTGTCGATGTGCTCACCTCGCTTGTGTATTATTGGCTAAGCGAGTTTCACTTTTGTTGAAGGTTTCACTTTGGCGACAGAGTCGATTTCTTTGAGCTTTATGCTGTACCCTCGCACTTCCGGGCTGCTTTGCACTTCTGGGCCGGAGAGACAGACACACACACTTCCACGCGTAGACATTTATGTGTAAGATAGAGCAAGATATGCTAGTAATGTATTATTGAAATATATGATTCACAATCATGAAGTTTCTAGATACGATTAATACTAAGGAAGTATACATATTTTTGACACTTAGGCAATGTTAAATCAGTTAAAAAATTGCTACAGCTGTAGAAATTTTTGCAGCATTCTGGGTATCTTCCTCATGAATCAAGCACCTTGGTTTTGAACCTTGCTCCTGGTTCTTGTCTATTTAAAGTCTGTTTGATCTTTCAGTGTATGTGTGGGCTTTCCTCTTGGTCCTCTAATTTTCCTCGAACATCTCTAAAAGTGTGCAATTTAGGTTATATGGTGACCATAAATTCATCTTTTGTTAAGTATGAGTGGATCCTGAAATATACTGGTGTCCCATCCTCCCTGATGTTGCCAAAGTGCTCTCCAGACCCTTGTGACCCTGAATTGGATAAAGCTGGTATGATATGATATGTTATGTTTTACAGTGATATGAAACACTTTTCTTTTAAATTTGGGCTAATCATGTATCCTAATCAAAACCCCTTCAAATAAAGAAGGAATATGTTTACCAACTAGAAAGATGGTGCACAGTGCACAATGTGCGGCCAATTAATTAATAACACTTTTGATATTAAAAGCAAAGCTTTTGTATTCAGGTGACTATTTTAATATTGGTAACACTATTTTTTCTGGTTCTATAATTTTTTAATCATCTAGAAATTTAATGTTCATATATAAAATAAAGCAAAAGTTTTTTTAGATGAATTTTTTCAAGAAAAAACAGAGACAAAGGAAAATATATATGAGGCGTGACAATTTAATTCAAGGAAAAGCCATGTAGTGTCACCCGTGTGCCTTGAATCTTGACAGATAAACAATAACAGCTTTGGTCTGAAGTACCATCTGATCTTTCTGCAAACAAACACATGCTTAACAAGGTTATTATGGGTGGTGAAACATGATGTTTCCAGTACAACCCAGAAACAAAATGGCAAAGCTTTTTTAACTTATTGGCCATAGCACTACTCACCAATTATAATTTTACTGTCATTTCTTTTGTTTGTCGTTCTGTATGCCCTACAATATGTAACATAACATTTGCAATCAGAATGAAAGGAAATACATCATATAGTACTAAAAGAATACTTTTATAATTGTATGATTTTTAATGTATTTTTACTAGTGAATTGATCAGTAATGTGCTACAGCCACAGAGGGTATTATAGGCAAATTAACAAATGTGTAAGCCAGGGCTGTTCTATTACAATTTCAGTAGGGCCAGATTTTCAAACCAAGAAATTTAGCTGGGCCAGACATTTCAGTGGCCGGTAAGCAGTGGGTAATGACAAATTTTAAAGCAACACAAATGAATGTATTTAAAAACAAGCAATTTTTATTCATTGTTTCTCTTTTAAATTTGGTCACATCTGCACCGGCAATCAAAAGGTTGCTGGTTTGAGTCCCATAAACGCCAGAAATGATTCTACTCTGTTTTGCCTTTGAGCAAGGCATTAACCTGCAATTGCCTCATCCTGGGTATGATGTTAATCTACATCCAGCATTGCAAGATGGTTCTCCAACTTACAGGGAAAATTTGGGAGTTGGTGGCGAGATTGGCACTGCAACCAGCATAAAAAACCTAACACTGTTTCAGTGTGGTGCTGAGGTGTCACCCACCGCACCTGGGTCCCAATCCAGTTGGTTTGTCGTGTCGTGTCGTGGGTGTGGTAACATGCTGTAATCAGCACACACTCCCAACCTCTCTGTGACACAGGCACATCAAAAATGTATATATAAAGAAAAGCTATAATTGGGCAATGCAAGGGAAGAGAAATGTTTTACCCAGCCCACAGACACAGGTGGACCACAGATTGGTAGCCAGGATAGGTCTAGAGGCAAATGGCCAGAGCACAGGAAGGGAGTTGCTCCCTAAACTACAATTGAACATTGGTCAAAAAGGTATAGTAAGGAAAAATAATGTAAGCCTAAACATGGGAACACACCAGCAGTTGCTTGTCTCTGCCCTTACATTAATATCCAGAGGCAACCTATCAGCTCAGAAGCACAACACAAGAATGAAAAAGTCACCTGATATCTGGGCATATTGGATGTTTAGATTCCTAGCAAGAACAGCTGCTATTCATCCAGGTCATACTGTCACATCCACTTGCTTTGCTTCTGCTTTTGGCACTTTTTTAAGACCCTTAATTTGGAGAATGTTATTTTATATTAAAAGAATAAACTTTTCAACCTGCTGCTCTGCTTTGCCTTGAGGTCTTTCTAATAAACCATCTGGGGTCTAGACATAAGAAGGGAGGAATTATTTTAACCATAGACACTGTAAATCTTGGTTTATCCTGACAGTGACCACAAGTTGAGCAATAGACTGCAGTTTCATCTCCGAAACAGGCTGGGAAGTGAGACTTAATAGAGCAAAAGTCAAATGTTCAGGATACTCAGGTGTAGACAGAAACTCCTTAGGGTCACAATTGGACACTTCAATGGCAATACACATCTTAAGTTTATCAAAGTAGATGATTACAAGATTTGCATCATTGACCCTGTTCACCATTTGAAATATCTAAAAGAAAAATCAAATAGCATCTTTTTTAACTTATTACTGCATGACATTTAATAATTTGTTAAAACAAACAAAATTTTAAAAAGACATAAACATGTATATAGACTTACATACAAAGGTGTTATATTTGCCAGGTATTTTAGTATTTCTTTTTTGTGTTATCTATATGACATTTTCATTTAAAAAAATCTATAAACTAGTACCTAAAAATGGGAAGGTAAATGTGAAAACCAGATCTGGTTCACCTTTATTTTGCCACAATTCTAGCAGTTCACATACAGTTCAGTACAGTACAAACTTGTTGAGGGGAAAATATATAAAACGTGAGTGTGCTGGTTCTGAAACACAATGAAAGTGGTGTAAACAAGGATGTCTCAAAAACTGATGACAGATGTTGAATTAATTAAGATCCTGCTTATCCTATATCCTCTTCCTCCTATTGTGATGACTATGAAGTCCTTGAAGATGAACCTTCTGCAAATTCTTTGATACTAAGAAATAAAACTTTCATATCACTCCTCACTCATGTTAGTATAGGTTTAGTGCTACAAATATAATTAAAATTGTCCCTGGCCCTCTAAAATACACAGTCACGTCCAAGATAATAATAATAATAATAATAATAATAATAATAATAATACATTTTATTTATATAGCACCTTTCCCATGCTCAAGGCACTTACAGAATATAAGAAAGAATGGCAGGGTATACAGTATATAGCATTGTACAAACCAAATAAATAAATAAGGAAGATTAAGACAGTAAATTCAGAGAACGCCTAACAGACAACATAATTGATGGTCTAGCACACACACATACAGGTTACATGAGCATCTTGACATAGAGGTAAACTGAGAGAAGGGGAATGAAGTCAAGTAGAGCTAAAAGCCTTCCTGAACAGATGAGTTTTGAGTTGTTTTTTAAAAGAATTCATGGAGTCAGCTGACCTGATTAATTTCGGTAGGTCATTCCAGAGTCTGGGCGCTATACAGCTGAAGGCCCTGTCACCCATGGAGTGTAGATTAGTGTGGGGTACAACAAGATTGCCAGAATCAGAGGACCTTAGTGAGCGGGCAGGCACATAGTGATGGAGAAGGCCACTGATGTAGTTTAGCGCGAGGTTATTTAAGGCTTTGTAGGTTATTAGTAGGATTTTATATTCGATTCTGTAAGACACAGGGAGCCAGTGAAGACGGAGCAGGATGGGTTTGATGTGCTCGCTGCTGCTGGAAGGAGCGAACACGGGATATGTTACGGAGGTGGAAGTAAGAAAGTTTGTTAATGTGATTTATGTGGGCGGAGTAAGAAAGGGAGGAATCAAAAATGACACCAAGATTCTTTGCAGTAGAGGCAGGTCTGATGAGATCACCGCCAAGATTGACTGAGAAGGAGCTCATTTTATTAAGTTGCATTTTAGTCCCAATTTGCAGGAGTTCAGTTTTGTTGCAATTTAATTTTAAAGAGTTCTGCTCCATCCAGGTTTTAAATTCACTAAGGCAGGTTGTGAGCTGAGAAAGCTCTGATGAAGTTCCACTTTTAACATTGAAGTAGAGTTGAGTATCATCTGCATACAAATGATAGCCCAGTCCATAGCTACGAATAATATGGCCAAGGGGAAGCATATATATACAGAAGAGAAGAGGGCCGAGGACAGAGCCCTGAGGAACCCCTTGTGTGACTGGCGCCAAGCTGGATCTGCTGTTGCCAAGACTAACAAACTCTTGCCTATCTGTCAGGACTTGAACCACTGGCGGGCAGTGCCAGAGATACCCAGCATGTTCTCCATTCTGGACAGTAGAATGTCATGTCTGACAGTGTCAAATGCTGCACTGAGGTCTAACAGAATTAATATGCTGGTTTGTCCAGAGTCTGCTGCCATAAGCAAATCATTGGTTACATGTAGCAGAGCAGTTTCACAGCTGTGCTGCACCCTGAAACCAGACTGAAAGGATTCCATCAAATTATTAGAGGTTAAGTAATTGGTGAGCTGAGAGGCTACAATATGCTCAAGAGCTTTTGACAGGAAAGGTAAGTGGGAAATAGGCCGGAAATTGTTAAGATTGTCAGCATCAAAATTTGCATTTCTATTGTTCATACCGGGATCATCCCTGAGATGACCAATCTAAAACAGAGATGACTGTATAATTACAATTCATCAGACCCACTTAGTCTGCACTGGGTGACTGTTTTGGACTGGGACAGTTAAAGCACCAGCAAGCCTAAGGAATGATAACACTTGCTGGTCAAATGTTCCAGTTACAATGTCATAGGAAACACATTTTCCATAATTATACACTTTGATGACAGACAAATAGGGTTTGATTAGTGAGAACATAAAAACTTTTTTACAATAAGGGATATGTGACATAAATGAGTTGAATGAATGTGACAGTGACTAAACAAGTTCAATTTTGTGGACACTGTCCTTTCAGTCTGTACATACCAAACAAACCAAGAAAGTATGGCATAAAGGCAATTTCTTCCAACATTATCTACACAAGCATCACTACTACTATATCCTGCTCTTCAAAGGAAAATCTAAATGTGCTGAGTTTAAGTATGTTGCACAACGATCACAACCTGAACAACAAAAAAGACACAAATTCAGTGATTGTGTTGGATTACATTACCATAAAAGATAGTTTTGATAACCTGGACGAGGTCACAACCATGTACCCATACCAGTGCCAGATTGCCCATTGGAAACTTGTCCTTATGTTAGTTATTGTTAGTGTAATTTCCTACAATGCTTTTGTAATATGAAACTGTATTATCAAGAATTGAACCTTGAATCAAATGAAGATCTTCCTGGAGGAACCAGGTAAAGCCCTGATCACACTTCAAGTTAAACAAAGGCCACATTTTTCAAGAACATCAGTGGCTCATTTCTATTTTCATTGTGCAAGACTTTTGGGTGGGGACTTCCAGACCCATTCTGATAATGGCTCCATCAGCAGGCAGAAAATGTGAACGGGGCCAGATATTTCCCCATTGAAATAACAATAAGTCCACAGTAATGCACAGGATGGCTAGATTATGCATGAGATAGATCAGGTGATCAAAAAGGCTATTCCTGGTAATGGGATATTGCTATTTTACTGTTATTTATAACCTGTCAATACTATTAATTATTTTTTACTAAGTACTTGTAATGTGTTTTAAATGTTCAAATACAGAATATTTTGGAAGTCTGCAAAATGTGTTGGGGTTCTGTATAACATCATTTTAGGCAACACATTAGAAGTGAATTATAAATGACATTTTTTATGGACAAATATCATGTAATATAAATGCTTAACACTTGAATGAAAATGTGATTTTTACTTGTTGCGGTTGTAAGTTGTTCAACAGGGAATTATTAATGCTAATTCATAAAGTTGAAGAATACATCCAGTTAAAATCATTTTACTTTTTAAAATGCTTGGCATGCATTTGACCCTAAACATAATCAAAGTTTAAGTGTTTTAAATTGACATGCATCCATACATTTACATTGTTATCTTTACAGTTTTAGTTATTTCAGTGTATTAGATATTTATAGTCTCGCAGTGTCCAGATTAAGGAAAAAATAAAAGTAATGTACATAAAAATTATTCTCAATGAGCAACTTAGACTGGCTAAATTCAATTGAAAGGCTTCTGAATAGCGTCTGAAATGTTAAAGTAAATCTAAAATGCGATTTTTTAATGAAATTGAAAATATCTATTAATTATGACAAATACCATTCTTTACAAATGGTACACTTGGTAACATTAAACAAATGGCACTTTAATCTTACAGACTCATACACCAGAATTATTTCCTTCTACAAGAAATGCCAAAAATCATTTTCACATTATAAATGCACAGAACATACTGCATACTAAAGCTAAA
>JANRMT010062795.1:2201388-2243615 GCA_026402145.1 Polypterus bichir lapradei
AGATAGATAGATAGATAGATAGATAGATAGATAGATAGATAGATAGATAGATAGATTACAAGCTTCTCATCTATTTGTGAGATTCAAAACACATGTGTTTATTATTCCTCGTCACTACATTCTACATACATTGTACTTCTGGATGAGCATTCATTGGTTGTCAGTTCTCCTGCATACACAGCCCAAACCTCTGGCTAATGAGATTTTATTGGAGCCATCTGCAAATTTTTTGCTCTCAGTCATTAGGTATGTCACATTAGGTGGTTGTCTTCAAAGGAGGCACCACCAATTGCCACCAACTGGCTAACATTAGGTAAGTGAAGGGTATGACTGAAAATCGCTGGAAAGGTTGGGCATAAGAATTTCACACTACATCTGTACACATGACATTACTACTACTATGTGTAACTGTTGACATCTTAATTTATATTAGTTACATTTTAAATGTAGTTGAACATGTTATTAAACCTTTTTAGGTAATTTTGAGCATTTACTTTTCAGTGTTGTGGATGCTTCTACTTGTATGCTGCATGAACAGTAACTAAGCATGTAGTGGCATAGAAGCCATTGTGCCTCTGAAGTACATTGCAAGCAGAGGTTATTCATCCAAACTTTATTCTGCATAAGCAACTCTAGACCCTGCTAATTGGCCTAAAATTGAGTGCTTAGAAAAAGAAGATAATGGAAGGAGGATCTAATATTTAGAAAGTAAAGACATAAAGATTATAGAATTTAAGGTAAGAATGGCGAAACAATCTGGTGTTTAGGGAAGAAGCGGAAGTAAAGACATAAATTCTAGCATTTAAGAAAACAAAATTAAGTGGAGATAAAATAAAACTGGCATCTTATTACTTAGTGCAAAAAGGAGTCTAGTGAAGTGAGAATTAGAGAACAAATTTTCATTTAGCACAAAAACTAAGAAAGGACAAGCTGGAATGCTTGGTGAACACTCTGGGTTTGACCTTGACTTTTCAAACTTTTTCCAGTGTGGTTTTCAATTTGTTCCAACAGCTTGATTTAGTGAGAAATTTTTATTTGATTTTGGAACAATCTTGATTCATTTACAACTTTATTCATGTCAAGCAAGAAAAAAAAAGATTTAATGATTTATTGTCAGACTCTCACATGGTTCTTAATAGTAAACTCCATCAAGATCAAACTCTAGGCTGCTAAAGCTGCAGGTATCTGAAATCATGCAGGCAGCCCTGACATTGTAAAAACAGCAACCCTTTAAAATCTGACAGGATCAGACATCCATGTTGTTAGGAAATATG
Organism: Polypterus bichir lapradei; assembly: GCA_026402145.1. Taxonomy (NCBI): domain Eukaryota; kingdom Metazoa; phylum Chordata; class Cladistia; order Polypteriformes; family Polypteridae; genus Polypterus; species Polypterus bichir. The sequence continues at coordinate 2,202,663 of JANRMT010062795.1, forward strand.
TACGTAAATGTTTTAAGAGTAAAGTATTTTAAAAATTATAGCTAGAAAAGTCACTTAAAAACGCACTATTCTGAAGCAGCATAATGCTGATTTCTAAAACTCAGTGACTGGGTTATATCTGCAAGTTGTGGATAGAATTACCACCTCAGTAACAGTTTGGATTTACTTGAATTTGAGGAAAAGGGTGCGTGCCTTCACTGATTCCTAACTGGCTGCTAATGTTCATTTTATTTACCTGACACACTGTTTCCCTTTCTCAGGCTTCTGTTGCTAATCTGCCATCTCAGAAGCCTCTTTCAAAATGGAGGCTTACCCTGAGTCTAATTAGTCTTTATTGTCAAGGCACGTTTAGTGCGTGTCAATGAGCAGAACAGTCTGCTGAATTTTAAACTCTGTTCAAGTGTTTTCATATTGCTGTTATCTTTCACCTGGGCTGCAGGCAGATTCCATTAATGATGCTTCCACTTTATTTGCTGGACCTTGTTTTTTTGTTTATAGGAGCTTCTCTACAGTACGTTAAACTTATACTTCAATATGAAAATATTTAATATACTAAACACAGTATCACTGCCATGAAATTATCAACATGCATTATTTCAAGCAATTTTAAAGTCATTAATAATAGCACTTAGTACAGTAGTACTTTTATTTTATTTGTTCATGGATTAATCACATTTAGCTGATATTATTTTTTTGCTACTGTCACTGCCCTCACAGTCTCTACTGCTATATCTCTAAAATACATTCAGTTTTCCATTCTTCCTTTCACGGGTATGACAGGCTTGGCAATACTGTCATGGTAACGTTTTAATCCTCCTACTTACAGGTCATTGTTAAAAATAGTTTTCCATTTCTTCCAAAGCAAAGTGTTTTCAAATCTCATTCCCAGTTGAATGTCACAAGCACCTCTGCAAATGTTTAAAGTCTGATGGTGCGGCCCCAGCAAAGTAGCAGCTCTCCTGTGGATAAAGCTTGACGGCAATTTACCAGTTCAACGAGTCTGCACACACTGAGCGCAAGCAGCACTTGCAGGAGAGGCATGGTTTTCTGTTAAGGAATGCATAACTCTTGAGATACTAGCAGCTGCAGGCATTTGAGTGTTTTTGCTTTCCTTTGAAGAATTTTATAATGTGATTAGGGAGGGGATAAGTCACAGTGCGACTGAAGTGGGCTGGTTCTGGAGTGCAAGGTCAAGATATGGAGGAGAAGGGTTGTGCTTGTCAGCAGATTGAGATGCTCTTCAGTGAAGTTGCAAACATTTTCTGGGAAAGAAAAGAGCATATGGAATGGTCTATTGTAAGAATAAAGAAATATTTATTAAATGTGGGATTGTTTAAATGAGGTTTTGATTTTTTTTCTGTGTAAATATATATAAAAAAAGTTGAAACTCATCCATGTTAATGCCACTGCTTTTTAATGAAAGTGATCTCTATTGCATCTTGTTTGGAATGCAAGCTTAGTAACCTTATACATAAGGACAAATCAATGAACAAAATTCCACAATCAGAAACATTCTCTACATTTCTGTCATTTTTATGACATAGATTTTTATCATAGCTCATACTTCTCCTTATGCAGTACACCATTTGACCAACTGGAGCGTTATTCTGTTTCTGACCTTAGTTTAACTTTTTTGCTAAAGAGGACTTGCTTTGCCTTTTTTCTTTCAGTGTAATATTATTGTTAGGATTTTCAGACTAGTATCCCTGTGTATATTCAGATTCTAAACAGGTCTACTTCATTTCTAGCACTCCATGAAACAACTCTCTTTAACTTTGTTAGTTTTTTTACTATCACGTGCCATGTACACTAAGGTGAACATCAAACACAACCAACACAAATTAATACACATCGGCTTTGTGCACAGCAGCTGTGTTTTTGACAAGGAGCACCTGGATCACAACATCCCAGCCAAGCTAGTCAGACCGTCAGAGTCTCCGTGGATTACAATTTCAGCTGGAAGGTGTAGAACGAGGAAGCAAAAATATGGCTGCTGGGCCAGTATATGGGCTAGTCTAGCAAGCAACCCTCTGCTGCCAAATCACTTTGTCTCCAACACAAGATCACTGCCACAGAGAAGAACATTCAGGACTGCTTCATGATGATCACTGCAGAGACATAGCTCAACCCAACGATTCCAGATGAGGCTATTAAGTTAGAGGGCTGTGTGGCACACTGAGTTGACTGGACTGAAGACTCCGGTAAGGGTGAGGAGGACTGTGTGTATACACGAACATGGTCCATATAAGAAACTGTGAAATAACAATTAAGGAAAATACATTACAATGAACACTGAAGATGAGTCTTATGTTTCCACCACTCTGAACGGATTTAATAATTTTTGATAATTAGTGGATGACTGATCTATATATTTTTTTGCATGTTGCTATTCTGCTACATTGCAATACCCAGAAAATCTTGGTAGTGGGTAATGAACATATCTTAAGTTATGTGGCAAGCTGAATTGTTGCAGCTAAGTTATTAAAACATTGTGTGTATTATCGAATTGTGGCTTCAGATTTTCATTATAACAGTTTTCAGCTGATATCACAAAGTTCAGATGACAGAATTTGCTTCATTGTGTTTCCACTTAATTTACAAAAATTTTTATTTTTTTTTGTAGCTGTTTATAATCATGCCAATTATTAGGACTTTGATCAAACTTGGAAGATTGCAAATCACTTAAAAACATTAAAACAAATCTAAGAAATGTAATCAGTTCTGCCTAGTGGTGCTTGACAATATAAAAAGTACTAAAAAGTAATGGATTCAGGTTTCTAAGTCTAATTAGAAATGTACTGTGCTCTGCATTTGGTTGTGCTTGCAATAATAAATGCATCAGTCAGCATTACTATCAAATCTTGGCTTCTGTACATGAATGACAAGTTGAGTGTGTGAGTAAATCAATCTAACAAAATGTATTTTTTTTTAACATTTCATTTACGTTTACCAATATATCTGCAAGTGTGCCACATATTATATCAATCCTAGTAGATTCTTGAGGTTGTCATGAAAGTTTTGCTTTCTCTTGTAATTGTAAAATGTGTTAGTTGGGCCCAAGGTCATAATATGTATCAAGAAGGAGCATGGAAATTGATAAGAAAATCAACTGTCCTGTCCCCTCTTCTTCTTTTTACTTATAAAATGTTCTGGTATGCTGATGTAGTTATAATAGTAAACATTTTTATATGCATATTTTGTGTTATTTTACGAGAATTTATTAATTGGAGTTCCTCACTGTTTTCATATTAACAAGTCCTATTTTGTTTATTTTCATTCTCATGTTCTTTGTGTCCACTATGGGAGAAGCACAGAACATGACCGTAATTGTCACATCTGAGTCACATCATGTTAGTGGTAGTGACAGCATAATTATGGCATTGGTTTTGTGACGCCTTATCCCTTGTTTGGGTTAAAAACAATAACAAATCCTTAGCGTAGTTTGCTTCAAATCAAGTAAGCAAATTGCAAAGTTGAGTGTCAGTTTTTAATTCTTTTCTGTCTCTGATTCCTGATTTTTAAATTGCCCATATGTTTTGTTTGTCCGAATTCTATACACTCTTTCTGTTTTTTGTTCTGGCTCATTCTTCACTAAGATTTTCATGTTACGTATTATCTCCTGGTCCATATTTATTCCATATAGTAATTTTTAGAGACAAGCATCTCATTACAGTAGTGAGTATCATTGTTGCTTTACATTGGTAGTGCTACTGCCATCCAGTAAGGACATCAATGGTTCACATCCCAGATCCTCCCTGCATGGATCACTTTGAGTAGTGAGAAAAAGCTATATAAATATGAAAGAATTATTATTATTATTACAGTCATCTTGTCTTAGTTCCATACTGTCACTTCTCTGGACTATGTGGTGCTAAAAGACGTCAGACAGGATCTCTTTAGAACATTAGAACACTCTAGACGAGAACAGGTCACCAGTACTGTTAGCCAACAGGGTGCTGGCGGAAATTGGGCTACTGTTGGCCGAAGAAGAAGAATGAGAAGAAGAGGGGGGAGACGTGTCCGGAGGCAGGAGGAGAGGAGGAAGGTAAAGAGAGTGGAACTGAGGGTAGGAACTTTGAATGTTGGCAGTATGACTGGTAAGGGGAGTGAGTTAGCAGATATGATGGAGAGAAGGAAGGTTGATATATTGTGCGTGCAAGAGACTAAATGGAAGGGGAGTAAGGCCAGGTGGATCAGAGGTGGATTCAAATTGTTCTATCATGGTGTGGATAGGAGGAGAAATGGAGTAGGGGTTATTCTGAAGGAATAGTATGTCAAGAGTGTTTTGGAGGTGAAAAGAGTGTCAGACAGATTAATGATTGTGAAGCTGGAAATTAGAGGTGTGATTATGAATGTTGTTAGTGCATATGCCCTGCAAGTTGGGTGTTCCATGGATGAGAAAGAAGATTTTTGGAGTGAGTTGGATGAAGTGATGAACAGTGTACCCAAGGGACAGAAAGTGGTGATTGGAGCAGATTTCAATAGACTGGTTGGTGAAGGGAACAGAGGAGACGAGGAGGTGATGGGTAGGTATGGTGTCAAGGAGAGGAATGAAGAAGTGCAGAGGATAGTGGATTTTGCCAAAAGGATGGACATGGCTGTGGTGAATGCGTATTTTAAAAATAGGGAGGAACATTGGGTGACGTACAAGAATGGAGGAAGATGCACACAGGTAGATTACATCCTATGCAGAAGAGTCAATCTGAAGGAGGTTGAAGACTGCAAACTGGTGGCAGGGGAAAGTGTAGTTAAGCAGCATAGGATGGTGGTCTGTAGGATGATGTCGGAGATCAAAAAGAGGAAGAGAATGAGGGCAGAGCCAAGGATCAAATGGTGGAAGTTGAACAAGGAAGACTGCAAGGTTGAGTTTAGGGAGAAGGTGAGACAGGCACTGGGTGGTAGTGAAGAATTACCAGATAGTTGGGAAACTACAGCAGATGTAGTAAGGGTGACAGCAAGAAGAGTGTTTGGCGTGATATCTGGAAAGCGGAAGGAGGAAAAGGATACCTGGTGGTGTAATGGGGAAGTACAGGAGAGTATACAAAGGAAGAGGATGGCAAAGATAAAGTGGGATAGTCAGAGAGATGCAGAAAATAGACAAGACTACAAGGAGATAAGGCGCAAGGTCGAGAGAGGTGACAAAGGCTAAAGAAAAGGCGTATGATGAGTTGTATGAGAGGTTGGGCACTAACGAGGGAGAAAAGGACCTGTATCGATTGGCTAGACAGAAGGACCGAGCTGGTAAAGATGTGCAGCAGGTTAAGGTAATAAAGGATAAAGATTTAAACGTACTCACAAGCGAGGAGAGTGTGTTGAGCAGATGGAAAGAGTACTTTGAGAGGCTGATGAATGAAGAGAACGAGAGAGAGAAGAGGTTAGATGATGTGGAGATAGTGAATCAGGAAGCGCAACGGATTAGCAAGGAGGAAGTAAGGACAGCTATGAAGAGGATGAAAAATGGAAAAGTCATTGGTCCAGATGACCTACCTGTGGAAGCATGGAGGTGTTTAGGAGAGATGGAAATGGAGTTTTTAACCAGATTGTTTAATGGAATCTTGAAAAGTGAGAGGATGCCTGAGGAGTGGAGAAGAAGTGTACTGGTGCTGATATTTAAGAATAAGGGGGATGTGCAGAACTGTAATAACTACAGGGGGATAAAATTGATAAGCCACAGCATGAAGTTATGGGAAAGAGTTGTGAAAGCTAGGTTAAGAAGTGAGGCGATGATTAGTGAGCAGCAGTATGGTTTCATGCCAAGAAAGAGCACCACAGATGCGATGTTTGCTCTGAGGGTATTGATGGAGAAGTATACAGAAGACCAGAAAGAATTGCATTGCATCTTTGTGGACCTGGAGAAAGCATATGACAGGGTGCCTCGAGAGGACTGTGGTATTGTATGAGGAAGTTGGGAGTGGCAGAGAAGTACGTAAAAGTTGTACAGGATATATACGAGGGAAGTGTGATTGTGGCGAGGTCTGCGGTAGGAGTGACAGATGCATTCAAGGTGGAGGTGGGATTACATCAGTGATCGGCTCTGAGCCCTTTCTCATTTGCAATGGTGATGGACATGTTGACAGACGAGATTAGACAGGAGTCCCCATGGACTATAATGTTTGCTGACGACATTGTGATCTGTAGCGATAGTAGGGAGCAGGTTGAGGAGACCCTGGAGAGGTGGAGATATGCTCTAGAGAGGAGAGGAATGAAGGGTAGTAGAAACAAGACAGAATACATGTATGTAAATGAGAGGGAGGTCAGTGGAATGGTGAGGATGCAGGGAGTAGAGTTGGCGAAGGTGGATGAGTTTAAATACTTGGGATCAACTGTACAGAGTAATGGGGATTGTGGAAGAGAGGTGAAAAAGAGAGTGCAGGCAGGGTGGAATGGGTGGAGAAGAGTGTCAGGAGTGATTTGTGACAGACGAATATCAGCAAGAGTGAAAGGGAAGGTCTACAGAACGGTATTGAGACCAGCTGTGTTATATGGGTTGGAGACGGTGGCACTGGCCAGAAAGCAGGAGATAGAGCTGGAGGTGGCAGAGTTAAAGATGCTAAGATTTGCATTGGGTGTGACGAGGATGGATAGGATTAGAAATGAGTACATTAGGGGGTCAACTCAAGTTGGACGGCTGGAAGACAAAGTCAGAGAGGCGAGATTGCGTTGGTTTAGACATGTGCAGAGGAGAGATGCTAAGTATATTGGGAGAGGGATGCTAAGGATAGAGCTGCCAGTCAAGAGAAAAAGAGGAAGGCCTAAGAGAAGGTTTATGGATGTGATAAGGGAGGACATGCAGGTGATGGGTGTAACAGAACAAGATGCAGAGGACAGAAAGATATGGAAGAAGATGATCCACTACCCCTAACTGGAGTACCCGAAAAAAGAAGAAGAAGACGAGAACAGACCATTCATCCCAACAAAGCCTGGGCTTTGTATACCTTACTTATTTTATTTCAAACTCAAGAAAAAAATGAGAAAAGCTGAACAGGGGTACCACAGAAATACAATAAAACTTGACTGTAACATTTTACTATAGAGAACACTCAGGTTGCCTGTTCTCAGAATCATTGTCAGGCATTTTTGGCCATGGCTTTCTTGTGCAAACCCTGCATCATTAAATAGAGAAGCCTGGACAGATGTCCTCTTCTTAAATGCAAAAAAATGCTAATTGAAAATATGAGAAATTGACTTTTAAATGTTTTACATCTCATTAGAAGTTGGAGGCTAGTACTGTACAGCTTTGCTTTCATTTACTGTATAGAAATTTAACAGAGTTATGCTTTCGAGAGTGACTTCCTAAATAAAGATGGGAAATACTGGGCTGAGTTAAAAGGAACTGTAGCCACTTTAGTAAAAATTACATTAGTAGAAACACTCAAATATCTGGTGAGGGGCATGTGTTGTACTGATTTGTCTTGCTGTGTGAACCAGGAAAATTGATTGCCCTGTTTGCCACAACACTTAATCTGAAAATAATGCCATTGGACTGATTACTTACTCTAATGCTTTTTGTGAGTGATTTGGTGTTTGTTTGAGTAAAATGTACTGAAATTCCTTTTGCAGTTGGTTTCTGCTGCCATAACTAGAAAGTGATAAGAACAGAAAATGCATGAACTACATCTATTTGTGTAGCACTGCTACCACGACAAAAAACATTACACTAAGGTACTTGGTTTCTGAGGTGAGAATAATGAAGGTAATGATTTGGTTTGTGAGCTTACAATGCTTCTAATCAAACTAATTTTTAACAAACAATAAATTCTACTTAACATCATGCAGTTTTGTTCTATGAGGTATACCAGAGCTAAACATAGGCTTTTAAACTAGTTTTAAAAAGCCATGGTAAGGACCAGTAATATCTTCTCCCCTCATGAGGTGCAGTAGTGAATCATAAAAGAAAAGCGGCATACAGGCATTTTCTTTGTAAAAATGTGTGCATGTGCTCTGTACCCTATAATAGTATTTAAAATACTGTCAACGGATCAGTTAAATCTCATGGAATTCAGAATACACAACATCACAAAATATTTTCATAAAATTCAAGGCAAGTCAGCATGAACCCAGAAATTTTTGATAACTCTGAAAACACCCTGCAACAATAAATTTCACCCAAAAGAACAATGCAATTTACAATTTCTTCCAATTCAAATAAGAAATTCTGATATAATGAATTTCAAATGTTTTTAAATAAATCCTAAATGTGACTTTTTTAAGGGTCATTCTCATTTTGCAAGTTATGAAAACAAAAGTGCATATTCAAGTTTATCAGTGGCTATTATTTAGCCAAGATAAGGATGTTCTTATCATATTAGTACCTTAAAGAGTAAAAGGGAATCTTTATACTAAATATTTCCTGGAAACCAATGGAGTAATATATTCACTCAACAGCATAAATCTATTTAATTGAGCATCAAAAGTGGACCATGGAACAACTGATAAAGATGGCCTGGTCAGATGAATCACATTTTCTTTTAGGTCATGTAGATGGCTGTGTGCATGTGCGTTGTTTACCTGAGGAAGATTTGGAAGCAGGATTTACTATGGGTAGTATTATCCATCCATCCATTATTCAACCCACTGTATCCTAACTACAGGGTCACGGGGGTCCACTGGAGCCAATCCCAGCCAACACAGGGCGCAAGGCAGGAAACAAACCCTGGGCAAGGTGCCAGCCCACCGCAGTGGGTAGTATTATGTTCTTGGAAATTTTCTACTCAGCAAAACTTGGGTCCAGGTATTCATGTGGATGTAACATCCACCTACATTAATGATACTAGCAGACCACATACACCCCTTTGTGAAATCACTGTTCCCTTATGGCGGTGACCTCTTTTAGCAGGATAATGTGCCCTGCCATACTTCAAAAATTGTTCAGGGTTGGTTTGAGGAACATGACAAAGAGTTCAAGGTACTGATTTGGTCTCCAAATTCCACAGATCTCAATTAAATTGCGCATCTGTGGGATGTGCTGGGCAAACAAGTCCAGACCATGAAAGCCCCATTTTGCAACATAAAATACTGAAAGAAGCTGCTGCTAACATCTAGCTGCCAGATACCACAGGACATATTCAGTGGTCTTGTGGAATCCATATCTCATTGGGTCAGAGCTGTTTTGGAGGTATGAGGGGGACCAGCACAATATTAGGCAGGTGGTTTAAATTTTGCATCTGATTTGGGTATAGAGTCAAAGTGTTCTGCAATACCAAAATAAGCACAGTTTTTATTTGTATGTGGGGATCAAATGGAATGCAAGTAGTTAATGATACTGCAAGTGCATAAAAAATTCATTCAGATAATAATGCAAACATTAAATGTACTGTATACTGTAGCTCACATAATCTAGAGTTTACATTATGCATGTAGTGTAACTTTTGATATAGAAGTAGCAAGGCTCGTCTTCAGCTTTTATTCATTAATATTGATTTAGAATCAAACTGGTGTCTACACAAATAAATAGGAGAGGATACTTTAAAGTGAAGTTTAATTTGGCTTGCATGCTAGACATTAAGCAATCTGCTGGACGATCCCCTTGAGGAGAGCAGCTTAGTCATGAGTTACAGCTTGACAGACTATGCTCATCCCACCTTATAATATGCAGAAGCTGCCATGTAGGTTCATTGGGAATTGCACACAAAGTGTAATAAATGTCAGCAAGAAAATGGACTTGTGTGTAGTTGTTTTGAGGATACAAGTAAATCAACCTCACATTGAGTAGTTCCTTGATTTTTAAATGGAAACATAAATCCATATTTAATTTTAATTATTCGTATTCAAATGCTTGTTTTGCTAATTTAACACAATCTTTTTGGAATGTTATCCTTCAGGGCACTTATGTGTAAATAATCTGCTTAAGAATGCTGTGCTGCCCAACAAAATGATTCATTTTAGCAGACTGTCCCCATGAGCTTAGTTTCTTTGTTTTCGGTGAGTTCTCACACTCCCACGCAAAGCCAGTCTTGTTAGACACAGATCCTATTATTAATAAAGTAGGTGTCTAGTTCCCTTGACAAATCTGTTTGCTGTTTTAAGGCTCTGTGTACCACTGTATTTAGAGTCTTGTTTATTGACAAAAACAGTCCTGTGGGTGCAGTTAAAAAGTCAGTCGTTTTACTTTGGCATACACCATGTTTTGAAAAATGTAAGCACATGGAGAATCTTTTCTTCATTTTATAGAAACAACAGATAACTGTCTGAGAATTACCAGCACAATCCATTATATTAGGTTAAATATTTTTTCTTAAATTAATGCCATAATGCAGAGAATGATGTAGCATCCTATTAATCCTCTTTTAGTGTCCTCCTCCATACCTGTCATGTGCATAAATTCGTGGCAAGGTTAATGAGAATATTCCCAGTGCTGTATTTGTGAGATAGGCTTCTGTACCAGAGCACGTACAGTAAGTCTTGTATGTCAAGACATTCTTCCAAATGACATGTACTGATTCTAAGGGACTTTTGTGTGATCCTGACCAAAATGTTTTTGTGTGTTTCAGTCACAATGCGACAGCCCCTGAAAGAAAAGTTATTTTTTATGCATTAAAATGAGAACAGTACCACAGTAATGTCAATGTGTCTTGGCCTTACTAAGCAGAATTTCAGTTCTCACTAACTTGCGAAATACAAGTAGCAAGCTTTCCCAAATTAAAAAGTGGTTTCATCCTCAATACATTCTCCACATGATTATCAATTCTTCTCTACTCCTTCAAGTTTATGTATCATCTTTCTCCACTTTGTATGAGGAAACCTATTTATTGTACTCTGAAGAGGAACATTACATGACTTAAATATCAAGGTCTGCCAAATACACTTAGAATTACATGGTATGTAAACTCCATACGTGTTTCCTGTGAACATTTATATTTCTCTATGATAATGAACAAAAAAAACTAAAAAAGAAAAAAATGACTGTAATCTGTAAATACCACATAAATACACATTATTGCTTTGTGTCCTCTCCCACCATAACTTATTGTCTATGGAGGAGGAGTGAAAGCTTTAGATTTTTCAAAAATTTCGATCTCCACTTTTCAATGGATCTCAACGTTTTAGGGTCCCCTGATACAGAAAACATTAATATCACGATGATGGGTGTGTGTCTGTGTGTCACAGTTTCGATTAAAACATGGATGTTATGGGATGATGATGTGCTGATTTTGAGCCAAATTGTGTAAGAGAAAGAGGCACTTTGAAGGAAGCTTCAAATACCGTAATTCTAAAATCAAGAATTCTTCTTGTCAATTGCTAACATAATGACCTATTTTATGATCAGAAAGATCAGCATCAGAGCAGTAAATAATTACTGAAATGTTATAGAATAGTTCTGGTAACTTAGTTCCTAGGACGCAAATGCTACTACCATTCACGTTCAAATGTTTACACTAGAAATAGAAAAAAATCAGAATTCAGCCTCATAACTCAGAGAGCTAAGTTTACTGACCTTTTGGTCCCAAATGTGCATTTAGGGTCTAGTACATAGTACGAATGTCACAAGAACCGTTACTTTTGCACCAATTTGATACTAAAAGTCCAAATGGTAATAGCTGTTTTATAGTATTGACAGTACTCAGTGAAAGTCATACCCAGTTGTGTTTGACTGTAAATAGATTACTCTGGAAGGCACAGTAAAAATGTGAGTAAAAACTACATTTGAAAATAGCTCATAGTGATGATGATACAGCACCATACTAACATGTTGAAAATAAAAACAGCAGAAGTCATATCTGAAAATGTTTTGTGTTTTAGGCAGGAATCATACTTATTATTATAAAAAAGTTTTTAACACTAGAATCCCTGAAGCCTATGAAAAAATTTGTAATCTCAGCCCTCCTTAAATTCCTTCGCACCTCTCCATCAGCATCTTTTGTTTTGTAAATGTGTCAATCAGCATAAGCAGCAAGCAGCCTACTATTCCATCCTCCCCCTTGACAGAGCTCAACTCGCAGGCAAAAAGTTTTCCCAGCTCATGCCAAGGCTCCTTATCTGCACGTGATGGGCCTGGAGTTGTATAGGGTAAATAATACAGTATATCATTATTTGGAATACATGCATTTCATGTGTGTTCTGTGTCTACAAAGATCTGGGTAAGTGTAGGATGATAGGAAATGCTGAACACATACCTAAGGCAGAAACCCTTTCCATGTTATACTAATAATGACATTAAGTGTATAATGTGTAAAATAAACATGTGCGTTTTTATTTAAGAATATAAGTTAAAAAAGTAAAAATCATTCAATTTACATATACATAAGGAGACTTGGCTTGAGCTGGGAGAGCTTTTTGGCCAAGCTGATCTTCATCAAGGGGTGGGGCTTGCTGCTTGTGCTGATTGACACATTTACAAAAAGATGCTGATGGAGAGGTGTGAAGGAATTTAAGGTGGGCCAGGATTACGAGTTTTTTCGTAGGCTTCAGGGATTCTACTGTTAAAAAGCCAAAGCCAAAGTCATAGGCTTTCATTTTTGTTACTTTTATCCCATTATATTGTTAATTTAGAAGTAGATTAGTGTGTGTATTGAGAGCAACATAAATAGTGCGCTAAACTATCCCAGTAAAGGAAAGGAGACTTCGCATTCATTCTCTGATTGCTCTGAGCATGTCTTTAAATGAGTGTCTATCTATTCAGTTCAAGATCATGGGGGAAATTTTATACACACTCACAATTATGCACAGAGGTGGGTAGAGTAGCCAAAAATTGTACTCAAGTAAGAGTAGTGTTACTTCAAAACAATATTACTCAAGTAGAAGTAAAAAGTAGTCATCCAAAATAACATCTTTACAAAATAAAGATGCACAAATAACACAAAGTTCCAAATCTCAGTTTTTCACAACAAAGCTTTTAAAGCCATTACCTACAGTAGGTAACATGTATGTTTGAACAGTGCAAACTACTTACAGTGACAAGATATACTGTACACTGACAGTATAATACTGCATATTCAGTTGCCCTCCAAATAGCACAGCTGATAGAAAATAACATTAGAACAAGGCAGCTTCTGCACGTACAAGAAGTCTCACTTTACCATGACTGTCTGTGTCTGTGCATGTTTGGTTAAAACGTGCTTGTTCTTCATTCAGTAAAGTGATGTTTAAGCTTCAGCAGGAGTTGGCTCTCAAGGTTTCTGCAATGAAGCTGTGACCGTTTAGCTGTGGACAGGAGCCCTGTATGACTAAAAAGTCTCTCACAGGCTATAGACACAGGAAGTTTGTGTGTGGTCATGTGACTGCATGGCTACGTCTGATTAGTGAAACGGAGTCATATGATTATTGTTGCTACGTCTGTTTGGTGAAACGGAGTCATGTGATTATTGTTGCTACATCTGATTGGTGAAACAGTCATGCAGTAGATCCACTGGCGACTTCTCTCCGACTAAAATATAGTGTATATAATGTGTAAATAGAAAAAAGTAATGAGTCGAGTGTTGCCCAATGTAGCGGAGTAAGAGTAGTGTTTCTTCTTCACAAATGTATTCAAGTAAAAGTAAAAAGTATGGTGCAGTAAAACTACTCGTAGAAGTACAATTTTTTTTAAAAAGTTACTCAAGTAAATGTAATGGAGTAAATGTAACTCGTTACTATCCCCTCTGATTACGCATATGGCACTGTGTAATGTGGGAGGATACTGCACACTGACATTGCATGTCAAAATCAAGACAAGTTTTACACAAAGGGGCTATTTGGCTTGTCTACACTGGTGATGAAATGAGCTGCACCATTTGTTAATACCAAAATACATTTTTTTTAGTGCTTTAAAGCAAAAAGCACCACAATTATTTCAGTTCGCAGGACAGGCAAAACAGCATACATTATTTCTAAACACAAATATGAACTAAATTTGTGCCGTTCATTTGCTTTTTGAAGCCAATCTAATGTTAATAAGTTTAACTTCTGCAATGTGCCGAACATAGTTGAAGCGTGTGGGTCATATATTTGAAAGTTACATTGGCTAATGTAATGCAGTCTACCAGTTACACTGCAGGTCCAATTAATATTCTAATTCTGGATTTTTACACAGCCTAAGCAATATGAAAGTCTGATTACTCATGTAAACCACTTTCAAACACCTTCCTGCATGCAGGGAAACATCATATGACAACACAATCCTGTGGTGGATCTATTTGCCATCAGGAACAGCTGTTGCAGGTGAAAAAGAGCAAAATATACAAGTTGGTGTAACTGCTGTCAAGGTAAAATACAAAGAGTAAAGGCATTCGTAGTTGAAGTCGTACAAAGTATTTCTCTATTTTAAGATAGGTGAGTTTGAACATCCACCAGAGGTTTTTAATGGGAAATTTTGAAATTTGAAAACTTTGTAAAGCACAACCTGGTCGAGATATTTTTAACAAAAATTAAACTGCATTGCCAAATTTCTTTGAAGATTAACTGTGCCACATTTCTACAAAATCAGTCTGGGGACGAGCAAGTTCTTTCCTGCAGACATTTGGAAGAACAGTGGACAGAATAGGCAGACAGACATGTCTAACTCAAAAGGTGCTTCTAGCCTTAAATGCAAACAAACGCTAAAATAGGAGAGATAGATTAGGAAAAATAAAGCAGTAGGATTTTATGACCTTTGAAAATTGTATCAATTTGACTCATTCCTTAAATATTACTCTTTAGTAAGGTTTATAACCCGCTATTGATGAAAACTGAAATCTTACAACAGCAAATTTTACAAACCTAAGAGATGAGTTCTCTTAAACACAGATTTCAGAAGCATGTTCTTACAAGAATAGTTTTAAAGAGTTTGTTTAATTTTTATTTTTTTGTATTGATTTTACACTGTATTTTTCAGCTACTTGGGAGAAAATGTCAGAAAATAAATTTAGAATGTGCTCATGGTAAGATAAATTGGTCGTCCCTGATGATATTATCCTTTACAAACCCTCTGCCTAAGTTCCCACAAAATAATAACACCACATACTTGATACATTGGGGGAATTCCCATTTGCATCACACATTAAAATTCAAGCTCTGCCTTGTATTTTTATATGTATTAAAGCTAGTACTAGTTTAATTAAATAATAATTGGGTAACTAGTTGAATGACATACCAGTATTTTAAAGCTGCTGTTATTATCATTATATATGTATTTTATATTTTATTACTGAAAAAGGTGCTGCATTGTTTACTTGAATAAAGGAGGCACTTTAATAAAAAACAGTTTAATAGGATTTCTGTTCTTGCTGTAGTACTGAATAGGTATCATGTATCATGAAATTTTAAAGGTATTTGTATCAAATACAAAAATTCTGCTATCACAACAGCACTACACCAAAGTATGGATTTAATACTAAAAAATAACAAGAGCACAAAGTGGGGACTACAGATATGTTTTGTAACTGCCCAGAATATCATCTCCTAGCTGCATTTTTTTATATTGAGGAAGTAATCTGGGGACAGAGGCAACAATTGTCTTATTTTCCCTGCTTCTTTAGCTGAAAGGCTTCATTGTGTTTGAGCTGGCCAGACAACATTATAAGCCACAGAAAAGCGTTGTTTGTGGATTAATTATGTGAAATACAGTCATGGCATGAACTGTCAAGTAGTAGTCCTCCTGCAGTTTTTCAAGAACTGGTGTCTGTCAGGAAAGGTCAAGTTCAGGCAGGACTATAATAATATTTCAAAACTTTGACAAAGAGGCAATGGGCTTGGACCTCAGTTCTTTGGCGCTGTCAGTGTCAAGTAGTCTCGATTTCCTCATTGTTTATACAGATCTGCTCTCACGATATGGTGTTAAGATAACAGCTGAATTTAGATTTTCCTTGGTGTGAATGAGTATGGATAAGTGTGCTCTTCAAAGGGAAATTTTCCTGTTTACCTTTGGTTCCTGCCTTGTGCTCTCTGATATCTGAATTGGTTCTGCTTTCCTCTGACCCTGCTCTGGAAAAGTCAGAAAAAGATAAATTCATAGAAACTAGATAGGTGTGATTCAGGTACAGCACAACGCTTGTGTCAAAGAAAGACAAAAGAGCCACAAAAAGGTTTCAGGCAGCCTCCTATATACAGTACTTGAACCCGGCTGCAAAATTGATAAATTGATTGTACAGTTGCATACAGATTGGAGTCCAAAACAGAACTGACTGAATGAGGTAAAGATGGTGATAAAAAAGCAAGGCAGAGGAAATTACGTCATCTGGGTTAAGACCGCAAGTGGTGTCATCGGGGCCAAGCAGAATTTCCCGTAGCTGGTCTGCAGTGGAAAGAGAGAAAGAAATAGCGCACTCCAACACCCCCTGGTCTGGCGTGGAATTGCCCTTTAGCTGCCTCCCATGTGCACGTGTGTGACACTTGATAAAAACAAAATTTTGAATATTAGGCTGTAGTTGTTTATTCTAAAACAATAAGATAACTAGTTTTCTAATATGTCATCATCAAGGTGTAGTGTCAGCAATGTGTTAGTCTTCATCTAACCGTGTCTCTTCTTCCAAATAAAGTCACATATTGATGACACATTTAATTGCATATACTGCGTGCCACCACAATGGGATCCATGCTGATTTAAATGGCAGTGAGTAAAATAATGTTAAAGAGAGACCAATGCAAATTCTACATAAATAATAATATTTGATAAGGTCAGTCCGGCTCTTGGAAAATATTTAAGTGTGCAGGAAGAAATAGACCTGAAAATAAGGAATGTTTGTACTGCTTTAAAATTTTGTACTTCATCTAGCCATTTTGTGCAAAAGTTACCCTTCCTGTGCAAGGTTTCCAGCAGATAAGAGTTGGGAGGGGGAACTATAATAATAATGGGGCTGATGAGGATGAGCCACACAATCCAAAGACATGCTGGTAAAATTGTGACTGTTTAATGTACACATGTTCATGATCACAAAAGCAAAATCCAAAAAGATACAGGCATGTAGTTAAACACAGGATAGCAGACAATATAAGTGGGCTAATTAAAAAATTACAAACAGCAACAAAAACTATAGTCATAAACACAAGCCCCATGTTTTAGTAATAATAGTAATAATAATCAAAGGTCAAAAAACTCTAGACACCAAAAGAGACAGGTTATGTTAAAGGTTATGAACTCAAAACAGGTAGTTTCTCATCTTAAACAACGAAGTCAAAAACAGCCTTCCACCTAGGCTGAAAAGAGATTGGTTGGGTGAGGTACTGTATCTCACTTTGTGACAAGAAGTCCATGGAGTTTTAATATTCATTCATACAGCAACCTCGTATGTAGCCTCATCGAGATATTGTCTGATTTTTAGGGACACAACATTACAGTGGTTTGCAAACTTAATTAAATTAAGTCAGTGTTGTTTAATATGTATGCACAAGTGTAGAAGAATAACAAACATCTGGGGAAAATTGTATTTTTAACCTATAGTATGAACAGTCTTAAGCTCATAATGGCAGGAGATTTTAAGTGTTTGTATTTCCTGATCTATCATCTTATGTAACCGTAAAAGCAAATTATAAGATGGCCTTGATAAGTACAAGTTTTATTAAGGATCATAACTTGGATCTCCCATAGATATTTATTTGCCTGTATTTGTTACAATATGCCTTGTTTCTAGTGCACAACTATTAACAAATCAATTAAGTTTGATTAATAACTTGTTTCCCTCTGTCAAGCCTTGTCGTTATGATTGCATTTTTATTTCTCACCACACACCTCTGGAGCTTAGAACTTTTTAAACAGCACTATTCCAAGTTGCAACTGCTAGCTCAGCCCTATATTAATTGCAGGTGAAGAAATGATTACATTTATTTCCACTCAAATTGATTTTTTTTTTCTTTTTGTTGAAACTGTTTCTCCTGAGATATCAGCCAGAACCCTTTGGGAAACACTTAAAGCATACTGAAAGGGACAGTTTCTTAACATTTTACTCAAAAATAAATTACAAACAAGAAAGGCATTAGAATTAATTATAGACAGCTCTAAAAATGATGATGAATAAACAAAATCTCCTGGTAGTTAACTTTATAGAGAAAGAATATTCTACTGACCACAAGAAAACAGAGCAACTAATAAAGTAACAACACTAGGCAAAAGTCTAATAAAATTGTAGCCTAACAATTATATAAGATCAAAGTTTGAAGTGTAATTGCATAAATAAAGTACAAGAAATTAAAGACACTGAACATAAAATTGTGGAATACTGCAAAATGTTATACACATCCAAATCCATTGAAAGCGAGGCTCTTACTGAAGATATTTTGATAAAGTAGAAATGCCACTGTTTCAAGACACTATCACATCTTAGAGATAGACACAGGCCCAGATGGATACTCAGTAAAGATAATAATAATAGAAGATCTAAATCTGCTATGCTAGCTTTGTTTCAGGAAACTACAAAAGAAAGTCTTTTGACTAGAACATTTTTGTGCTCCATGTTGGACAGGCAAGCAAGAAATTTACTGAACTCAGGACAGCACTGCCACTACTACTACTGCTACTTCAGATGTTAATCACAGTCATTCTGGACCCCTAATAACCCCCAGTCCCTAATTGGCTAACTACTTCTCTCATCTATACTAATAAAAGGCAAAGCCCTCACTCACTCACTCACTCACTCACTCACTCACTCACTCACTCATCACTAATTCTCCAACTTCCCGTGTAGGTAGAAGGCTGAAATTTGGCAGGCTCATTCCTTACAGCTTACTTACAAAAGTTAAGCAGGTTTCATTTCGAAATTCTACACGTAACGGTCATAACTGTCGATAAAGGTCGACAACGTCCGCCATGTTGAACTTTCTTATTTATGGCCCCATCTTCACGAAATTTGGTAGGCGGCTTCCCTGTGCTAACCGAAACCGATGTACTTACTTATTTCGATGGTATGACGCCACTGTCGGCCGCCATATTGAACTTTCCAACGTCACCAATTTTCCAACTTCCCGTGTAGGTAGAAGAATGACCCCGTCTTCACAAAATTTGGTAGGTGGCTTCCCTGCGCTAACCAAAACCGATGTACGTACTTATTTCGGTGGTATGATGCCACTGTCGGCCGCCATATTAAACTTTTAACGGAAACCGATGTACATACTTATTTCGTTGGTATGACACCACTGTTGGCCGCCATATTGAACTTTCCAACGTCACTAATTCTCAAACTTCCCGTGCAGGTAGAAGGCTGAAATTTGACAGGCTCATTCCTTACAGCTTACTTACAAAAGTTTAGCAGGTTTCATTTAGAAATTCTACGCGTAACAGTCATAACAGTCAACAACGTCCGCCATGTTGAACTTTCTTATTTACGGCCCCATCTTCACGAAATTTGGTAGGTGGCTTCCCTGAGCTAACCGAAACCAATGTACGTACTTATTTCGGTGGTATGACGCCACTGTCAGCCGCCATATTGAAGTTTCCAACGTCACTAATTCTCCAACTTCCCGTGTAGGTAGAAGGCTGAAATTTGGCAGGCTCATTCCTTACAGCTTACTTACAAAAGTTAAGCAGGTTTCATTTCGAAATTCTACGCGTAATGGTCATAATGGTCAACAACGTCTGCCATGTTGAACTTTCTTATTTATGGCCCGATCTTCTCGAAATTTTATAGGCGGCTTCCCTGCACTAACCGAAACCAATGTACGTACTTATTTCGGTGGTATGATGCCACTGTCAGCCACTATATTGAACTTTTCAACAGTCTTTGTTACTTATGGGCCCATCTTCAAGAAATTTGGTACATGGGTTCCCAACGCTAACTGAATCCTACTTACGTACATATATACGTCCATAGCCTGAAGCTCAGTCACTGTGTGAGGTGGCGTTGGGTCCCCCATCTCAACGCCTCCCACGTTGTTGGCTGCCTGCCTATATAAGGCCGTCCGTCGCTCCGGTCTCTACATTCCCTTCCTTGCTTCGCCACGGGATTCACGTCTCCCTACTGATAACTACAGCCTTTTTGTTTAATCCACGGCTTCTCCGCTGTTTTATTGTTTGTTTATTACAATTATAGTTATTGTATAGGTATTTTAGACTTACTTTACATTGCTCAGGTACCCATTTCCTTTATCATTCCAACCCCCATTACCATGTCTATCGAGGTGATCACTATCGATCAAAGAACTGTCACTTACTGAGTGGTTTCCATGCCCGGAGATGGCACCTACCTTTTCCATTCTCTTTGTTACATATTGCACGGCCATATCAGGCTCACTCTTGATATCCGGAGGAACATTGTGTCTTATGTATTGAATGACTGGGACAGGTTCAAGGTTTGGACTGATGACGGTACAGGAGATAATTATACTACACAGGAGCACTATAAGAGTGAAATGCTTAAGCCCTTCACCTATGGTTCTGCATGTGAGTTGATGGCTGCCGCTGAATTGTTCGGTTGTCGCTTTCAAGTGTACTGAAATGGCAACATATTTTACACCTTTCGACAACCACCAATGCCTCTTAAACATCTTAGATTCACAGGTGACGATTTCAGTAGTGGACACTTTGATGTTTATGAGTGTTTAAACTCTCAAAAGCTGGATGTGATTTTATCGATGAAACCGGTTGTGTGCTTACAATGCTTGACAGATGCCGAATGTCACTTCAACACAACAAATCCTGCAAATACTATCGTAATTGAAACAAACCATTAAACTCAAACCGATTATGACAGCAGCAATCCAAGCTGTGAGATTTGAGACAAGATTACTGTTCACATGGCCAACTGTAAGTTACATGCTCAAGAGTAAGCTAAGCACACAGCTTGGTCATATTACAACCGGAGGGCCGAACTGACAACATGGTATACAAAGAGATCCTTAACAAATAATTATTGGCATATTTTCCCTCAGTTTAAAAAGGTTAAATTTTCTTCTTAATAAAAATTTTAAGGCAGTACTTCGCCGCTGCGAAGCGCGGGTATTTTACTATATATATATATATATATATATATAGAAATTTCTTCAAGAAATTTGGTACGCGGGTTCCCAACGCTAACTGAATCCTACTTACGTACATATATACGTCCATAGCCTGCAGCTCGGTCACCGTGTGAGGCGGCGTGGGTCCCCCATCCCAACGCCTCCCACGTTGTTGGCTGCCTGCCTATATAAGGCCGTCTGTCGCTCCAGTCTCTACATTCCCTTCCTTGCTTCGCCACGGTATTCACGTCTCCCTGCTGATAACTACAGCCTTTTTATTTAATCCACGGCTTCTCCGCTGTTTTATTGTTCATTTATTACGATTATAGTTATTGTATAGGTATTTTAGACTTACTTTACATTGTTCAGGTACCCATTTCCTTTATCATTCCAACCGTACCCCCATTAACATGTCTATCGAGATAATCACCATCGATCAAAGAACTGTCACTTACCAAGTGGTTTCCATGCCCGGAGATGGCACCTGCCTTTCCATTCTCTTTGTTACATATTGCACAGCCATATCAGGCTCACTATTGATATCCGGAGGAACATTGTGTCTTATGTATTGAATGACTGGGACAGGTTCAAGGTGTGGACTGATGATGGTACAGGAGATAATTATACTACACAGGAGCACTAGAAGAGTGAAATGCTTAAGTGTACCAAAATGGCCAAATATTTTACACCTTTGGACAACCGCCAATGCCTCTTAAACATCTTAGCTTCACAGGTGACGATTTCAGTAGTGGACACTTTGATGTTTAGAAATGTTTAAACTCTCAAAAGCTGGATGTGAAGTTATCAATGAAACTGGTTGTATACTTACAACGCTTGACAGATGCCGAATGTCTCTTCAACACAAGTCCTACAAATACTGTCGTAACTGAAACAAACCATGAAACTCAAACCGATTATGACAGCAGCAATCCAAGCTGTGAGATTTGAAACAAGATTACTGTTCACATGGCCAACTGTACGTTGCATGCTCAAGAGTAAGCTCAGCGCACAGCTACAGCTTGGTCATATTGCAACTGGAGGGCCGAACTGACAACGTGGCATACAAAGAGATCTTTAACAAATAATTATTGGTATATTTTCCCTCAGTTTAAAAAGGTTTAATTTTCTTCTTAATAAAAATTTTAAGGCAGTACTTCACCGCTGCGAAGCGCGGGTATTTTGCTAGTATATATATATATAGATATAGATATGGGAACAACACTCATATCAATGACAAAACAATTACATTAACAATCATGTTACGTTATTTTTTAAATTTTTCCTTTTCTTTTTCATACCTTCTTTAACACACTACTTCTCCGCTGCGAAGCGCGGGTATTCTGCTAGTAACCTGACCCCATCTTCACGAAATTTGGTAGGCGGCTTCCCTGCGCTAACCGAAACTGATGTGCGTACTTATTTCGGTGGTATGACGCCACTATCGGCCGCCATATTGAACTTTCCAATGTCACTAATTCTCCAACTTCCCGTGTAGGTAGAAGACTGAAATTTGGCAGGCTCATTCCTTACAGCTTACTTACAAAAGTTAAGCAGGTTTCATTTCGAAATTCTACGTGTAACGGTCATAACGGTCGACAATGTCCGCCATGTTGAACTTTCTTATTCATGGCCCCATCTTCACGAAATTTGGTAGGCGGCTTCCCTGCGCTAACCGAAACCAATGTACGTACTTATTTTGGTGGTATGACGCCACTGTCAGCCGCCATATTGAACTTTCCAACGGTCTTTGTTACTTACGGGCCCATCTTCAAGAAATTTGGTACGCGGGACCCCAACGCTAACTGAATCCTACTTACGTACATATATACGTCCATAGCCTGCAGCTCGATCACCATGTGAAGCGGCGTTGGGTCCCCCATCCCCACGCCTCCCACATTGTTGGCTGCCTGCCTATATAGGGCCGTCCGTCGCGCCAGTCTCTACATTCCCTTCCTTGCTTCGCCACGGGATTCACATCTCCCTGCTGATAACTACAGCCTTTTTATTTAATTCACGGCTTCTCCGCTGTTTTATTGTTCGTTTATTACGATTATAGTTATTGTGTAGGTATTTTAGACTTACTTTACACTGTTCAGGTACCCATTTCCTTTATCGTTCCAACCATACCCCTATTAACATGTCTATCAAGGTGATCACCATTGATCAAAGAACTGTCATTTACCGAGTGGTTTCCATGCCTGGAGATAGCATCTACCTTTTCCATTCTCTTTGTTACATATTGCAGGGCCATATCAGGCTCACTCTTGATATCCGGAGGAACATTGTGTCTTATGTATTGAATGAATGGGACAGGTTCAAGTTGTGGACTGATGACGGTACAGGAGATAATTATACTACACAGAAGCACTATAAGAGTGAAATGCTTAAGCCCTTCACCTATGGTTCTGCATGTGAGTTGATGGCTGCCGCTGAATTGTTCGGTTGTTGCTTTCAAGTGTACCGAAATGGCCAAATATTTTACACCTTTGGACAACTGCCAATGCCTCTTAAACATCTTAGATTCACAGGTGACGATTTCAGTAGTGGACACTTTGATGTTTATGAATGTTTAAACTCTCAAAAGCTGGAGGTGAAGTTATCGATAAAACTGGTTGTATGCTTACAACGCTTGACAGATGCCGAATGTCACTTCAACACAAGTCCTGCAAATACTGTCATAATTGAAACAAACCATCAAACTCAAACCGATTGTGACAACAGCAATCCAAGCTGTGAGATTTGAAACAAGATTACTTTTCACATTGTCAACTGTACGTTACATGGTCAAAAGTAAGCTCAGCGCACAGCTTGGTCATATTACAACCGGAGGGCCGAAATGACATGTGGTATACAAAGAGATCCTTAACAAATAATTATTGGTATATTTTCCCTCAGTTTAAAAAGGTTTAATTTTCTTCTTAATAAAAATTTTAAGGCAGTACTCTTCCTCCACTCCTCTCAGGCAGCTTCGTCCTCCTCCTCCTGACTCTGGCACCTTGATTAGTGGCTGCAGGCTTCTTTTATAGCCCACCCGGAAGTGCTTCAACTGGTAATTAGCCTAATTAGGCTGCACTTCTGGGTGTGGCCGCAACATAGCCCAGATGGGCTTGTTAAGTCGTTCAGCTCCCCCTAGCGGTTGCCACGGAGCCCAAAAGGTGTGAGCTCCGAAGTCCCATGCCTGTGGCCCCGATGCAACCCGGGGGGGGCTGCCACCAAGTGTTTCTGGGGATCCCATGGCTGCTCCCCCGGCTCTAGCGCCAAAGGGGCGTCTGAGCTGGGCATGGGTCCCGGCTGTCCACCATAATATATACACTAGGGGGCTACTTGCTTCACTCGCCTACCCCCTTCTTTCCCCCCTGGGCACGCTATGCTCCACCCACTTCGCTTCTCTGCCACTCGCGTTGTCGGGACGAGGGAGCTGAATGCACACTGAGGAAATGCGGTCTGATCAGCTGCTGTCTTTCTGCTGCTGCTTCCTTGCTGCCTGTTCTGCTTATTGCACTGCACATTGATCATTATATCATATATATATGATACAGTTTTTGCCAAATAATACAAATAGTATATGACACATGTTTCACCCTTATTGGGGTTCGTTAGGTGTACACACTTTTGTATCCCCTTATGGAGATCAAACCACTGATGTTAGCACCTAAGGCGAAGCCTCTGACGTTGCACCACAACAGCTGGTTTGGTTATCTGACAGGGTGAAGATCAGACTACGGTATTACATTCTTAGTTCTTAATTGAAATGTGATTATTTAGGTGGTTACCTATCAGGTAACACTTGTGGTTGGTCAGCCAGTCAGTAAACATCCGCCACGTTCTCTCAGTTGTGAGATGCAGCTCATAGATATGTGATACATTACCTGACAAATAATACAAAGAGTACACAACATGTGTTTCACCCTTATTGATGCTCATCAGGTGTACGCACTTTTGCATCCCCTTATGGGGATAGAACCTTTGTATTATTTGGCTACTGGAAGTTTTGTAATCTCTTGATGCAGAAAAAGGCTATTAAAGGGACTAATGGGGATATATTTTTACTGCACTATGTAAGTTATGGCTTGGTTCAACAAATATAGCATGGATTTGTCAATAATTAGTTGACTACAAAAGATTAATGAGAATAAAAGAACAAATAATTAAACTGAAAAAATTGCTAATACATAACAGAAACAAAAATTTACTTTGCCGAAAGAACAGCAAAAGAAATAATCCCATAGTGCTTGTCATAGAAGCTGTTGGTGTCACTGTTATAAATTCAGTAATGTTTTTAAATTTGTCACAACATCATGTTAAGGTTGAAAGTTGTGTACATAAAATTTCAATCTGAACTTTGGCTTTACCATATTCTATGTTTTAGCAGTGGTAATGTGTCAAATTATTGTGTAGAGTTTTTAAAATTAAAGGCGTTACCAGATCTTAATGTTCTCGACATAGAAGCACAGTGGTCACTGCAGGAGTTGGTTTGAAATATTTGTAGGGCTCTTCAGATATCTGCATATGCTTTTATTGGGTTGCCATTATTCCTAAATTTGGGCTGTATGACTGCATATGTATGTATGTCTGCATGATTGTGCCCTACAAGGGACTGGTATGTTGGCCAAGGTCTTTTACCAGCTGGCATTCACTAAGAAAGGCTTCAGCTTTCTCTGAACCCTGTATTAGGAATAATTGGATTTAAAAAAAATGAATAAATGGATTTTACATTTTCCCTCTGTGAAATATTAAATTCTTTAACAGGTGCAGGTGCTAAGAGCCACTTTAGAAAGGCTTACTTTTCTCCATGCTGGTCTTATAAGTTCTTGTACTTATAAAATTGTTTTAAAATAAAAAAATAAAAACAATTAAGATGTAATTTTGTTTTTTCATACAAAAAAGAAGGTATTGTCAGAGGCTATTATGGGGTTTTATTTTCATTTTGCCATGCTTTATACTCTAAAACAAACTTGTTGAAATATGAGACGCAGTGCTGCTTTTAATGAAAGAGCAAATTTGAAATTATTTATATGTGCAAGATTTTCTGCACAGCTGTTTGTATATTCTGCTCTTCTAGTTTTTTATAATTAATCCATTTTTAATGTGAAGTTTATGGAGGCATTGTAAATTGATATTTTAAAGTGATATGCGCTCTCTCATACTGTGTAGAAAATTAACAGTGACTACATAGATAGATAGATAGATAGATAGATAGATAGATAGATAGATAGATAGATAGATAGATAGATAGATAGAAAGATTTGTGTGTCATTGCATTACTTTTATTTATGAAAGGAAAATGGCGATTTCCCTGGTAACTGCCATGTTGTTAAGGTATATTGTGAGCTGAATATTCAAATTGAAACAATTAGGTGTAAAAATAAAATATACCGCAGCAACACATAAAGATTAAGAGGGTATAGCTAACTGAGCTCAGCAGGATTCCCAAAGCAACACAGTATTCCTATTATAGAATCACATACTTCAGGAGGGTTTTGTTGGGATGCCGCCTTCCATATTAATGTACAAAATATACTGTTTATGTGTGAGTTAAGCTGAGGGTGGATATGGATTATCTATGTTACTGGACAGATAGCTGACAAGGTAGTAGAAACAAATCTGAATGTTCACATCTGCTTTGTTATAGCTGGCAGAATCACTGTGATGCATTTTGTACACTTGCCAGTCCATTGCAAGGAAAATGGCTATTAAGGCCTCATCAGCAACCAGCCCTTTCACTTCAATAGTCAGAAGGACTGGGAGATAAAAGCCATTGGTTTCCCATTATGGCTAAAAGAAACTGATAGATGTTGTTCAGTGTGCAGCAGATAACTGTGTTTTAAACATCAGGAATAAAGGTTTTCTTTTCAGGGGGTTTCATTACATTTTCTCTGAAGCGAGTGGCTGCATAATAAAGCCACCCATTTGGGCTTTGCAGAGGCAACAATTCAGCCTCTAATGTTCACATCCTATCAAGGACAAAAGTCAGAAATAAAATATATGCCAAAATGGAAAAGAAAATGTGCAGTGTGTACAAAGCAGGATATAATGCAAGTCCTTTTTTATTTTAATGTACTACATTTTATGATACTCTACGTGTACAGTTTTAGAAATAGGAGTATTACATAATAAATTATTTATGACAATATTAGTATTGCTAGATTAATACTGAACGCTTTTAAACAACAATATATTGAAGGGATTGGTATACAGTATAAGTAGGCTGACACAGAAATATAAGAGACATTTTACTTTTTTTGGCTCGTTAGTATACGTTGTATCTTGGGACAACAGTTGCCCCTGTTCTGATTAGAAGTTAAGATCACATGACCAACAAGTAGGCAGATGTTATTAATCTTCCATAATATATTAATGACTTGTTAAATAAAGAAATTTTCTCCTGCCTTGTAGTGCCAAAGACTCTGACATGGTGTTGAATGCAATCCTTATGAATCAGCCTTAAGAAAATATGAGGTAAACAGGTCAACATGCCCAATACAGAATAGAGAACACACAAATTGTAAGTAATAAAGAAAAATAAAAAGACAGCATAGAAAAAGAGATAAAACGTCCAGTGATGCAACTAGCTTTATCCAACAACAACATTTATTTTTATATCACATTTTCATGCAAAGGGTTTAGCTCAAAGTGCTTTACAAGATGTCAAAGAAAGATAAGAATAATAATGAAACAATAGTATAAAAATAAATAATGTGTACTTGCATAAGATAGATATATAATTAAGAGAAGCATAGTCCTTAAATATAGCTGTTTTTAAGCCTCTAAATGCAAGTATGGTAAGGTCAGGTGGCCAAGGTGGAGAGACAAACAAAATGTGTAGGGGTTCGGGGCCAAAAGATCACCCAGTGTTCACGGGTCATTCTACCTAACATAAATGTTCTTAAGTAGTACTTTTATTTGTTTATTTATTTTTTAAGCTTTGTTTAAGAGAATTCAGTCTCATGGGCAGGTTGGAGTATCCGGTTTCATTCAAACATCACAAGCGGCTGTACAGGACTTTGATCAGGTGGTAGTGGTTGCATAGAGCAATACCTCAGAGGAACCATAAAAGAAAACAAAGAAAAGTAAAGATTAATAATGATTGCAGAGTCATTGAAGAGTATGATTATTCTATGCATATAGAATAAGGATAGAACTAAAATAGTAATGAGAAAGAAATTAAAAAGTGGGTACTTGGGAGTTTTTTTTTGCAATGATCCACGGTGATAGTCTGGCATATACCTATTGGTAAAAGATTCTGGGTGCATGAAAGCAAAAGGCTTCCTCACCACCTCTTTTATCTCTAGCTCTTAGAGTAATATATAGACCACTCTTAGAAGATCTAAGGTTATGACTTGCAATGTAGGGGGACAGGCACTCCAAAATATAGGAAGGACCATGATTATTTAAGGCTTTATATGCTATTATAAGTATTTTAAAGACTTTTCTAAAGGCCAAGGGTAACCAATCTAATGACACTAAAACTGGGGAGATGTGCTCAGATTTTTTTTAAATGGCTAAGATTCTTGCTGCTATATTCTGAACTAACTGCAACTGATGGTCTTTCTTAGGTAGACCAGTTAGGAGTGCATTACTATAATCAAGATGACTAAAAACAAAATGGTGAATTAATTTTCTCTGCATCTTTCAATATTATAATAGGTCTCCCTTTTGCAGTGCTCCTTAAATAAAAAATTACAGTTTTAGTAATATGGTTAACATGTAATTTAAAGTATAGGTCAGAGTCCATGATTACAGCCAAATTCTTTACTTATACCTGTACTTAATGCTAAGGGATATTTCTACAACAACAGCAACAATATTTATTTATATAGCACATTTACATACAAAAAATGTAGCTCAAAGTGCTTTACATAATGAAGCATAGAAAAATAGAAGACACAGTAAGAAAAGAAAATAAGTCAACATTAATTAACATAGAATAAGAGTAAGGTCCAATGGCCAGGGAGGACAGAAAAACAAAAAAAAAAAACTCCAGATGGCTGGAGAAAAAAATAAAATCTGCAGGGATTCCAGATCCAGTCCCCTCCCCTCTAATACCTTTATTATTTCCATTTTACTAACCACTAAGATTTCAAATATTCTTTATTTAGCTTGAGGAAATTACTACTCATCCATTCAGAATACAAGCCAGACATTGGGTCCGACAGCCTAGAGCATCAGATGCAATAGGTAAAGCTGCGTGTCACTTACATAGCTGTGTAGTTCACCTCATGTTTTCAGATAATCTGGCCTAATGGGTTAATGTAGATTGAAAATAACAACAGGCTCAGAAAAAATCCTTGTTGTACACCATATACAATATCATGGATCTCTAAATTACAATCACCAAAACTTAACAGAATTTTTTACCTGTTAAATAAGACTGAAGCCAATCTAATACACTGCCAAGAGGCCCACTCATTGAGTGAGGCATTTATTACAATACCATGGCAATCAAATGCTGCACTCATGTCTAGTAGAACAACAACAAATATGTGGCCTTTGTCTACATTAACCCATGTAAGTCATTTACTACTTTAAGCAGTACAGTTTCTATACTATGATTTGTTCTAAAACCTGATTGAAATTTATCAAGAACAGAATGTTTATCCATTCTACCTTGTTAAAATATAGAATTCAGAAAAGTGATAATAAAAAGAAGCAATACTGCAGTAAATATATAACATGATTTATATGGGGCAGCAATTCCAAGTAGTGCACTGATTATTACTGCAGTTTTGGTAATTCCTGAATTCATTTGGTACCTCATAAATTACAAAGAAATGTATTTTACTCAATATGAATGAGCATGTGCATGAGTATATTCTGTATTGGACAAGTGGCTTCCAGTGTAGATTCCATCCATTAAATTAGGTTCCGCTCTTCACATACTTACAATAGAAAAAGAAGATTCAGGTGGCTGGATGGATACAATGTTTTCAATCTATCATAGCCTATCAATTGTTTTTTAACAGTAGGGAGGGACACCACATCTAACAAGACCAATGCGTTTTCTGCATCTCTTTATTACTTTATTGCTCAGTTGCCTCCCATCCTTCATATTCATACTTATATGAATTTGTGTAAAACAGACTTCATGTTCTCCATAAAACACCTGCAATGAACTGGCGTTACCATCCATGGTCTATTTCCTGCCTTGTACAGAAGGCTGCCAGGATCGATTCTAGATCACCTGACCCTGAACTGGATCCAGTAGATCCGATAATGGATGAATGAATATTCAAAATGTAGGCCCCCCACAGTCTGATAGGGTTTTTTTTTCCCACAGTGTCCTGCTAATTTGTTTTATGCTTTCTCCTGTTTCAGCCTCTTGAAATTTGCTTCTCTCTGTACTCCCTGATTTTGTTCTTAGTTGATTTCCTGGTATTTCCTCATTCTAAGGTAAAGAAACATGACATTAAATTTATTATTAAAATAATTTATGCTTATAAAGTTACACATGTGTAAATAACTAACATAAGTATCACTGTTAAATTACTACAACACTTTATTTACAGGTGTTATTGAATCAAACAGAGAATGGGAAGTCTGACCATAACGCCATTTTCCTCTTGCCGAAAAATAAACAAAGTTTCATTCGTGAAGCTCCGGTCACGAGGGAGGTGAAGCGCTGGTCTGCCCAATCAGAAGCCACGCGGCAGGACGTGCTCGATGATGTAGACTGGGACATGTTACAAACATGCGCAGATGACATCAAGAGTTTGTGGAAGCAGTAGTTTGATTTGTTAGTACAGTACAATACAATACAATACAGTTTATTTTTGTATAGCCCAAAATCACACAGGAAGTGCCGCAATGGGCTTTAACAGGCCCTACCTCTTGACAGCCCCCCCAGCCTTGACTCTCTAAGTAGACAAGGAAAAACTCCTAAAAAACCTTGTAGGGAAAAATGGAAGAAACCCTGGGAAAGGCAGTTCAAAGAGAGACCCCTTTCCAGGTAGCTTGGGCGTGCAGTGGGTGTCAAAAGAAGGGGGTCAATACAATACAATACACAGAACAGAACAAATCCTCAATACAGCATAAAAATAAAAAAAATTTGAAATTTTAGTGTGCATGCTGATGAAGTTGTCCCCACTGCGAGAGTTAAATCTTTTC
The DNA here is from genome assembly GCA_026402145.1 of Polypterus bichir lapradei. Lineage (NCBI taxonomy): Eukaryota > Metazoa > Chordata > Cladistia > Polypteriformes > Polypteridae > Polypterus > Polypterus bichir. The sequence continues at coordinate 2,233,587 of JANRMT010062795.1, forward strand.
CCAACCAGAAACCGTGGGTTGACAGATCGATCCGCATGGCAGTAAATGCTTGAACCGCTGCTTATAATGCTGGACTCACTACTGGCGATATGAGCACCTACAAAGTGGCTTCATACGCCATTCGACGTGCGGTGAAAGTCACCAAACACCAATATCAGGAGAGAGTAGAGCTGCACTTTCAACAGAGCGACATACAGAGCATGTGGCACGGACTGCATACCATCACGGACTATAAAAAAAAATCTCACACGATGGTAAGCGCAGATTCTGCATTTGCATTTGCTAATGAACTCAATGCGTTTTACGCCCGTTTTGAGGCATATTATGCAGCTAGCGCTAACTACTGCCTGACTACGGAGGACGGTGACATCATCTGCATTGCAAAGCGCGATGTGCGTGCAGCACTGAAGTGAGTAAACATCAGGAAGATGGCAGGGCCAGAGGGCATCGCTGGATACCTGCTGCGTTGCTGCACTGACCAACTAGCTGGAGTACTCACCACCATCTTCAATGATTCTGTAGCGCAGTCTGTGGTTCCTATGTGCTTCAAAAGATCCACAATCATTCCTCTTCAAAAGAACAATAAGCCCACGTGCCTGAATGACTACTGACCTGTTGCATTGACATCAGTAGTCATGAAGGTTTTCGAGAGGCTACTGAAATACAGCATCTCATCCTCCATCCCAAGCACCGTTGACCCACTCCAGTTCACCTACCGTCCTAACAGATGGACAGAGGATGCCATTTCCCACATACTGCACACCACAGTCAGCCATGTGGACAAGAAACAGGGGAAATATGTGAGATTGTAGTTCATTGACTATAGTTCAGCATTCAATACAATAATACCCTGTAGGCTGTTTGTGAAACTGAGGGACTTAGGACTCAACAACCGCTTGTGTATGTGGGTGCTGGACTTCCTCACTGACAGAACGCAGGCAGTGAGGGTTGATAACTGTGTTTCCAACACCATCACCATCAACACAGGAGCTCCTCAAGGGTGTTCTTAGCTTTCTGCTGTACTCCCTCTACACCCATGACTGCATGGCCACGCATTCCTCCAACACTATCGTGAAGTTTGCAGATGACACGGTGGTTCTGGGCTTCATCACGAACAATGATGAGACGGACTACATGGATGAAGTTGCAAACCTGACATTGTGGTGTCAGGAAAACTGCCTCCAGCTCAGCGTCAGCAAAACTAAGGAGCTGGTGGTGGACTTCAGCAGGAGACAGCAGCGGGACTATAAGCCCCTCATCATTAACGGGACTCAAGTGGAAAGGGTGAACAGTTTTAAATACCTGGGGGTTCACATCTCTGAGGACCTGACATGGTCTAAACACATGCAAGTTCAGACCATAAGGGCAAAGCGGAGACTCTACCATCTCAGACAGCTTAGAGAGTTTGGGGTTTCTTCAGGGATTCTAAAGACTTTCTACACTGGCGCTGTGGAAAGTATCCTAAAACAGAACATTACATCCTGGTTTGGAAACTGCTGTGTTCAGGACCATAAAGCCCTAGAGAGAGTGATCTGTGCAGCGGAACGCTGCTACAGGTCGACTCTACCATCTATGCATGACATTTACACAAGAAGATGCAGGACCAGAGCTCTCAGGATTATCAGAGACTCCTCTCATCCCAGCAATAGCCTGTTTCATCTGTTAAAATCAGGCAGAAGGTTTTGTAGCATCCTGGCCAGGACAGAGAGACTCAGAAGGAGTTTCTATCCTCAAGCAATAATACTGTTAAATCAAAACATGCCAACTCATCCATGACCCTGCACATACTTAGACTGGACTGTAAGTTGTACTATGCCATCTACCCTTACCTTGTTTTGGAATTGGTCTGTCATTTAACTATGCACCGGTCTAACTTTGGTTTTGTACAATAATGACTGCATTATTGCACCATAACACTTAATTCTACTTTATTCACATAATTTTACTTATTTATTATGTTCTACTATACTGTTATCTTTCAATCTATGACTTTTTGTTAATCTAACTGATATTCTTCTAACTTTGCACAGTTTTGATAAGCGGATCAGGATGCATTTCACTGCGTGTTGTCCTGTATAACTATACATGTGATAAATAAAGAATTTTGAATCTTGAATCTTGAATTAAGAACAAGCTGTGGGCCTGGTCAACAATGTCAGAGATGAAGAAGGTTTAGAAAATACATGGTTAGTCAAAGGCATCAGTCAGTTTTGAAGAAATAGTATTATTTCCTTATACATCATACCTTATTGACTCTGATTTTTTATAAGACATCAGTACAGTAAATTAAAACTTTCCGTATCTCTTAATATGCAACAAAAAGACGAATTACTACTAATGGCATTTCTAAATGAGTGGACATGATGCTATGAAAAGTAATAATCTGATGTACCTGATTCATTCATTCTCTAGTGAGAGCCTTGGAAAACTGTCATGGAAAGAGCAGACACAGAGCAGGGAGGACCCATACTTGAGCCGTTTACTGTTGCTAATCTACCTAATAGCAAGTCTTTGGACTCTTACAATCTTACCTCATAACAGTAAACTTACACAGACATAGAAAGAATATGAGCTTGCCACAATCAAGTCACTTTATTTTTCAAAATTTATAGCACATGCCATAATACTGTCACTTATTCTAAAAAAATGTTTTCAGCTTTAATGCATCATGGCTGGATCTCATCAACGAAATCTATATATTTATATACTTTCTTGCTGTTTTTGCAATGGGGCCACATAGAAGATTTAAGCAAACATGACAATAAAAGTCATCGTACAAAGTGTCAAGCTTTTAAAATTACTCATATGGATGTTGCAATAAGAAATTGTAAAACTATTGTTATGTCATAAAAATTTCCATAACAAAATATGATCACCTCTACCCTGCAATGAGTTTAGGCCCCATCCAGGATTGGTTCCTTGTGTGTCGTATGCTGTTAGGATACCAGTGAACTGGACAAGCATGTTAGAAAATACAGTAAAAGGGCGGTCTGTCTTGATCATTTCTAGCTTTCACTGTGTTCTGTGTAAATTAAATACAGCTAAATATTACTATTCATATATTTTGTAGAGTTTTTTTAAATAAAATATGTTCTCCCAGCTTACTATTTACAAATAGGGAATCATAGTAAGATAAGGGTTTTAGGCCAAGAAAAAATTAATGTTGTTTGACATTTAAAATCTAGAATTAAATTAATATTGGTCTGAAAACACCAGGAAAACAGCTTCACAAAGTAAGAACTGGAAGAAGTTAAAATCAAAGGGCATCTTAAATTAAATGCTGATTGATTTTTGTCGCCATGTCAGATGCCATATACAATGATTGTGAGATAAGTGATCATCATGAAAACCTCTTGAATACAGTTTGATTGCATTTTCAATGAATGGTGCTGTATTAGTTTAAGGCTGATTAACTGCAGACTGGCACCATGATAAGTAAATTAAAAGAGAGTTTTACCTTTAAAGCAGCAGTGATTCTTAATATTGAATATGGCTATACCTCAGATGTTCACATTTTAATTTATTACCCTTTGATCACTCCAGAACACCAATGCATGTTTCAGTTTTTAATTAATTTACCTACTTCTGAACATGGTCTGTACTCTTTAGGGAATGTAGAATTAATACAACACATCTCTACTTTAGAGAGCAGTTTTGGTCAATTAATTCCATGTTTAAATCCCAGGAGATCTATACTGTTAAATGATTTCATGATCAAAAGTTATTGTAAAACACTGTGATTTATTTTTTAATTGCAATTAGTCAAATTAATTGCTGATACCTCCAAAATGATTCCTGACCAAAGGCTGCACTTGCCATTTGATTTTGAAATTCCATTTTTTAACTGTTATAGTGTGTAGTCTCAGATTTGAAGAAGATTGCTGCTTTATGTGGCAGACGAGCATCACAATAAAAAAAATGTTCTAGAAAAATGTTCTACTACTTTAAGAATTTTTATACAGTATTGTGGAGGGATATCTACCCTGTAAGCTACAGGGTAACAAAAATAAGTATAGCAATGACAACTGTTTTCAAAAATTACTCACTTTCTTAACAATATTGTTGTGTATTTACCCTTAAGTTAAATTGTTAAGGCTTAGGAATTGCATGAACATTAGAGGGTATTATTGAAAGCTTACAGCATATGAAAGAAATGTGAGTTACAAAGGCCCATCCTTTGAGAATAAAAGTACTTAGCTTGCCGTTTCATTTGGACACATCCGTCTTTATTGTGTGTTATAATTCTCATGTGTCTGTCTGTCACATTGTTTATGATCAGGCAAAGAAATTGGTCTTTGGGTTAAAGCAGATTTTCAGAAAAATAAAATTCAATTGTTGGGTCTTCAAAAGCCTTACCTAAAAAATAAATAATTAAAGTAACACTTTTTTCCTTTTCACTCATTATCTGTGATAATGAAATCATTAGAGCATAGACTGTGAGACTGGATGCTAAGCGCCCATTACAGAGGTGTGAAGAAGATGCAGAAGAACAACAACAGAAATAAATATTTTATATATTTGTAAAATATGTCTCAGATAAATTATATCATATCTATAATTACTATATTTTCTTTCCACTGATATTTTACTGATTCAAAATTTTGATATGATGCCATTACTTCTAAGTGTAGCTGTAACTGCCTACTAATCTCCTCTATAATACATTTCACAGTTAACAATGCACAAATAAAAATCCCTCTCAGAACAGTTCAGTAGTTAGTAATAATTTTGCTCACAAATGAATAGGTAGTTGTTTTCAGCCAGAGAGGACATTGTTACTAGCCTATGTAGTCATTGTTAAGAGACCTCAGAGAGTAGAAAAATCAATAAAAATCTAACACTACACAACTGGAATTCATTGGAATGATAACACTAGACATTTACATAAAGCGTAATGCCACTGTAGCTTAAGTAGCAGGCTTTGTTCTAATTAGCCTTATAAATCATGTTTGCTGCTAAGAGGCAAGTTAAACAGAGCATTAATGACAAACAAAACCATTTGAAAACAATATATCCCCTATAGACTGATTACAGCAGAGTGAAATAAACTTGAAAATCTTTTTTAACTTCTGTTTATTCGCTAGCAAAGTCAAAAAGCATACGTTTTGAGCAAATTAAATACAATTAAGCACTGTGACAAACTCTATGTCTTGTCTTAATTTATTGATCAAGTACAGGACATTTTCCCTTCAGAAAGAGTTCTTTAGTGTTTTTCTGATAGCCAACACCAGAATTGCATTGTGCAAAGTATACTACACCATGTCACAACCCAGAGGAATTATTACTGTTCCTAGTGTCTTAAATAAAGCACATTTAAGGAAAACATACCACACATCATGCCCCTTATTAAATGTCTCCAATTTTCTCCAGTCCATGCACAGTAAATGTCCAGGGTAAAACTGAAAACAAAAGGGAAGCAACATCTTGATAGCTACCAAAATATTTTGAATTTGTTAAGGTAACATCAATGGAAATGTTTCAACGTGGATGTCTTAAAAATAATGTTCAATTCAGTATTGTGGTCAATATATATTCTGCTATGGCATGGCACACATTTACAAGTAGACAGTAACTTTAATTTAGTTCAGTTATTAGTTTGAACATGCAGTCATAACTTAGACGCTGGTCACTCTTCTCTGTGGTCTGTGGTTCTGCTAGTATCAGCATCATTCGGCACATCTACTGTTTCAGGTGTGCTGACAACAGAAATCTTTATCTCCTGTGGCTCTTCATTATCAGAAGCAAAAATACATCACTTAATGGGGGTTCTTTTCACCTCTTTTTAGCTGAGTGTGACAGCATACCATTTAGCTTGAACATTCCAGAGTTCATTTTTTCACAGACATAGCTGCCAATTCTTTCAACTTCACATTTTCTCCAACTGTATCACCTTAATTGTGAACAACAGAGACCATATACAGCCAGCAGCAGTGCACTATTCCACTAGTCAAATTATGTCTATAAATGTCAAAGTATATTTTGGTGTCACAAAATGGGTTTTCCTTTGCAGCAGGTTTTGTTTATTTTTAACATACAGTATGTAATGTGTTTTTCGCAAACACTGTATGGACAGTTTATCCCTCGTAACTATAGGCCTTTTAGCATTTGGATTATATTGACAAGAGCAATATTGCTGTTTAAATCTCTGCCCCTACTTTGAGCTCTGCATTCATGAAATATTGGATTGGCTAGGAATGGCACACTCAGTGAACCTGTAGCTGCGTTTTTCCAAAATTACCAAAGTTCAGCAGCTCTAGCATATAAATGGGATTCAACAAAAGCCTGACGCTCTGAAAAGATTCCAGACAAAATGTCTTGTTTTTTAAAAGTTTTAGTTAAAATTCAAAGTAAAACAGTTCACACAAGAAAGAAAAAATTTAAATACCAAAAGAAAGAAAAGTTCTTGTTAAGAAAAGTTCTGTTCACAGTTTAAATCTTGTTAACATTTCAAATCGTTACAAATCATTTCAAAACGGTTAGAAAACTGTATGCTTATCTCATTTCCAAGTTGAAAATGGGTCTTTTAAGTCCCCGTTTTCCTGGGACCTATTCTAAAAACAACCGACACAATTATCACACTGTATCTTAGTTATAGCAAGAAAGTTCAATCTCTTATTAATTTACAGGGGGAAAAGACTATACCATTGTCTATGCCTATGACTAAGCAAACACTAATATGAATTTAACTTAACTTAAAGCATTACTTTCTAAGATTGACTCTTACAGAACCATTTAAATATTTATTACCTTTTTTTTTAATTTGACACACTTTGTTAATCCCTGAGGGGAAATTGTCTTTTTGCAGGACCTTTGGGGGTCGGAGCACAGGGTCAGCCATTCCTGTCCATATTTAAGCCAAATACATTCATGGTTTTGTCCAGACATGTAATACATACAGTGTGTTTGGTCTTGCAAGACTAGACTTTATCTAACTGGTACTCCCACAGCTCCTTCCACAAAAGTGAAATAATATTCCTCACCCCAAGCCAGGTTCTAAATCCAGACCCTACTCCATTTAGATCCATCCAGCACAATCTTCACACTCACCTGGAATAAAACCTGACCCTCAGGGTTTGTTTCCTTTGCCCACTCTGAAGCTCCATGTTATTGTTACATTATCTTTGCTGATATCAAATAAGGCTCCTATCACATACTGTATATTTGTCCAGTTCTTCCATTTAGAGCAATTATACACTTTGTTTATTGTTGAGGTCTCAGCTGTCTCTTAACTGAATGTGTATCATAAGCTTTCAACTTTAAACAGCTTGGAAGAATATAAGAAATGAAGCTTTATAGTAGGAAATGGGACAACTGAAAATTAAAAAATATAGTACGTATGATAATAGACTTTAATACAGTTTAGTGAATCAAAAAAATGAATTTTATATATTTTTACTCACTAAAGGAATTTTCTATACAGTAGCAGATGTTTATTGACAAGAGTATGCTATTTCAGGACAATGCAATGTGCCCATTAACAACTCACAAATCTTAGACGATAACATTGTGAGTCAAACAGACATACTCTCCATACAAAAAATTATTAGAATTACCACATTTTTCTAAACTGTATAAACCATTTCAATTTTTCTTCTAAATCCAGTGCATTTCCCCCACCATTGTCACCAATAACACCATTTGAATGATTCATAGACGTCTGTTAGAAAGCTCTGTAAACCCATTCTACTTTACATTGGTCTATCAAGGTACTTCTTCCCTGTATTTAATCGTATCACTTCAACAAATTAATAAACATGAAAAGGCTTCCACAAAGTTTTCTCTTATTTTATTTTATAAAGCTACCTCATTAGTAACTCCAACTGGGAAATTATTTTATATCCTGCAGTATAATTTGAGAACTTGAACCTGACTGCCCCTCATGTACACTATAGCTGGCCAGGGTTCCATAAAATTACTTTGCATGCCTTTTTGAAACTGTAAAATTAAGAGGACCAGGCAGCAGCTCTTCACTTGTCAAAAGCCACTACTTAACTTAATCAGAAAAAAGATGATACCTCATTTATTTAAAGCTGATTGCACTCAACCTTTTCATTTAATTCTCAGTGTCATACATAGAATACTTAAAATAAAGAAAATCTATATTTGACTGTACAAATTATAAAACGTTGCACCCACTCGTATCCTTTCAGCTTATGGAGCCAGTGTACCTCTGGAAGGCTAGTTTATTGATTCTCTTGACTTAGGCTCACTCTGAGCTCTAGTTTCAGCCACAAATTAGATCTATGCACCACTACAGACTCATTTTTCACTTTTTTATTTTTATGCTGACTGCAGTACTTGATGCTGTGATGAATAGAGATTCACTTGAGGTTTCCTGCAAAATGCTTGTTGCTCAGTTCTGCATGATTCTGCACAATTCTAAGCAATGAGTGAGAAAATCTCCATGGAAAACAAAAATGGTGAAAAGTTAGCCAAATATACAGAACCCATACAAAAATAAAAAAGAAATTAAAAAATATAAGCATCTCCTGATGCTGTAATTCAGGTCAGACCTTATTGTAAATACTCAACAAGACAGCATTAATAATGCTTAAAATGAACATTAAAAGCTTGGGCATTCATTTTTATTATAGCCATAAAAGTAGATCACAGATATTTGACTGTAAAGGCAAACTGCTGTTTAACCATCTGTTAGAAACCCATTCCTGAATTATTTAAAATATTGTGCCAAACCTATTATATAAGAGCATCACTTATTATGTTTATTTTTGTTTGGATGAAAGACTTGTTGGAGTCTACATGTGCAGGGCAATTACCATATTGTTGGAGAGGAACTGAGCTGAAAGATGCCCTATACTGGTAAACGTGCAAGCAATGGCAAGATTGTCAGTGACATGAGACCATCACCAATGGGGCACTAGGCCTCCATTGAGGCCAGTGGGGGACAACTGAGTATGGAGTAGTTGTTCTCCAAGTTACTAGGTTGCAGCAAGGAGACCAGGTAGCTTATTCATGAGCTTCACTTCTCCTCTTTCTGTGTAGGCGAAATTGGGGTCTGTGATTTCAGGGACACCACAGGCCATTATTGTGAGTTGTAGGATAGCGGCCTCAAGATGTTCTTTGCTGCAGAAGTCATTTATTGGCCTTCCACTGAAGTAGTTCCTGACCAGATTTTTAAAGTCACTTTAATCTGCAATTAAAATCCAGATCGAATGTTATTTACGTATTTACCTGGATTTATCTACTTATCTCTCTACAGCGTAAAGTCACAAGTAGACTGCAGAGCTTCCTGTGTTTAATTGACACGAGCATGCTGACAAACTATATGTAGGTAAATAACATTCGATGTAGCTTTTATATCAGTAACATATAAATGTTTTTCATATAAGGACCATCACAAAACATAATCACATACCTTGGCGAGCTCGGCATGCCCTGCTGTTTCGTTTAAGGACATGTGTGTCAGATTAACCAATAATTTCCACTGACAGGACGATGCCTGGCCTGTTGCTGCATCCAAACTTTGCCATCTTTCACCTGTACGCCTGGTGTAGCTGCATTGTTCTTATGTGTGAGTGGATGTTTCTTGCAGGGAGGAGCATGAACATGACTGAGAGAATAAAAATTTTAAAAAAGCAAAAAAATGCTAACCTTTAAAAGTACCATAAATTTACCATAAAGTTACAGACTCAAATCAGATGTATGTTTTATTGTATAACTAGCAAAACACCCGCGCTTCGCAGCAGAGAAGTAGTATATTAAAGAAGTTATGAAAAAGAAAAGGAAACATTTTAAAAATAATGTAACATGATTGTCAATGTAATTGTTTTGTCACTGTTATGAGTGTTGCTGTCATATATATATATATATATATATATATATATATACACACACATACATAAACATATATATACATATACACATATACATATACATACATATCTACATATATATATACACATATATACATACATATCTATATATATATACATATCTACATATATATATATACACATATATATATACATATCTACATATATATCTACATATATATGTGTGTGTGTGTGT
>JANRMT010062795.1:2243715-2267749 GCA_026402145.1 Polypterus bichir lapradei
TGTGTGTGTATATATATATATATATATATATATATATATATAGCTGATTACCCATTGGCTTTGCTCACTGAGCGCAACGGAAAAAAATAAAATGTAGTCTGTAAGTTATTAAACAGTAAAACATTAACGTTTTAAGAAGTAAAGATACATTGAGCACTACTGGAGTGGTTTCGGGTAAGCTAAAGACGGTATAACACAACAAGTAAGTAGTACTAACAGCAGCTAAAATGTATATGGATCATCTCTCGGTAGTAGATCCCTTTTGAAAGGCGCTACACGACGGCTGTGGTATATAAATTACATTTTCTATGTGAACGTCCGAATTTCTGACTGTGGTAATGTGCCTTACCGGCATTACCAGCAATTAAAGAAAATTACTTTTGTGTCCTCTGCAGTGTTAAGAGAGAAAGGCTTTGGTTTGGGATAAAAGGAACAAAGGTGTAAAAAAAGGGAAACTTGCCTTTTTGTTTTATATAGTGTAGAGAGATGTCTTCAGTGACGATATGAGCGCCTTTTGGGGACCATCGTGGTGGGTCTTGTGTAGACTGGAGAGATGGCCCTGCCATTAACCGGCCGGGATGGCACTGTCGGTCCTCCACTCCTGTGCGTGTCTTCCGCGACCTCATAATCGTATACATGCAAAAGAAAGTCTGAAGAGCCTTAATATTAGTTTGCCGCAGTCTAGAAAAGGGATCCCGTGTTTGCAGTTGTCTGGGCTATAGCTCAGGGGAAGGAGGAAAAAATTAAAAATGCTTACTTTCACTTAAGGCAGAAGCGCAGTCAGCATCTCAAAGACTGGCACAGCTACATGAGCGCCGGCTGCTCGATCTTTATAGTATTTTTGCAGGGCAGGAGAAGCCACTTTTTGCAGACACGTTCATGTGATCAAAAGTCTCCGCGCTCTTTGGAGGTCATGCTTGTTCTCTACGTACTGCGTTCACAGTCAGTTCACATGAGCCGCTCGGAGTACATGCATCGAAGGTTCTCAGCTGTGCTTGTGCTATCTCGCGCAATCTTGCAATGTCCACGGCTTTATTTAATTTTAGCTAAGACTAGTTTATCCCTGACTATCTCATCTTTGTTTACATAAGCACAGCCCTTCACCCGCGAATATTTAGCAGCAGCGTTTCTATTGGATTGCTGCTGACTGATGGCCTTGTATGGGCAGGCACTCAATTATGTGGGAGGCGTGACGATGTGGGACGCAACTCCGCCTCACATGGCGACCGAGCTGCAGGCTATTGCTGTATATATGTACATAAGTAGGTTCCAGTTATGACGGGTAGAATCTCGAAATGAAACCTGCCTAACTTTTGTAAGTAAGCTATAAGGAATGAGCCTGCCAAATTTCAGCCTTCTACCTACATGGGAAGTTGTAGAATTAGTGATGAGTGAGTCACCGAGTGAGTCAGTCAGTGAGGGGTTTGCCTTTTATTAGTATAGATAGTAACAATAAGAGCAGGTCATTACTCAAAACGGTAATTCTGGTTCGCGGCCAGACTTGAACCCACAACCGCTTGATTATGAGACAGCAGTTCTTACCAGTACACCACCCAAGTGGTCGCATCAGAGTTGTACCCTAACCCGATTTCTTTTTCTTTGGTTATATTTTTGAGTAAAAGTGCACTTGTTTTGTTATACGTGTACCTTTTGTAAAAGTGTTTATTTGATATTTGGACTTCAGTCAAATTTTGTTGTTAGTAGTACTGTAACATGAAAAAAGTTTGTTTTAGGTATGTGTTCGACATTTCTTGCATTTCCTGTCATACTATATTTACATAGATCATTTTAGACATGAAACACATATGAAATGCATGTGTTCCAAATAAAGATATATTATTTACCCTATACAAGTCCAGGCACCTCACACCCAGATAAACAGACTTGAGCTGGGAGAACTTTTTGTCTAAGTTGACTGTGGCAGTGGGGGGATTGCACAGCAGGCTGCTTGCTACTTGTACTGATCAACACAATTACAAAACAAAAAGACGCTGATAGAGAGGTGCAAAGAAATTTAAGGTGGCCCAGGATTACGAGTTTTTTTTATAGGCTTTGGGGGTTCTACTGTTAAGAATGATACCTCCCTGATAGTGCTGGATGATGGCACCGACTCTGTGTAAAAAAGCATGCTTGACTTAAGTGCAATTTCCCTTAATTTTCTCAGGTTGACTTGGACAGGTAATTCACTATTTAATCAAAAGAATTAGGCTGTATCAACTGTATAAGTGCTTTCAAGAATTTTGAAGACCTGGATTAGATCCACAAATGACCAAATCTAGTCAATACAAAAGAATTTTCATTTTGTTGGCCTTTCAGAGTAGGAAATTCTCTTTGGCTTCAGGATGTAATTAGTTGCTCTTCTGTACACAAATCCTACTGCAGATATGTTTGTAGTGTTGTTAAGCAGGTCTACTCACAATACTCCAAATGCTACCTCACTGTTGTATTTTACAGTCTGAACATAATGTTCCTTGACTTGTATTCAACAGTTATAATCTTTTATTTGGCTTTGGCACATTGCCTATAAAATGAGAATGTTGTGTTGTATCAATATTAGTTCCTAAATCCTTTTCAGAGTTTGCTTCCTATAAGACAGCATTGTCGATCTTTTGTTGATAACTAGTTGATGAATCCACCATTGCCAGGGTATATTTGTTGAATGGGTTAAGAAAAGGAAGTAAAGGTTTACTTGTTTTTTAAATGGTGACCCCGTTGTTATTGCTAGCTGTCAATGTCTCTATTTTCATGCGTCGAGAATTTATTCTTTTTAGGTCTGATTGGATTCCAGAGTTGTGGTAAGGCCTCACTGGACTGTAAAAATGAATGCTGTTATGTCTGACTTGGCATCTTGATTCAAGGTGGACAGTTTGTAGTGCTTAAATTATGAATATAAGCTGACAAAGCAGGAGTTAAACAACAACTCTTTGATTCTACATTGTGTTGTGGGTGTTGTGGTGCAATTCCACTCTCGATCAAACCTTACCAAACAACCCCCCCTGCAAAAGCGCACGATACTTCTTTTTATATTACAGTCGATAAAAGCAGAATGTGGTATTGCCTAAGCAAATAATGTTAGGATCTGGTAATTGTGTCTACTAGTCTGTTCAGATGTTTCACATGCTCTGTGCCAAATAGGGCACTGGTGTGAGAATTGTAGTAACTGAGGAAAATAACATTGGAACCCATAGGGTAAACATTTTGTATTCCAAAGTAGTCTTTTGCTTTCCAATTGGTCTTAGAGAAGAACTATGCAAAATATGGTCTAGATTGGACAAAGTGTATAGGATTGTAGTACTTGCTCTGAGACAGTAGATGGCACTGGTGTACATACTGTAGCAAAAAAAAACAAAAACAAAAAAAACACTGGGACCCTCAGGGTTAAAATGTTGAGTTCCAAAATAGTCCATCTTATCCATGTGGTCTTAGGGAGCAACTACTCAAGATCTGATCCAGACTGGTCAAAGGCTGTGGGATTGTATAGAAAACATACAGACTGACTATTTATTTTATATATGTAGATTAATGCTTCTTACCACTGTGCATCACTTTACATTTTTCTTCATTATTCTGCATCTTTCAAGTGTTTAATCTGCCTTAAAGATCTTCAGATCTTTTTGAATTCTTTTTAACTGTCTTCTCAGTATTTGCTTTCTGTTAATTTTAGTGTCCTCTGCAAATTTCACAAATTTACTAACTATATCTGAATCAGTGTGTCACGGTTTGACCAGGGCTTAGTCCATGGCTTTAGTTTGTTTATTATTTATTGTGTCGATGTTTAGTTTTTGGACTGTCTACTTGTATTAAAGGTTTTGATTTTGGATTTTGAATTTAGACTTCATTATTTTTGGAGTTGTCTCATTTTTCTGCCTATGATTATGTGATTTTCCTCTGAGCACTCCAGTTTCCTTCCACAGTCCAGACACATGCAGATGAGGTGAATTGCTGTTGTTCAATAGACCCTAGTGAGTATGTGTTTGTGTTTAATCTGCAATCGACTGGCGTCCTGTCCAACTAATGTTCCTGCCTTATGCCCGATGATTGCCGGAATAGGCTTCAGCTCTCTCGCGACCCTGACCTGGATAAGTGGGTTAAGAAAGCTAATAGATGGATGGACAAATTTCTACCCATGGTTTTGTATGGTACAAAAACAAAATTTAATGGTTTGTAATTATTTGTTTATTATAATTATTATAGTGAACTGGAGTCACATTGCAATTTTCCATTCATCAAGTACTTCTCACATCTGAGGTGACTGTCTAAATGGCAAGAACGTAGTTACCCGCCAATGCAAAGAATGTTAAAAAAGGGATTAAATGAGGGATTAGATGTGCAGTTTAGGAATGGAACCTAATTGCTAAATCTGAATTACATATGACTGGATTGGCTCCAGGATGTGATTTGATGACTTAGTTTTGTGGTTAGGAAAGATAATTTCTGTTCATTTTAAAGTGCAGTTTTGGAATTGTCATTGGGAAGCCAGGCAGGAGGCACTGAAATTTTCAACCAGCTTCTGGAAAAATGAATAACAAATTCCCAGCAATAGATGTGTAGGTCATGAAGAAACACCAGCAATATGTCGTGTTTGAATAAGAACAGTGTGTTTGATAAGGTCAAGGTAGACTTTATTATCCCAGAGTGAAATTTGTTTGGAGCAGGAAAGTACAAAAACAGAAGACATTGTTATAGAGATCCAATAGATAAACAAAGACTCAACATTTGACAAACAACATCACTGAATAAACACGCTTTCAAGATTAGTACAAAGAAGAATAACAACAGTACACAAACAATAATACACAATTTAACATTTAGCAGCATCCCTACAAGTAACAGAATTGAAAAATGCTTATAGCTCAAGAAATAATGAGTTCTTAAACCTGTTGCTCTTTACCTTTGAAAACCTAAATCTGCAGTCTCATGGCAACTGCTGAAATTTAGAGAAAAGGGGAAGGTTACTGTCTGACAGAACTGAGTTGGCTTTGTAACCTGTTTGCAATACAGTTCAGTGAAAGAGGTCTGCTGAGAACTAATAATTTTATTGCTAATTTTTATATGTTAAGATGGTTTATATTTTTATTGCTGAGGTTGCTAAAGCAACAGATAAAAGCAAATGTAGCAATGGATTCAATAAAGGACTTATAAAGCATCATTATGGTTTTGTCCACTATAAAACAGTCGAGTTTCCTAAGAAAACTCGTGACTGCCCCTTTTTACAAATTTGCTAATGATAATGATTATATTCCTCATTCAAACACATTAAAATATGAAATTTCACATTAAACATGTGTCATGGCAAAAATTAAAACAAGGGACAATGTCTTTCAGGTCCCTGTTTACTGGGACCTGTTCTAAACAAACTGAGCTTATTATCACACTGTTACTCATTTATAGTAAGAAGGTTCTATCTCTTGCTAACTTATAGGGAGAAAAGACTATACCATACAAGTTTTTAAAAGTTTAGTTCAGTTTTAAAGTAAAACAGTTCACACAAAAAAAAGGAAAATTAAAACATCAAAAAGGGAAACAATAAAGTTAAGAAAAGTTAAATTCTAAGCTTAATCTTGTTACATCTCAAATCGTTACTATTTACTTAACATTTCTGAACCATTTCAAAACGAAGATATTTTGTCTGTGGAATCATTTCTGCGCGTCAGGCTTTTGTTGAATCCCATTTTTCTGGAGTTGAAGCTGCAGAACTTTGGTAATTTTGGGAAAACGCAGCTACATTTTCGTCAGAAAACTGTATGCTTATCCCATTTCTAAGCTTAAAATGGGTCTTTCAAGTCCCTCTTTACTGGGATCTGTTCTAAACAAACTGAGCTTATTATCACAGTGTTACTCAGTTATAGTAAGAAGGTTCTCTTGCTAACTTATAGGGGGAAAAAGACTATACCATAAGTTATGACTATGAAAAGAATTTATATTCTATTCAAAGCAAACATTAATATGAGTTTAACGCAAAACTTTAACTTTCTAAGATTGGCTTTTACATATCCGAAATAAGGGTTTAATTAGACTTGTATCTAGGACCTGAAGCACATCTGACTCTTCTATTTTAAAATTTGTAAACTTAGTTTGTTTTTGTCTCAGCCTGAAGCATTTCATTTATGTCTTCGTTTACAAATGCTTGTGTAAAATATTTATTTCCATTCAATATTTTCTTCTCTTTCTTTTCAATTATCTCTTCTTGTATATCCCTGAGGATTCTTGAATTTTCTTTTTTACCGTAGTAGGACTGAAAAAACTTCTTTCCTGTTTGTTTTGGCTTTAATATCAATTCTTATTTAGTTGCTCTTTTCCCTTTTTGAATGTTTGAGATATTCCACTAAGTCATATGTTTTTCTTAATGTTCTTATTCATTTATTTCTTCCTTTTTTATTCTTTAGTCTATATGTTATTTGTTGTTAAATGTATATATTGTAGGCCTTGGTCAGGGTATCTCTGAAGTGACACTATTTATTATTTATACTTGTAATTCTAATTTTTTCAGTCTGTGCTTTTAGATGCTTCCTCACCCAAGACTGTTTTCATTGTGTTTGATCTGGTGAACTTTTGCATGCTTTCAAAGACAACTTTAAATATTGTCATCATAAGAATTACTTATGAACGCTTTGAAATCACTTGATTTGTTTCTATTGTCCAGTAGCTCCTGATTCACCAGTACGAGAAAACCCCTACATGTGATATACCATTCAACTTGTCTAAATATCTAGTTATGCAAGATGTCAAGCTTTTTGAGGTTCCCTTAGTTTTTTGGCCCTCAAGACCTGAAAAATCCTAATTTGTAGGCCATATTTTGTGCAGAAAATTATACCCTTATCATAAAGAGTAAATCAACAGGTGTCTTCAGTAAACATTATTAAAAGGAGTTGAAGTTGTGCATGACACATCATATGATCCAAGGGGTCCACCCCTAATGGGATACAAGGGTTCAGAGTTTCCCAAAACTTCATAAAATCAGAGATAGGTAATACAGGCATGTGAAGTGTGGTTTTATGCTATTTTGAAGTTGCTGATCATGAATTTGATATTTTATTTACTTCATTCTTAGGCAGTGGTTCTAGATATCTCCCAGAAGGTTAAAAATGACATAAGAGTGTGGGGTATCTCTTTAGACTATATCAAGGTCTATGATTACGAATAGGACATTAGTTTTTATTTTTGATTGTATACTAGGGATCTAACTCACTGTTGGCTGCTATCATTAGGTGAACATGAATAATTTCTATTACAATCAAGAGTATTTAGACTTTAAACATTAAAATCAAAGCACACATTTTACTTTTTCAAATATTTGATGTGACTATTCTTGTTTACTATGTATTTCTACCTCATGAAGTAAATCATTACTTTTCATATGAGCAACCCGACTTTGGGTGGCTTACACTAATTCTGACTTTTTGTCATGCTGTGATGTTTGTTGCATTAATGATTATTAACTTCTGCTTTTTTTAAATATGCCCATACTGTTTGAAAAGATAATATCTAGACCCGCAATACTGAGTCTTAAACTTGAAAAAATTGGGTGAGGAAATAGTCACTTACCATTTGAATCTTTTGAGTTTCCCCTTTATAATTTGGTCCTGTAGTAAATTCCAATAACTAACACACAGTGATTCTCACAAACTCCCTACTGTGTTTCTTTTTAAACAGAATATCATTTTTCACATATGGTACCACACTGTCTTTTCTAAAGGATGTATAACGACTGAAATTATAATCATTTTAATTCAGTGTTTATTCTGTAAATTCTGCAATAGCGTAGTTGTGTTGACTTTTGTTTTCTTTTGATATCCCCTTGAATTAAGTAGCAAAAATTTTAAAATAGGAATATTTTGTTTTATATTTTCTGATATTATATTGTTTGCACTGCAAGGTGTATAAAACTAAGTATATTCAGAATTAAAGACAACGCAAACTTATTTTCTTAATTGGCATTTTGACATAAACAATTAAAAATAAAATTACTTTTATGACTCTCTCTTTTATTATTGATGCACCCCCACTTACATTTATAAAAGTTAATGTGCCTCCCACAATTATTTTCACATATAAACTTACTTGTCTTACTTGTCAGTTTCTTAGTTTTTATGGTTCTCAACTAATTAATGCATACCCAGTCTCAGATCATCAGTATCAAATGCAGCCTGTCTGCCCCACTTGGATATAAACCCTTCCCTTCTTCGATACACCAATATAGTATCCTCACATTTAAACTTCTGATCTCTTTAATCTTACCCTGACTTTCGAACATAATGAAATTCAGTTTGATCCTAACACTTTTCATCTTCCTCTTTAAAATTGTCTTGCAGATTTGGCAGCCCACATGTAACTGTGCTATTTACTCTTATGTAGGCAATGACAACTGGCTTATCTACAGTAGTGACCAAAAATAATATATTGTAAGTCTTCCTTCTACTGGTTTAAATTCAATTGTCACTCCTTTACAAAATGAGTTACCTAAAATATGACTTCCTGATTTCCATGGGTGGCTTCAAAGTTGACCTACTAAAAC
This sequence comes from Polypterus bichir lapradei, assembly GCA_026402145.1. Taxonomy (NCBI): domain Eukaryota; kingdom Metazoa; phylum Chordata; class Cladistia; order Polypteriformes; family Polypteridae; genus Polypterus; species Polypterus bichir. The sequence goes on from JANRMT010062795.1 coordinate 2,252,231, forward strand.
AGATTAGTCTTGCTTGTTACTTCAACGTTAACAGAGTTGAAAAAAATGGGAAAAGCTGGACATTTCATAGACTTGAATCGATGCACTTGGACATGTATATTTTGACCTACTCTCCAACTGTCTATAACTCTCAGGGTTTGGATCTCCTTATGTGCCACTACAATGCAAATCATCTCCCCTTAAGGACAGTTGGGCAAATTCAAAAGATTCTGCATTGCACAGTAGGCCATCAGTGTCCTCCTAAACTCCAATAACATTGACCTCTAATCTTGTTTGATGACTGATTACATGTCTAACATCTAATTTTTTAGAAACAATTTATACTTGAATAGTTTTATTTTTTCTTAAAGATATGCAGACTGAAATAACCAAATACTTACCTGGATTAAAGGGACTGTCACTCTTGCGGTCTAATAGATATAAAACTATTAATTCTTCAATGGAGTACATTATTCAAATCTTCAAATTTCTCAAACACATTGATAAGGTTGATATGGGAAAATTCTTTTATTTAGTTGATCACATACAGTGCACAAGAATAATAATGGAAATAATGAGGTAGTATACACATTACTATGTTTCTAGGTTCTTGCTTAATCTATAGATTTGCATTTTTTTAAGTTTTACATACCTTTTAACTCATGTCAAACTAACAGAAATTTCAATTCAGTGTTGAATTTTACGTTAAAAGCCAAATGGCCAGTTGTATGATTGATTCCAGTTTTGGGCATGGATAATACATTTAGGCACCAGATTCATATAGTTGTGAGACAGAAAGGTTCAATAATATATCAATATGCCAACAAACCTTTACAAGAAGCTAAAATTCCAAGCAAATAGACAATGCACAGTTCAAATCGCTAACACTGAGGTATAGGAACATAGTCTATGCTCTTTATGTCAACATAGCATGATTTTAATATTGTGCATTCTTTGAGGGAAAAGAAATAACTGTCTCAAGTGAAAGGGGATGTTAATAGTTAATAGTAATATATTTTATTTATATACCACCTTTTCCATGTTCAAGGCACTTAAAACACAAAGATACAAATAGTTTCTGTATAAAACAATAAAAAAAACACAGGATATACAAAAACATTACATAGAATCAAAGAAAGAATAAACCAGAGTATAATACTAAATTCAATACTAGGAGAAATGCCTGAACAAATCACATAATTTATGATATAACACGCACACAAATTATCCTGAGCATCTCGACAGAGAGGTGAACTGAAAGAAGAGGTAGAGTGTTAAGTTATGGTAAAGGCCTTCCTGAACAGATGAGTTTTAAGTTTTTTTAAAAGAATTAATGGAGTCAGCTGATCTAATTAATTTCATGAGGTCATTCCAAAGTCTGGATGCTATACAGCTGAAGGCCCTGTCACCCATACAGTACAGGTTAGTGTCGGGCACAACAAGAGTGCCAGAATCAGTGGACCTTAGGGGGTGAACAGGAGCATAGCGATGGAGAAGATCACTGATGTAGTCAGGTGTAAGGCCATTTAACGCTTTGTAGGTTATTAATAGAATTTTATACTCAATCTTATAAGACACAGGGAGCCAGTGAAGGCAAAGCAGGATGGATGTGATGTGCTTGCAGTTGCTGGTTCGTGTTTTGAATTAACTGACAACGTGATATAAGATTTGAAGGGGCACATGCCGGTAGGGAGTTACAATAATCAATGTAGGATGTGGTAAAAGCATGGACAAGTTTCTCAGCATTAGTTTCTTAATGTGGTTCATGTGGATGGAGTAAAAAAGTAGGAATCAAAAATAACTCCAGAATTCCCTGCATTAGAAGAAGGTCTAATAAGATCACCATCAAGAGTGACTAAAAAGGAGGTAAGTTGTGCTTTAGTTTCAATTTGCAGAACTTCAGTTTTGAGCTGAGAATACTCTGATGAAGTTTTGCTTTTAACATTGAAATAGAGTTGTGTTTCATCTGCATAAAAATGATAACCCAGTCCAAACCTAAGAATAATATGGCCAAGGGGAAGCATATACAGTAGATATAGAAGAGCAGAGGACAGATTCCTGAGGAACTCCTTGTGTGACTGGCACTGAGCAGGACCTGCTGTTGCCAAGACTAACAAACTCTTGCCTATCAGTAAGATAGGACTTAAACCACTGAAGGGCAGTGCCAGAGATACCCAGAGTGTTCTCCATTCTGGACAGTAGAATGTCATGTCTGACAGTGTCAAAGCAAATCAATGATTACCCAAAGCAACGCAGTTTCACAGCTCTGCTGCACTCTAAAACCAAACTGAAAAGGTTCATTCAAATTATTAAATGTTAAGGAATTAGTGAGCTGGGGGGCTATAACATGCTCAAGAACTTTTGACGGAAAAGGTAAGTGAGAAATAGGCTAGAAATTGTTAAGATTTTCTGCATCAAGAGCAGATGTTTTTAACATTGGGGTTACAGAATCGATTTTAAAAGTGGCTGACATAAGTGGGTATCAAGGGATGTATTTATTAATGTTGTAACAGTCGGGATTATGGCATGAAGGCAGGATTTAAGTCAAACCAACGGTACCCAAGGATTTTCTGGAGAGACACAGTACCAAAGGAATCCAGTCTTCATCTCAGGTCACTGGATAGCATCCATGTCTCACAACCATATAGTAAGACAGGAACCACCAGGACTCTAAAGACTTGGACCTTTGTCCTTTTGCATAGATATTGGGAGCGCCACAAACCCCTTTTCAGCGACCTCATGACCCCCCCCATGCTCTCCCAATCCGTCTACTGACTTTACAGGAAGAGTCACCAGAGACATGAATGTCACTGCCAAAGTAAGTAAACCTCTCAACAAGGTCAACACACTCTCCACAAACTCTCTCTCTCTCTCTCTCTCTAACTAACGAAAACCCTAAACATTTACTTTCAAGTTATGATTATCTAAAAAAAAAATAGTTAAAATTATAGTTAATTTTGTGACATGTGCTTCTTTGTTTATTTGTTATTTATTACATACAGATGTGGGTAAAAGTAGATTTAAAGTTGTGACTATGCGAGGCCATCAATTTGAGCACTTACAAGAATGTATATAAGTGCACAGTGTCATAATGACATTTTTTTGAGTTAATAAAGTTAATAAAGCTATTATGAGAATCACAATTATCTTTTTCCATATGAACAACTGTAAACCTACTTTTGCCCAACCCAGTGTTAATTGCTCAAATTAATGCTATTATAAGAAATACCAATGTAGTGGATTCAGGGAGGGATAGGTGGGAGAGTTTGGGTGGTGCAGGGGGCCCAAGAAAAATATTCTGCTTATGGGCCTAGTTTGGCTAGAGGTGGTGCTGCACATAAGCTACATGACCTATAGAAGAACTTCTATATCCTGAGATAATGCTTATGTATTGCATTTCTAGCATTGCTGTTATTTACATTTATTTCTTTTATTGTGCCATACCAATCTATGTTCGGCAATGGGTATGTAACGGACAATATAACAAAGAAAACTTTTGTAATGCAGGTGAATGGTACAGCACCATTTTTAAAGACACCGCTGTCTAGTATGGATTCAAGGAAGTTCTCCATAGTTCTTGATCTACATATTTATTCATCAGCCTTTCATAAATAACATAATCATCTTTCCAGCAAACAGGGCATGCTAATAAATAATTATTTTTATTTATGTACTGTGCAAGCAGCCCCAAATTCTCCAAGAGCTTCTACCGAGAGACATTCTATAAATGCAAATTTTATGCAGTTCTTCACTTTAACTTGTCGAGGGGAATTGCAGATCAACCCTAATATCCTCAGCATACATCCCTAATCTTTATGAAAGAGCATGTGGGAAGAACAGAGAAGATATAGTCCCCAATGAATACATGTGAGAAACAGTTTCCACTGTAAATTGCAATTATTTTTAACCACTACATGCCATTTTTTTAAACTTGATAACCTTAAGTATATCTTGTAGAGGTTGCAGTCATGGTATAATTTAAATAAGATAACATTCTAGTCCAATGTCAGATCTTTATTTTTTTGTTATCGTTTTTTTGTTGTCTTTGTTATTTGTCTGCTTAAATGCTACAAACTAGAGTTCATTTCAATATATTTGCAGATCTCCTGAGCAAACCCAATCCTTCTTTGAGGCTGTTTGCTTTATGTTTGAAGATACAGCAGCTTTGACCTGGGTTTGCTTCCTGGGTCCTCCCTGCGTGGAGTTTGCATGTTCTCCCCGTGTCTGCGTGGGTTTCCTCTGGGTACTCCGGTTTCCTCCCACAGTCCAAAGACATGCAGGTTAGGTGCATTGGCGATTCTAAATTGTCCCTAGTGTGTGCTTGGTGTGTGTGTGTGTGCATGCCCTGTGGTGGGCTGGCACCCTGCCTGGGGTTTGTGTCCTGCTTTGCACCCTGTATTGGCTGGGATTGGCTCCAGCACACCCCCGTGACCCTGTAGTTAGGATATAGCAGGTTGGATAATGGATGGATGGATACAGCAGCTTCTCGTTTGACTTACTCTTATAAATAAAATGGTTTTTTTTTTTGCAAACTCTAAACCACAAACATGAATTTTTTTAATGAAAAACAAGTCATAGGAAAGATATACTGGGTTAATGTTGTTACACTCAGCATTAAACAGATTCTCAAACCTCTTAAAGCATATCAAAAAAATTCAGGTCTCAGTAAATATAAGAATATATATCTATTAGTGTCAGTACCTGTCTTGTGAAACTTGTTCATTTCATGTAAGAAGAAAAATTTGGCTGTCCTCCATACAGCATTCAGTCAGCAGCAGACAAGGATATAGTGGAGTCAGCAACTAGTCAGTTGTGTTGGGAGGTTATGCTCCCCATAAAAGTGAGTAATGCAGAATAAAAATAAATAAATAAGTTAATAGTAAATACCTATATTTAACCATTTTGACTATGCTAGGACCATCCCTAAAAAAATCAGGAGTTAAAATACTTCTACAGAAATTTTGTGGAGGGTTTGGAGTCATAAAGTCATCAAGTCATCAGAGACCATCATTAAACTATAAATAAGATATATTATTAACATATATTACACAACAGTCAGAATCGCAGTGTTCTGCTTTTGATTGCAAACCACGATGTTTCATTTCAGTCCCTTTGGTAATCTGTGTTTTATGGGATGGTTTTATTCAAATGATGAATTACAGACTTTTTAAAAGTTTTCAGGGAAAGTAGACACGAATCAGAAATGAATGAATGCCAAGTGTCAAACAGTGTGCCTACCATCTTACTTGTGAAACAGCGTGTCAATGCTTTCCAGTAGAACTGACCAATAAGAAGCCAACAATGTGTTACATTGATTGACTCCACACTGCTATGGACCTGCACCCCTGTTGTTAAAAGCATTTGTGAAGTGGACAGCACCTTTATCAAGCTGACTGCTAACAACACATTGGGAGAATTTTCTGTTCCATATGCTAACAACAAGTAAACTCGAATTTTAGAGAAAATACCCTTTTCATTGTGAGTTTTGCTCATTAAAAAATTGCACTTAATTAGTATATTAAAATAACATGGTCAGAACTAAGTTTAATAGTTGTCACTGTGACGGTCAATGTGTTAAGTTTTATGAACACCTTAAAAATGTTTTCAAAGGCAGCAAGCCAATATAGATGGATAGGTAGAATTCTATTTGAAGGGGAAATGTGGCTTATTTCAGAATGTCTTTAAATAAATAAATGCTTAAATAAATAGATAAGTAAATAAATACATATACAAACAGACTGTGGTCTGAACAAAGAAGAAAATTAAAAAGAAAGACAACATCTGACTTGTCTGTCACATTCACAGTGGTGCATTATGCAGGCTTATGGCTATTGGTATAAAGGAGGCCCAGTAGCATTTCTTGACACACTTTTGCTAAATAATTCATTGGCTGAAAGTACTCAGTGTTAGTGTGTCAGAGACAGGATGTGCAGCATTGTTCATAATGGCACTCAGTTTGATTTAACTCCCTCTTTTCCTACTATCTCAAGGGGGTCTAGAGTGTGTCCTATAACTGAGCTTGCCCTTTTACGCATAATTAGCTTGTTGATTTGGTTGGCTTCTCTTGATGTTACCAGCCCAGCACACCACAGCATAGAAAATTCAACTTTACAGAGTTAGAGAAGATGTGAAGGATGTCACTTCCCATATTGAAGGAATACAGTTTCCTAAGGAAAAAGAGCTTGCTCTGCCCTTTCTTATATAGCTTATCTGTGTTCTGACACCAGTCCAACATGTCATTAATGTGGACCCCCAAGTACTCTTAGGAGTGGACCACCTCTACAGTCACTCCCTGAATAGTGACTGGACATAACGGATCTTTGGTGTGTTAAAAGTCAGTATGTTTGAAACTCTTCTTCCACTATTAAAACAAAATATGCAAAGCAACAGACTAGTACTGTTTGCACAAATGGACAAACTGATAAATGGCCATAGTGATCATAAGAGGTAGTATTTTTAACATTTAATGCAGAAATAATTTGTAAACAAAATTGTAGCTAGCTTTTTAGAAACATTTCTGTCTACTAACAGCTTGCACCCTCTCCAAACTGAAGTATAATGCTTGCCCTCCTAAGAAATAGAAAAATCACTTATTTTATTTTACAGTAGTTCAGTATTTCAGTCATTGTTTATGCATGGTGCTAATGAATCTGGTTAGCCAATTTTCTTGTTATGTATTTTAGCAAATTCTTTTTGAGGGGTTATTTCCGTGTTCATTTAGTAAAACTGAATATATGCATATGCATTTTTTAAAATACGTTTTGACTTAATTTTTTATTAAGAATAAATATTTGTTTTTATTGTACTGTCTGTGCTGCCTAGATTTCCAGTAATGCAATTATTTAAACTGTTATTATGTACCTTAAAACAATGCTGGGCTTGGATTTTCTTTTAAAAACATGATTCGAAAGCAACTAAATTGAATCTAATGTAAATTAAATTGTTAATTATATACAAACAAGTTAAGAGGTGTTTTAGAACATAAATACCTGGAAAAGAAGCACTGCAAAATACTTAGAGCACTCTTTTGCTAAAAGCATCAATCACAATGCACAGTAATCCCTTTAACTCAACAGAACGAAAGCACATCTCCTGCAGAGCTCTCTGTGTACTAAATAATCCTTAGTAAGATGTCACAGTAAACAGTCTAAACATGCTCAGCAGGGGCAAATGAAGTGTACAGCAGCAGTAAGGAAAAGGGCAAAACCTTATCCTGAAAAGTATTATTCAAGTGCAAACTTTTGAAAGTAAAATCTAAGGTCTCTTTAGACAATAACAGAGTTTTTAGTATTAAAATACAGTACAATGTGAATGTTAGTACTTCACAAGAGCTTACAATTTAGCTATTCAAAAGTATGTATGTCATAAATTGACTAGGGTATATGCTTTTGCCGTGTTTCAGTGCTTTAGATCTCATAGCCTTTCAGCTGGTAAGAAAACTATGCCCACTCAAGAGACCTCTTGAGAGATGGCATAGTTGAAAGTCTTGGGTAGGGATAAATTCCAGAATTTAGGTGTAGTCAGGGTTAGTATGCCTAGCCAGGGTCATCTGAATGGAAAATGTCTGGTATTAGTTACTGCTAGCCGTATCATACTGACAATGAACGCCTTGCATATCGCTGCTTATTTTTGTAGAATAGAGGTGGTGATGTTGGGTGAGATCTTTTCAGTATATTGCTTGATGAATTTAGCGATAACCCCAGCAGCACCTATGATGATAGGAACTACTTCTGTGTCTGTTTTCCAAAGCCTTTTAATCTCATTTCAGAGCCAATGGTAGTGCTCTAATTTATGTTCAATCTCTTATATATATTTCTCTTCTGGTTTCGTCCTACTTCCACTTCAAAACCGGTCCCGCCCACACGCAGCCGACATGGTATTTCTCAATTTCTATTTGTCCTCTTCCAAACCCTTCCCCACACTGCCTGTGGCTTCTCTTCAAAACCGGTCCCGCCCACACACAGCCGACACGGCATTGCTCAATTCCTATTCGTCCTCTTCCACAGATAACTCAACCTCCTGGCCACGGACCATACTGTTTTAAAATACACGTGCAAATTTATCATCAAATCTCTCCACTATAAGCTAACACTTCTACCTCTCCAGGATATGGACAGTTGTATGTTTTTGACACAGCACAAGCTACTGAAGTATGCTTACAAAATAAAGCAAACTCTGCATGCAGTGAAAATTTACTTCTCCAGCTAGATTCCATGCTCAGAACCATCAACCCCTTGGCTAAATCATACAAACACATGCATGAAATTTCTCAGTCCAATCCAACAGCATCTTTACAAATGGTTTTCAAGGAAAACCCTGGGCAGGATTTACGACAATACAATGCCCCCCGACATGTCACACTAATGTTGCAGCGATTTTCGTCGGAGAAGATGGCGAACCCCCTGCCGAAAGGGACATTTGCATCTATCCCAGAGGAAATTCCTGTAAACAGATTTCCACACTCAATATGAATTGCAATCCTATGGTTTACCCACTTTTATTCCCTTACAGAGACATTGGCTGACACAAAGATTTACAACATGTTCCTGATAAAAGAACCCCCAACTGAATTAGGCTTACTCAATGGCAGTTTTACACGAACAGATAATCAATGAGGAATACATTTAGTATTTTGCATTCCAGTGGCAAACTATTCCAACAGTACGTCGTAGATGCGTATGTTAAAACAGAGGGTGCGTGTCTCAACTATCTCAGATTACATCAACAAGATCTGTGCATGGAACAATACAAAGGACTATCAGACGCACTGCAAGCAAAGGCTGAAAATAACAATGTATGTGTAGGCAAAATTATCATATTACCATCCACATTTCCAGGAAGTCCAAGATACATGCAACAAAACTATTGTTGTACGTGGCTTTTTCTACAGTTAGATCTTTTGACTCATTATCTGTCATCTCCAGCAAACCACCTATTCACAACTGCATCTTTCAAGAAGTATTTCTTTCTTTTTGATTTTTGAATTCCTTTCTCACCGTTTTCCGTTCCTATTCTTACACCGCCATATGCTACAGCGGGCATTGGCTAGTTTGTTATAATCCAACAGCACCAAGATATCTATTAAAAAATTTCTGTTGGTGGATAGATTTGTATAAGTGATGTCTGGTTGGCTGGTATTAACCGTGACATCTGTTTGAACAGGGAGATCCTAGTGAATCTTACATGTAGTATTTTCCAGGATTTTATGCTCTTCCAAACTCTATCTCCACCATTGCCTTGGCACTTGGAAATTGTTATCCTTAGCTAGAGTCCAGTGCATATATTTTACCAAATTTTTGTGATGCCATAAATAGGACGTATTGGTCAGTGTTTCACAAGTACTGACAATGTGATGATTGGTAGCATCACATTTTTAAATAGGTGATGCAAAATATCTTCTTTTGGTTGTTTGATGATTTGTCTTATGTAGTATTTAGTTTTAACTGCCTCAAATTAGATTAGATTAGCATCCAGTTGAGTGACCCCTGAATATCAACGCGTTCCTTCTCAACATAGTTTTGAAACTGTCCGTGCTTTGATTCCCCTTTCCAGCTATGATCACGTCGTTGGTTTTGTGATTTCTTCATATATATACTGTATATACCTCTTGTCTCTTCAGTTAAGATTAAGTCTGGAGAAGAATGTTTGACAGTCTCTTTGGATAGAATATTTAGACTTTTCATGTCATGTGATCTGATAGCACGGACAACCTCATCCTCTCTTCTTTTCAGATATAGGGCATGGGGCATGTTTGATCACTGTCTTTTAGTAAAACGACTTGGTATTTATGAGTATTCTCCCGCCCTTCCCTATTGCTAGATATAACCTCTCTACATCGGCTTTGGCTTGGTGGTAATGACTGAGAGTGAAAAGTCTGCAGGTTCTTGTGTCAAGCAGTTGAATTTCAGATAACTTTCAATTGACTATTGAAAAACTGTAGGTCAATATGGGAATTGCCTTAATCATATTTTGGGGGTTTAGTTGCCAAGATCTTCTTTAGCCTTTTGCAATATTCCACTTTGAAGTTCAAGCTGATTTCTTTGTAAATTTTGGCATATTCTTTTATTCCCAAATATTTATAGGTCTGATTGGGTAGTAACTCCTCAAACTCCTGGCCCCAAAGTAGTATGTGTCCTTCAACTGAAATTATTGGCTCTTTTCAGATGGAGTACCTTGCATTTTGTCGAAGCCAAAACACATGCCGAAATCCTAGGTGAATATTTCCACTGAGTCCAACAGCCTGTTAAGCTCTTGTGGTCCTCTTGCATAGAGCTTTAGGTCATCCATATATAGTTGACTAGCTGCCCCCCTCAGCTCTGCCCGCATGGTATTGAAACAGGAAAAACTTTAAAAATCAATAAATAAATAGGTATTGCTAGCTAAGCGGAGTTAAGATACCCTCCAAAACGTGGCAAGAGGTAGTCTGACACGAATGGAGTCTGGCGCATGACTGAGGAGGGCCCCACCTGGCTCCCCACTCCTGACATAACGTTTCCCCACCCACCGACGGTCCACAGCCTCTGTCTTGGATTAGCACAAATAAATCACTGCCGCAAGTGAAGTATGACACTTAGTGCGATGAGAGAAGTTGCTAAAATTAACCAGAATGTTTAAGGAAGTTATTGAAAAAACCCAATCTAAATCCATTAAGTTCTCTTGTGAAAAGCAGACAAACATACAGACAGACAGATGTTGGATTTTATATATATGGAGATGATTGAGATTACTATGACCTTTGACTTTGTTTCACATATTATTTATGAAGCCAGAATTATAGAAAGTGGATTCAATGCAAAGCAAAAGAGGAGAAGGGACAGCGAATCTTCTTGAAAAATCCCTCCCTTTAATTTGATTGTCTGTAGCTATTAATCTGGTGGTGATTTGTGCACTCATTACTGCATGCCATTTGTCCATTGCCCTCATTTGAAACTTGGCAAGACTTTGTACAGCTCTAGGGTCTTGATTAGCCATCCGTGTTGAACTGAGTCATACACCTTTTGATAGTCAGTCCACATCATGCTTAGATTTTTATGACCATTGTTGGCGTCCTATAATATGGCTTTATTTAGTATAAGATGGTCTCTACATCCTCGAGAGCCTCTGAGACATCCCCTCTGGAATGTTGACGTAATGTTGTTGTTGGAGCAATGATAGTAAATCTTCTCTGCAATAATGAAGGTTAGGATCTTATATGTTGTGGGCAAACACACAATGGGCCACCAGTTCTGAGGGTCATTTGTGTTCTGATTTTTCTGTATAAGATAGACCTGCCAGTAACAAACCAGTCTTCTATTTCCACTCAACCACTGAGGATATCATTAAATTGATTGAGTAAATATGCACAAGATGCTTTGAGATATTTATAAATGAAAATTTTGAGCTTTGTCAATGCCTGGTGTTTTCCAGTTAGTTGCTTTTTTTCAGTGCAATTAACAAATATGTTTCAGAGATAGAATGGAATTGGCTTTGGGTCAGCAGTGAAGCGGATACAGAGATATTCTCAAGCCAACTTACCTTTTCATTATATCTAATAGCAACTGACAATATGCCACCCCAAAATGTCTCAAAATTCCAGCCTTGTTAATATTTCATCACAATGTATATGAGAGTTTCTGTGGAATGCTTTCTCATTGTCTGCAAACTCTCAATTGTGTCTTTGTCATACATTTGATTCCTCGTATAATTTGATATAAGCAGACACAGCTTTGATTTTATGTCTAATCATCTCGATGGTTATGTCTAGTTCTTTTGAGGTCATAATATTAAATAATATTAAATTTGCGAAAGAGACGGTCTTCTTCTTATAATTATTATTTTTTTTATTATTAACTCCAGGTTTAATAGCCAAGCATCCAACACAGAATATAATTATTTAAGTACAGTCATATAAATATGCATGCCCTCAAACCAGAATAAAGAGTCCTAAAATAAACTCTTATCACACACAAAATAAAAGTGCATAGGAGAACACAAAATATTAACCCAATCAATAGATTTAAAACATTGCAATTGTAATTGCACATATCTCATCCAACCTGCCCATTGTCCCAAGTACCAGCCTCTAATGTGTATTATTCAGCTACCAATGGGAGTATCAAGAATTTCAAAAGCATTTACAGAAACATACAATAGTGTAATGTCACACTTCTGTACTAAAGAAAAATTAAAACATTCACCTCTCATTCTGTGTAACAAAAGACAAAGACTGGTAGTGTTTTTTGAACTGTCTATAAACAGTATACTATAGTACAATATATTGTATAAATTGTACTGTTATATACTATTATACAGTATATGTATATATACTGTATATGACCATATAAGCAATTATCTATCCACTGATGAATGATGGTCCATCTCCCCCATGCCATTCCAGACATAAGGGCCAGGTGCATTTCTCATCCACATTATATCTACAAATACATTTATCTCATCCACTCATTTTTAATTTTGATGCCTCCATGGTTGTTTCTTGATGAAAATGTATTGCAAAATGCCCGACATCCATCTTCTATCTTTTCAGGCTATAAGACCAGCACATTTCCATTGCATCTTCTTTACAGTCTCAACAACAGGATCTGATCCATTCATTTCTCATTCTGGTGCTTTTATTAACTCCCAGCATTCATCATTCATTGCTGTTTAAGGTAGTTTCATCATTCAGGTTACACATTTCACATCCATATACCTTCTTCTAGCGTTTATCTCCCACTAATGAAGAGTCCACTGCCTCTCACGTCAATCTCCACTTATTCCGATCTAAGGAAAGAGGCCCAGAGGTGTTTTAGCCATCTACTAGGTTTCACTGCAGATCACGTGGATGTACCATCAGAAGCATGGTTTGTTCATTTTATCTGTGATTTGTGCCACTCTCATAATCCTTTCCATGTCTTCATTCATATCATGATTGAGCCAGGTTAGACCAAGTATCCAGCAGAGCACCTGCATTTCCATGATGTGACATCTGGGAGGGTGTCACCTTCAGAGAAGATAAGCAAGAAATGGTACTGGAATTGGGTGACTTCTTTGAAGTGTTTGCCATTCACGCAGATGATACCATCCCTCTGCACGCTGCAGTCCATGGACTCAATCTTCTTGATGTTAAGCTGCAGCCAATTCACTTTCAGTTATGATGCACACTGTTGTGTATGGAGATTGAGGGTTTGGTGTGTTTCCTTCGAAAGTAGTATGTCATTGTCATACAGTGTCTATGTGTGCTGTGTTTAGATATCTGCCATGACCATGTTCATGCAAAGGATAAATAACAGAGGAAAGAGGGCTGATCCTTGTTAGATGCCCATCCAAATGGTTAATGGTGGCAGGACTCCAGTAGGGACATCATACAACACTTATGATGTTGTCATGGAGGAGTTCGGTCCAGATCACATAAGCTTCAGGAATGCCATGACATCGAAGGTCATGCCAAGGAAGATAGTGAGGGACTCTATCAAATGCTTTCTCCAGGTATAGGAAAGCCATATGAAATTGTTTGTTCTTCTTGCTATGCCTCTCCATTAGCAGGCAAACAGCAGGAATATATTTATATCAGCCCAACTACAGACAGACACCAGGACACACGGAAGTCCAAACACATGCTTTTATTTGTTTTTACAATGCACAGTCATTTGCACAGCAGACACAGTGCTCAACCCACCAGCACTATTGCTCACAGTCATTTTCTTTCTTTCTTTCTTTCTTTCTTTCTTTCTTTCTTTCTCTCTCTCTCTCTTCTTCTCTGCCTCCCCCACTCCTCCACTTGCAAGCTCTGTCCTCTGCCTCCCAACTCCGGCTCCCCGAATGAAGTGAGGTGTCCTCTTTTATAATGAACCCGGATATGCTCCAGGTGCTGCCTGACACTTTTCCTGCAGCACTTCCTAGTGTGGCAGAAGTGTTGCAGTCCAAGGCTCCGGGATTGTCCAAACACCCCCTGGCTATGGCCACAGTCCCCAACAGGACTGAGCTTCCAAACTTTATTCCCGTGGCCCCATTGCAAACTGGGGGGGGCTGCCCTCTAGTATTTCGGGGAAGGTATTGTCTCTCACCCAGACCGTCCATCCTCCAGGCGTCCCAACTGGGCTAGAATCCCAGTTGTCCGGCACTATATATATATACACACACATGTTGTCAGAAACTCGACACAGAGTCATGGAAAGGTTTGGGGCAGCCACCTGTATAATTGGTTTCCTGGCTGTAAAGTCGAACAAATGAATACAGCACTGATGTGCACAAAACTGAGTCCAGAACAGAACTGAGAGAATAGGGAAAAGGTGCAGGCTTTAAAAGGGGAAGACAGGAAGTAAGATCATAAGGTTTGGGCTCATTAAGGTCTTCAGCCATTGGTTCGTGCCCGGACGTGACATCACAGGGGCCGGAGCCGGCATGGTCTCCTTCCATAGGCTCGGTCCCGGTCAAGAGAGCCAGGTGGAATCTCCCATGAATGGTCTGCAAGCAAGGGAGAAAAAGAGTCAGTGCACTCTGCCACATCCCGGTATGCCTCGGAACTGCCCTTACTCAAGCCCTTTAGCTGCCTCCCATGCGCACATGTGTGACACTGTATAAAAGAGTGCAATGACACAAATACATCAAAGCACTATGGTTCCAACCAGGAAAACCCCTTTTAACTGACAAAGGCAAAAGAAAGAAACTAATTAAGGATACAAAGAAGTATTAATATTTATCTAGTGTGGTTATCTAATAGAAAACGACCAACTTTCAGTCTCCAACATTCTTTTATATCAGTATAACAGAAAGAATATCTCCTGGTGTAAGTGATACTTTGTTCCAATTGTTCTGGGTCAACATTCTCCAAAACACATAGATGGATGTTAAATGTGCTTTTTCTTTCTTTTTTCAGGAGCTCTTCTCCTTCATTTTAGTTGCCCCTTGTGGTTGGAGGCAGTACTGTGCTTTCAAATTAAGTGGTTCTATATTTCTAGTATACAATTTACATCTACTTGGTAGTTAGTGATCAGTTGACCTGAGCAAGATGAATTACTGGCTTTATGTAGATCTCTCTTGCTCATTCACCTTACTTCATTTTACCAAGGTCTGGACTTGTGGCACCCTCATCGAGTTTTGATAAAGATGGTCTACCACTCTTACAGTCCAGTACCATGTTACTGTTCGGAGCAAAAGGGATCTCTCCAGCCTTTGTTATGGCCACACTGTTATGGCAATGCGGGCCATGCTATATGAAACAGAAGTCACAGCCAGGCCAAAAGCAGGGAAAGCATATAGAGAGCATAGTTTTTGTTTGCTAAAACAAACAAAAATAAGTAATACCAGCCTTTCCTACAAGGGTAGGACACACAAATTAATCACTTGTAGTTCTGTATGTTAATACTAACACTTAATGCCTTATGTTAGATTTGTAATCTAATGTGTCAAAATCCACTGAAAATTTGCCTTGGTGTAGTTTAATGTATTTTGTCTCTTCTTAGTTGCATTGCATGCAAAGAATTACCCACAGTTTTAATATCTTTTTCAAATATCTACTGTAATAAGTGGAGACCAGAGGCATGGAAAGGTTTGGGGCAGCCA
>JANRMT010062795.1:2285030-2314074 GCA_026402145.1 Polypterus bichir lapradei
GAGTGAGTGAGGGCTTTGCCTTTTATTAGTATAGATTCCAATCATTCCATACAAATCAATCAATTTTTACAAAAAGTAGAATTGAGAACAAGTCGACCCCCACCCCTGAGAGAGAGAGCAAGGCAAACGGATTAAAAGTTAAGGCTTGAAAGTTTGAAAAGCCAATATAGATGAATGGAGAAGAAAAAGAAATACAGAAATAATTGCTTCCTCTGTGCTTTAAAAGCTTATTTTAAGATATTACTGATTAGATCCTGCCATGTTTTGAAAAAAATCTGTAAAGATCCTCTAACTGAGTATTTGATTTTTTCCAATTTCAAATAGTATAAAACATCGGTTTCCCATTGACTTAAAAGAGAAGAGTTTGGATTCTTCCAGTTTAGCAGAATAACTCTGCGTGCTAAGAGTGTAGTGAATGCAATCACAGTTTGTTTGTCCTTCTCCACTTTAAACCCATCTGGAGGAACCCCAAACACTGCTGTTAATGGGTTAGGAGGGATTGTGAGACCACAGCTGTCTGAAAGGTATTTACAAATTTTGTTCCAGTTTTAAGCACAGGGAAAAAATGAACATTTGAAAAAATCCGTAATTTAATAAACCACCAAGAAAAGTAACATTGCAACAATGCACACTACGAACCGATCGCTGTAAACAGAAGTGAAAACAAAATCAAGCCCAGTGCATTCTTTAACTGCCTTCCTACCTTATGTGTCCAGCTCTGTCTCTCGATGCCTGTGTGTGCCTCTCTCTCTCGCGCTACCTGTGTGTGTGTGTGTTTCTCTCTCACACTGCCTGTGTGTGTGTCTCTCTATCGCGCGCTGCTTGTGTGTGTGTCTCTCTCGTGCTGCCTGTGTGTGTGTGTGTGTCTCTCTCGCGCTGCCTGTGTGTGCATGTGTCTCTCTCGCGCTGCCTGTGTGTGTGTGTCTCTCTCATGTGTGTCGCTCTCTCTCGCTCTGTCTCTCTTGCTCGCTGCACAGGAAATGCACAGGGAGAGACTAAACATGTACAAACCGAAAGGGAAACTGGCTTGTTCATATAACGAGTGTTTGGTCGTGAACCAAGGCAAAAGTTTGGTGAACTTTTTGGTCGTACACCGATTTGTACATGTACCAAGATGTTTGTGAACTAAGGTTCCACTGTACAAGCGTTTAGTAGAAACAGTAATCCATAATTCTTCACAGACACCTTCATTTAAAGAAGTTGACAGAATCACTATATTGTGCAGATTCAAGAGGTGTCAAAAACGCCAAGCAACACCTTAAAATAAAGTAAAAAATGATTAGCACTGTAATTAGTGATTATGTTGTTATTTGTTATAATATTTACTTCTCTATCTATCTATCTATCTATCTATCATGTTTGGAACAGTTGGCATCACAGGTGTTTGTGATTACTCAGGTGTGTTTCATTGCTTCAGTAGTGTAAGCATAAGATGCCAGGGCTTGCTTCTACCTAAAGACTTGCTTAGGAGTCTGTAGTTCCTATTGTTGAACATGAGGACAAGAGCTGTGTCAAAGGAAGTCAAAGAAGCCATCATGAGGTTGAAAATCAAGAATAAAACCATTCGAAACATTGGTAAAACATTAGGATTAATTAAATCAACTGTTTGGAATATTGTTAAGAAGAAAGAACCTACTGGTGAGCTCAGTAATCACAAAGGGATTAGTAGGCCAAGAAAGACCTTGACTGCTGATGACAGAAGAATCCTTACTATGGTAAAGAAATAACCCTAAACATTTGTCTGAAAGATCAGAAACAGTCTTCAGGAAGCAGATGTGTACAGTATGTGTCAACGACGACTATCCGCAGAAGACCTCATGAACAGAAATACAGAGGCTACACTGCAAGATGCAAATGACTAGTTAGCCACAAAGACAGGATCACCAGATTACTGTTTTCAGAAATGTACTTAAAAGAGCCTGAAAAATTCTGGAAAAAGGTCTCATGGATAGACAAGGCTAAGATTAACCTGTATGAGAGTGATTTCAAGAGGAAAATTTGGAGACAAAAAGGAATTGCCCAAGATCCAAAGCATAATGCCTCATCTGTTAAACATGGTGGTGGGGTATTATGGCTTGGGCATGTAAGTTTCAATAAATGCCTACAAACTCATTGAATGGTGCTTCATCCAATGACAGGATAATGATCCCAATCATACTGCTAAGGCATCACAGGAGTTTTTCAAAGCTAAAAAAATGGAAAATCCTTGAATTGTCAAGCCAGTCATCTGATCTCATCCATCTGAGCATGTTTTTAATATGTTGATGAGAAAACTAACAAGCAGGAGCTGAAGATTGCTGCATTAGAGGATTGGCAGAGCATCACAAAAGAATGTTCTCAATACCTAGGGATGTCTATGAATCACAGATTTCAAGCATTCATTGCATGCAATGTATATGCAGCAAAGTACTAAATATAACTGCTTTAATTTACCTGCCATTGCTATATACCAAACATTATGGTGCTGTGAAATGGAAAGACCATGTAGAAAAGGTGTTGTCATTTCTACATGGTTTGTCTGAAATGTATACAAATGCCCTTAAATTAAAGTCCGCAATGTGCACTTTAATCATGTGTGAATGGTTTCATTTTTAATTTTAAACTGTGGAGAAGAGGGAGTAAATCAAGGGAAAATATGTCTTTGTCCCAAACATTATCGAGAGCACTGTTTCTATCTATCTGTAATTTCTTCTATATCTACTGTACATGTTACTACCATACGTTTTGAAAAGTATGCAGGTTTCCATTATTTATATTTAATGGAATAAGTTACAAGCAATGCCTCTTTTACAATTTTAGTTTTTGTTTGGACAAATACCTGAAAGTAGGCCACTGGCCTTATCCCCATTCCGGCCTGACTCCTTGTTTTTGGTGTTTTAAGGTACTAGTGAATAAGCCGCATTGTAGAATTCTTGCAGTGCCAGTACAGCCAAGCTGAATGTTTAAATAGTCTAATTAAATTAACTTAATCTAAGCTGTTATTTTGAATTTATTTGTACATATTAAGTTTTGTTTGGAAGAGTATGCAAAAGGGCTAAACAGTGTTAGAAAGCATAACAGTTTTCAACTGAAAGAAATTGTTATTTTCAGGTGAACAAGTCTTCAATTACTTCAATAATTGGATAGGGTGTTGAAACTAGAGAAATTAAATATGTTCCTGTTTTTATATCTGAGTAAGCTTTATTTTATAATGGTGCTGCATAATAAACAGTAATTGTGTCATGGAAATGACAAAAATATGCAACAAGCTGGCAAGGGGTTGCTAAGGACACAAAGAAAATTAGGTAAAAACTCAATTAGGAACAAGTCTGACAGAATAAGTAAATGTAATTTAAAAGCTAACTTGAGAAATAAGACTTAACTTGGTTGAAATATACCTTACCTGATTAATTGATGAAGCGTACATAATTTATCTAAAGGGACCAAAATGAAAAGAGAAAATCTGGGACTGGGGAGAGGCTAAGAAAACCACCTACAGTGTCAGGTGGCTTCCGAAAGATTTATTTATAGAACACATGGAATCCTGTTTCACATTACACGAAGCAGAACGCATGAGAGCAGCCTTTAAAAAA
The DNA here is from genome assembly GCA_026402145.1 of Polypterus bichir lapradei. Classification (NCBI taxonomy): domain Eukaryota; kingdom Metazoa; phylum Chordata; class Cladistia; order Polypteriformes; family Polypteridae; genus Polypterus; species Polypterus bichir. The sequence goes on from JANRMT010062795.1 coordinate 2,288,603, forward strand.
GAAGTTAAGACACAGGGTTACTAGATTTTTATGGGTGGGTGTTCCTAAACCTAAAAGCTATTCCAGGCGTTATCCTGGAAGTAACTTCAGGATGGGCTTCAAAGACTGCTGTCTGCCACAGACCCACTAAGCTTGGGAGATACGATAGGGTAAAACCCTGGTTGACAGGTAGAGAAGCAAGGAAAAAAGAAGAAGAAACTTTAGCATATGACTAGTAGAGTTTTGGTCCATTTGATATTGTATTTTGGACAGCCACCCCATCTTATAGTTAGGGACTAAACTCTGGCCTTATTCAGAACTACTGGAGCAGGTGATGTTTATTTGATGTTTTTTCTCCTTTGATAATCTCACCCATGTGTGTTTCTGTAATAAATACAGTTTTTGATCTAGTAAAAATATAAAATAATACATTTTACTTATATTATTATTTGCAGCCAGTGTAAAGATGATAGCATTGGAGTAATATGAGTATAACTATATATTTTTGTAATGACATGTGGAGTACTATTTTGGATCAACTGTATCTTCAAAAGTCTTTAGTGAGGCACCAGCCAAAAAATAGATACCGTAATCGAGTTAAGATGATATGAAGACATGAATCAATTTCTCTGACTGTTCAAGTTTTACTTTTTGAGAAAATAAGAAGTTTAGCAGTGTGAACCAAGGTGAATGAAATTTGAAACAAAATTGTAAGTCTGGTTTCTAACCAGACAAGGTAAAGTAATCAAGTGACCATTAATAGTAACATACAGTAGATAGCTTGTGTTTTTTTTTTAAATCTGGCAAGGAGTACCCACAAATTTGAATTCATATTAGCCACTGTTCAACTGCAAATAACTGTCACTCAACCAGCTCTGGATATCTTCCAAGGACTGAATATCTGAAGACAATGCAATATGAGCATTGAAAGAAGTCTGAAGATAAATCTTTGTGTCATCATTGTAGCAATGAAAGGACATATTATGCCATTGTAAGATTTAGCCCACGGGTAACAAATAGATCAAAAGATGACTGGCCGAAATTTTGACCCCTGAGGAACTCGAAGGACTCAAGGCTGTGGTTTGATTTATGGTTTCCTAAGGCAACACATTCTGTCCGTCCAGTGAGGCAACACTCAAAAAACAATACCAGAAACTCCAGTGACTTTCAGGCATTATAGTAAAATGTTATAATCAACACTTTCAAAAGCAGTATTCAGATCTATTAAAATGAGGCGACTTGAAGACTCGAAATCTGCTGCCATATGGAGGTCATTGATAATCCTGACTAATGTAGTCATGGTACTGTGGAATGTTAAGAAGCCAGACTGGAACACTTTATACTCTATAATAGTCTAAGTGGAAATGAAACAATCTTCTCAAGTACTTGATTGATTGGCCTTCATCATGTAGTTAATTGTTGAAAACAGAAGCTTAGAATTTTTATTATCAGTATTTATGAGCATGGATCTAGCCAATTTACTCTAAGTGCTGCACAGAAGAATTGTTGATACAGTTTAAAAGTCTGTTGATGCACAGTTAATTCTGACTGCCTTCATCGGCACTCTAACCTACAGCTTAGTTGTGCAGTGAAACTTAGAGAAGAATGACAGAAGGATATAATATGTGTCCTCATATTGTTAAGGCTGTTTAATAAAATATGCAAATGAAGTTGTAAAAAATCTTCTAATGATAGTGCATAATAGTAGATAGAAAAGACAGTGGATAAGAAAATATAAAAAGACCAGTATAAACAGTTTTCACATCTCAGAAAGTGACAGCACTTTGGCTGCTGGAAGCAGGTGAAGAAAATAAATTATCTAACGTCACCATAATATTTTCTAAGACATTACTAACAAAAATGTCACTAGTCATGGCAGGGTTCTTGCTTATGTGTGGAACTATTCGCAAGTGGAATTAATTGGAGACGTTTAGTGCCCTTCACAAACTCAGAGGCAAGTGAACAACTAAGGGCATCAAAATGAATTTTAAATTCACTTAATAAGATTTGTGAAAGTAAGTTAAGGAAAACTGAGAAAAATGTTCTAACTTTAAAAAATATAGTATTAGCCATAGGTGGAAAATAAGAATAATAATCAGTGGCTGAGAATGTAACCATTTTAAAGCCACATTTAATTTAATTTTAAATTTAAAAAAATCTATGAAAGTCAGAAGTTCAAAATATTTACAAACTGATAAAGTTTTTCAGAGGCATGAAAAGTCAGTACCATGGTCAGTAGGCAAGACATCACATTAATAAATACATTTCTCAATCACTGAGTATTCAATAATGTCATGTTTATGGAACATGATGGCTGATAGTTTGTTTCTAAAAACCACAAAGATTGTTTTTAACCAGTCTATATAAACATATTAATAATATGAACCTGCTGGGATTAATTAAAAAGAATTGCTGAAATAGACATCTGGTATGTAGAAATTGTGTAACTAGTTCTTAAATGAAGTGAATAATTGTATTTGTGAATGCCAGATTCATTTCGTAGCTTTAAAACAACTTTCCGATCTGTGAAAGGCACCTAACTGTTTGTAAGACACAAACTGTAAAGCTGAGTAAACTGTCATGCTAGATGATTTGGCTCTAGGAGTGTTTGAACATTTATTAAGAAAAATGAAGTCTTAGCTTGGCAAACCAATACCAGCTGTTGTGAGCACTGAGGAAACCAAAATGACTGGATAGTACAGAGGATTGGAGAGTGGTACAGGAACAAATAAAACAACATCACCATTTGTCTGTCCAGGTAAGTAATATACAGAGACAATGCAGCACTGCATGGCAAGTATTTAATGCTGATGGATAAAAAAAATTGATTGCTTTCAGGATGTTTTCATTTGTAGGATTTTTTTGTTGGTTTGGCAATGGAAAGCTACTTATTTGACCACATTAAGAAGAAGAAACCAAACCATATTTTCCCAATATAACTTTGGATTTTGCGCTTCTTTGCTCTGAATTATGGTGACATACAGTATGTCCAAATATGTCAGAAAGTATTGTAAAATATATATGACAATTTATGGGTTCTTGGTTTTCTACAACAAACAACCGGTAGCTATCTTTCTTTGAGATGAGTTATTGCAAGGCCTCTAGCTGAACATGGCAACCTTAAAGGAGACAATTCTGCAGAAAGATGACTTTGATATTGCTTGAATGTAGTGTGTGGAGTTGGGACACATAATACTGATAATCTTGGTGCTAAAGTTAATCTTAGTCATTAAATAGGTTAAAGAAGCAGAAGACCTTGAATGGTGTAAGAAGTGAGCAAAAAACATTGGCTTGTGAAGGGCATTGCAAAGCAGGGAGTATTGTCCACAGAAATAAGCTATTTACAAGAGTTAATCTAGAAACACAGACCAACATTGTAACTGATGCAGCAGTTGAAAGAAATATGAGAATGTGACCATTTTCTTGGTGAATAACATAGTTTGGTTGTTTTTTTATATAAAACTACATATTTATTGAAAAAACATTATACCAGACCCTTCTAATTAATTAACCATGCGATGCATTTACAGGTTTTTCTTTTGTACTTTCACTTATAATACAATGTTTAGTTAAAATTAGTTCACAAATGTTGTTAACTCTCTGAGTTAACACCAATAAAAAACTAACATTATTAAAATGGTGAACACGTTAAACAAGACACTCTTTTTAGGGAAAATTGCTGAAAATTCTAGTTTGGCTTTGAACGTAACCCATGTCAAAGTATACATGCAAATGTAAATTGCACAGTATTCGTTGACAAAGTCTCTTCCTGGGTCATTCAAGAAAATTTTTATTTTGCATTTGCAGTGAAGGGTGGTCATTGGCTAAAGTTACTTACGTCAAGTAAACACTTATTGCCACAGTTCCAAAGAACATAAACATTCATCAAAAGAAGTGTCTTTATTTTTTAACTGCCTTTTTTATATTATTTATTTATTTTACTTTTTGTTTTTTAATGTTTGATGTTGTTGTTTGCATTGCTGGTTATACACCTACAGCAACACCACATGTTAAGCACTACATCTTGCATGGTTGGGAAATACTTTTAACTAAATACTTTTAACTGTGCCACCGTGTATAATATTCAATACAGTAATTGATCATAATATGTCTCTTTATTGTTAAATACTTAAATACTTAAGTTAAATGCTTTTAATTGACTTTTAAAGGTAATTTCTTCATGAACTTTAATATTTAACTCTTTGAGGGCTGAATATTTTTTCCAGAAAACTCAGTTTTCTGAAAAGCACACAAAGCAATGGTTTCACACATAAGTCAACATAAAATGTCTGTTGCTATGTGCTGTGGCTGCTGTTGGCGCACTTTAGGCATCTCTGGCGGCAGTAGCTGCGTTGGGGACACCTTGATGGTCAGCAGGAATTCACGATGGGCCAGCTGCCTGGCTGTCTTTGCACAGCAGGTGGGTGGAGGTGATGGTCGCAGTGTGATGCAATCTGGTTTGTACCTCTTGCCATCATAAGTGGTGGTCCTCCCAGGCAAACGATGCTGTAGGCGCATCAGCTACATGAAAGTGTTCAGCACCACAATCAGCTGGGGACCGATCAGATGATGCTGGTACCTCTCTTTCGTTTTTGATCTTCAGATCACTTGCATCAAACTCAGAGTCCTATTCAACTAAAATTACGTAAAATGTCCATGGAGTATTTTGCTTTGCACATTTGCTTTGGTCTCTTGCCAGATGTCAGTGCCATTTTAGAGGTTGTTTGCTCTTCGCTACTCATGTACACATAGGGAATCGAGGTTAAATCAACAAAGCTATGTAACTTTCCTTCTAGTAAAGAGAATCAAACTAAAACGTAAAGGTGAGTTTTGTTGCAGTTTACAGCTGATTACCGCCCTCTATTCCTAAATTTTGACAAAAGTCGACATCAGCCCTGAAAGAGTTAAATAAAATGACAGTACTTTATACAAGGTTGATCTGTAGTTATAAATGTGCTAAAGAATAAGAAAAGTATAGAGAAAACTAACAACAGTACCACAGCAAGTACTGTAGCTCAATTTAAAGCCAGTCAGAAGTATCGAAGACACACACTATATATTGCCTGTCATTTGTCCATTAATGTAACTGTTGCCATATTTATGTTCATCCATCCATTTCAAATGTGATTTTATCATAGACTGAGTTTCTGGACTCTGACCTATCTAACCAGTAAAAGGAGTAAGGTATAGGATATGACACATTACATTACTTTCTTTGCAATTTTCAGTTGTAGCCTTTGAAGGCAGAGCTCAGCATTCTCCTGTGAAGCCTGTCATGTAATGTAACTAATCCAACAACTTACTATAAGTAGTTTGTGACTCGCTCCAATAAAATCAACAGTTTTGATTTTGTCTTTAGTCGCTCGTATGTGCGAGCTGTGTGTGCATGAAAACTAATAACTAATGAATGCTTATCCGGAAATGCTCTTTCAGTGATGAGGAATATGTCGTGTTTTGGACCTCACTAACAGAATTGAAGTTTGCCTGTCTGATTTCTTATGAGTCTGAGTCTGAACACACCATACCATACGGCTCCACCCAACAGCATATTATTGACTGTCACAAAAAGGGACAAATACGACTGCTCTGAAAGATTGGCACTCTGTTGGTTAATGTGAAATGCTGAGCGATTTTCAGTCATTTAAACAGACATGATCTGATGACAAAGTCAGCAACAGCTGCCAACAATTCAGACCTATCCAAACCTAGAAGTCATGTAATGTAATAACATAACACCCAAAACAACAGAGTTGAACTGTTTCAAACAGAATAAATAGTCAGTATTCAGTGAGCTCATTTATGACCTCTGATATACTCTTTAGTTTGTCATAAATATGGCTTTTTTCATTTTCATTACATTAAGGATTGATGACTTTGCACAGAGCAGGCGCTTGAACGAATGAAAGTGAATGTAACATGTTTATTTTAATTGTAGGTGTTTTATTGCTTTTTATTTAACTTTAAACTATTTCATGTTAGATCAGGTTGACTATAGGATTTGTATGGACAAGACATTAGGTGAGAATGGGTGAATACAGACGATTAGAAGAAAACAAGACTGTCAATGATGCATCATTGAATGAGACAATCAAGAGAGTCATGGCAGATTCTGTGTTCTCTCAAAGAAAGAGAATTTGTTACGATCATATCCCCCACTGAGAGACGAGGAAGCATATCAGTTGAGAATTTTATTAGGACAACCCCCTTAGGTGATGATGGTGTTCTATAACATCCTACACATCTCTGCCTACAATACCTTTGTGGTGGAAACACAAATCAACCCAGCCTGGAACCAGGGCAAGCCTTACATAAGTAGACTCTTCCTGAAACAGTCAGAGAGAGCTCTGGTGTCTCCTATATTCAAAGAGTCAGCCACTAACAGTTTGGTGGAGGTTGTACAGAAAGCTCTACTTCCACAAAAAAACAGACAAATATACAGGCTCTGTTCCCAAAGGAATGTAAAGTCCAGCATTATGTGCACATGATGGATGAGGAGGCAGAAACTCTGAGTTGCAGGTGAACCGTATTTTTATGTTGGTCTTATTCTTCCTAACTTTTACCCTTGGATCAATGGAGCATAATAGTTTAGGAGACATCTCTTTTCCCATGTGCATGCCTTGTGCTTTTGAGCCAATCTTGATCATGCACTACCTATGTTCCCTAACTTTCCACCAATCAGTTTTCTACTTGTGGCTGGAAATGATGGCAAAATGTGCGTATTGGCCTTTGCAAGCCATGAAGGTAGATAAGGTATCAAGTTAGTCAACCTCAAGTTCGTCTTGTGACTGTTTCTGGTTAGGCTTGAGTGATCAAAACAAACTTTTTTAGATTACATATTAATTGAACAGGCACAGTAGAAATTTCCTCAGAATACCAGGAGGTTATTTTAATACATGTTTAATCATTGTAAAGAAATGAAAATATAAAACTGCACACCAAGTCAGTCAACACGTTTTCCTCTGGTTCTTACTGTGGTCAACATAACAACAATTGTGCTTGTTACTCAAAAATGACAAGTAAGGTACAGTAAATAGTTCAAGTGTCATTTTTGATAATGACTAGGAATGATATTAATTAAAGTTGGTTGCTTAGATCACTATATATTTTTGTAATTTCAATCCAAACTATTACAATGGGCCTTCCAACTGTGGACATGACTATTTAAAACAGAATGCTGTCTTTAACACAGCCCAATGGTTAAACTGAAAACATGTTTTTAGAATTCAGTAAGATATTACTGCTGTTTGGAGGGTCCCTATATTAATTATTAATATACAGTAATCCCTCCTCAATCGCGGGGGTTGCGTTCCAGACCCCCCCGCGATAGGTGAAAATCCGCGAAGTAAAAACCATACGTTTGTATGGTTATTTTTATATATTTTAAGCCCTTATAAACTCTCCCACACTGTTAACATTATTAGAGCCCTCTAGACATGAAATAACACCCTTTAGTCAAAAGTTTAAACTGTGCTCCATGACAAAACTGAGATGGCAGTTCTTTCTCACAATTAAAAGAATGCAAACATATCTTCTCTTCAAAGGAGCGCCGTCAGGAGCAGAGAATGTCAGAGAGAGCGCTCGCTAAGAAAAGCAAACAATCAAAAAATCAATATGTGCTTTTAAGTATGCAGAAGCACCGCGATAAGGCGGCATTTTGTAGAGGAGCGTCCGTATCCTCTAGGCAAACAGCCCCTCTGCTCACACCCCCTCTGTCAGGCGCAGAGATAGTGAGAGAGATAGAGAGAAGCAAACAATCAAGCACCGCGCGGGAAGCATATCTTATATCATTGAGGAGTTTTAGTTAATATGTAATACATGCTCTGATTGGGTAGCTTCTAAGCCATCTGCCAACAGCGTCCCTTGTATGAAATCAACTGGGCAAACAAACTGAGGAAGCATGTACCATAAATTAAAAGACCCATTGTCCGCAGAAAGCCATGAACCTGTGAAAAATCCGTGATATATATTTAGATGTGCTTACATTTAAAATCCGCAATAGAGTGAAGCCGCGAAAGTCGAAGCGCGATATAGAGAGGGATTACTGTACACCGTATTGGTATTATATTAATTAAAAATGTGTCATTGTTTACTTATAAGAAATAACTTGTTTTAATAATCAGTTTAGAACCAAAATAAGTATGTTTTCTGTTTGGAAGACAAAGAAACTTTATGAAAGGCAAAAGGCTCCCTGGTAAATGTCCTTATGGAGAAGTGCTTCAAATTTGTTTTCTCTTGGTATTGAAAAAGGGAATAACCTTTTTTTTGCATCTCAGCTAATTTTAATTATTAAACATTATTTCAATATTAGTATATATTGGTTCTGTAGCTGATTTTCACTCCCAGTATAACAGAAAAATGTACTCTTCTAATTTTAACACCCTTGGTACCATCACCAATTAAGATTTATACGTAATATCAAAATACCCCATTAATTTTTGTATATAGTTAAAACTCCTGTTTTGTTTTATTTGGTATTTCTATTAATTCATTTTACTATTCATATTACCCAGTTTTTACAACTAAGGATGTATACTTATCAGCTACACCTCTTTGGAGTTAATGAATGATTTGTCACTTTATTTTTATTTGAACGATAGATAATATACAACAATTTTCCTAGCCTTGTTCAATATAAAATGCATTATACAGTATTAGAAATAAACTTATTTAGTGTCTTGTTCAGTTATGAATGTACATTATATTATATATAATATTTACGCAAACATTGTTTTCCATTAGTTTTTAGCTTCAGCTACCACCTTCAGGACCTTTTAAACTGTTACTGTATATTCCAGAAGCTTTCATTAATCTTATCCTAATTTATTTAGAAATTTACACCTTTGTTGTCACTATTAGCAAACCTATTTTTTCCATGGCTGCTATCTTAACTGCTCTCTTGGGATTTCTAAAAATATTACAAACCATCAGAACTTACCTCTGGTGGGTACTTTAAATAGCTGGCACTGTAGACAATTGTGTCCCAGCTCTCATTTGCTTCTGCCTCATCTGGGATTGCATCTGTCTAATTTGGTAGATTAATAATATCCATCAGAATAACATCCTTTAAACACAGCAATAAAATCACAAACATTTGAATCATGACTCCTAATTCTGTCAGGGTGCCAGTAACACATCATGTGTGTACCGTTTGCAACGTTTAGTAATAAAGCCAAGAAACAAAATAGTGATTATAAAGCAAGCTTCCTGTACATTAACAAGGAGCATTTGAAATGTTCTGTTCTTGAAAGCAATGATTATTTCCTGAAACTGAATGTCTGTAGAGAACTATCTTGCTTCTCAAATTAATATAGATTTACTGGAATTCTAAAAGTATTACTTTTCTCTTGTCCCAACATCCCTGTCAGTTACTACTATTGCCACCACAGAGCAATATGATGACCACAGAGTCTTTAAATATTCATCGAAAGCAAATTGCTTTCCACTGGGATCGATCACCAAGATTCCAGTGAAAGTCATTGAACTTTAAATGCCAAGGCAGGTGGCATTCCAGCAGTTGCATTTGTGATGGTTTCTTTAAAGGTATTTTTGTTTTTTATGCTGAATGTTTCACCGCAGGCACTGAATGATTCTAACGAAGAGGCATTGTGAAATAGATGTTCTTTGATTGAATGCTGTTTGTTTGCTGGAATTGAACCAGAAAGAACAGCTGCATGATTCCACAAATGCACTCTTCTCATACTATTCTGCTTCTAAAGAACAGTTCTGGTTAATGCTGCTTTTTCATGGCCAAAGTCCATGCAGCAATGAATGGTGACACACAAAAAGGTTGTTCACTAATTATGCAATTGCCTACACAAGCCTTTAATTTTAGACTATATCAAAATTAAGTAGAACATTTTAACCCTGTAGATAATAAAACATTGTTTCAGCAGCAAGATATTAGAGTAGAAATGGCAATGGAGAATATTAAGATGACGTGGACCATGTAAAAAGCTTATAGTTCAAATAATAGATGTTTCTGCATAACTACTAATTGAAAGATTACATGCTCTTGCATTTTTGTGATTGCTTTGTTTTCTGTGTCTCCAGATATTCACCTATTACTTAGATAAAGGATTTCAGCCCTCAGAGAAAGGATCTTTAATTAGAAAGCAAAAATAACTTTTTGGAATAAGTTTCATTGTTAAATTGTTAAAGAGATTTTAAGACATTACAGTTTAGGTGTTGTGGCGAGCAGCTGGGGGTGATACCCAGCCGAAACACCCAGAAGTACTGGACGAGGGACCGTGCCTCCTCTGGACCACAAGAGGGCAGCCACCCTGGATGGTATGGGGACTACGGGAACAGAGCTTGGAAGCTCAACCCTTTAAGGGCCCATGGTCACCGCCAGGGGGCGCCCGGATGCTTGAAGAGCCCTGGCCCTCAGCACTTCCGCCACACCCGGAAGTGCTGGGGGAAGAAGACCAGGGACACCCAGAGTGCTTCCGGGTGCACAGCCGGTACTTCCGCCACACTAGGAAAGGCTGGCAGACGCTCATCAGAAGGCACCTGGAGTACGTCCGGGTGAATATAAAAGGGGCCGCCTCCCTCCATTCGATGGCTGGAGTCGGGAGCGGAGTAGACGAGGTCTTGGAGGAGAGAAGTGGAGTCAGAGCTGAAGAGAGACATTTGGTAGAGGCCTGGACTTTGGGGGAGTACTGGGGTTGTGTGTGAGCACTAATTGTACATAATGTACAATAAACGTGTGTTGGGTTTTGTACCTACGGTGTCCGCCTGTCTGTGTCCAAGCCAGACTCCACAGTGTACAGATATATTTGTGAAATTTCTATGAACCGGTACAGTTCTGACTAATCCCAGGGAAAGAAAGAATTCATTGGTACAAACCTATAATGTGAAAATATGTGAAATAATGGGCCTATACAGTAATGTACACAAATTCAAAAATCCACTGTTTGCTTTTTATTTCAAGTTAGTTTTAAGGTAGTTACATTATTTTTTCATTTTTTCTGATGCCATTTTTGTTTTTTAAGGGTTCCACAATTGTGTGGCTATGTTGCCTGTTGTTAAGGGGCATGGTCTCGGAGATCATGTGACTCAGTAGCACAACGGTATAATGTTTGGCACTATCTGAGATTACAGCTAAAACCTGATAGTTAGTGAGTGTGCTTCTTGGTTTGACTTTTAGTGTATTGATGTTAGTCTTTTACTATTGACGAATTACAGTTTCTGTTTGGGCTCAGCTGAAAGATAGGACAGATCTCTGGTTTAGTATTTTGTCTTGTATATTTCATCTTCTGGTCTCATACTTTCCCATCAGCGTCCTGGTTCTACATATGCAGGACACTTAATCACTAAACAATGGGGTGGGGGTGCGTAATTAGATACAGTACATATAAAACAGGCTTAAGAAATAGAACAGAGCAGTAACAAATAAGCACCAACAATTTATCAAACATGGCATAAGTTGTTGTAAAACTTTTTAAAAATATATAGGGAAGGCTAGAATGGTTAAAATATCCACTAGGCCAGGTTACACGAAGCAGGGCTCTGCAATAAATCGAGAGGCCCTTAAACAAGAGTACCATTCTACAACACTAAATCAGAGATCTTTACTTTACTTTTTATGTAATAATAAATAATCCAATTTTATTGTCATAACCAGTCAGTCATTATCCAACCCGCTATATCCTAACAGAGGGTCACGGGGGTCTGCTGGAGCCAATCCCAGCCAACACAGGGCGCAAGGCAGGAACGAACCCCGTGCAGGGCGCCAGCCCACCGCAGGGCACATACGCACATACACCAAGCACACACTAGGGACAATTTAGGATCGCCAATGCACCTAACCTGCATGTCTTTGGACTGTGGGAGGAAACCGGAGCACCTGAAGGAAACCCATGCAGACACGGGGAGAACATGCAAACTCCACGCAGGGAAGACCCGGGAAGTGTATCCAGGTCTCCTTACTGCGAGGCAGCAGCACTACCACTGTGCCACCATGCCACCATTGTCATAACAAATACCTGATTATGTTATGTATTCATTTTACAATATGTTATGCTTTAATTTTTGTACAGAATAAACATCTCTCATAATACAGTACATCTTTGTTAAGTATCTGTAGTTTACAGAAAAATAAATAAACAGCTCCACCAATGACACATTTTAATTTGGTGCTTTAAGTAAGGCCCTTTGACTGTGTGAAGCATAATAAAATTCACTCAAATTATAAATGCCAGTCAATAAAGAACATATTTCAGCTTCAGTTTTATCAATGTGTCTTTTGTCTAAAGGTATACTGTCCTTTAAAATGAGTTGCAAAAGTATGCACGTTAAAGGAGCACATGTGTGTTTTGGCAGATTATACATTAATCCTTTTATTTTTTCTCCAAATAGGAAATGCAATTCAGGCATTTGGGAATGGCACAGATGTCAACATTATCCCAAAAACGCCTTCCATTACTACAATTCCATTGTCGACAACAAGCCAGGAACCAGAAGAAAACGCTGAGTCATTTAAAGATGATGCCTGTGCTTTCACCACTTGTAGTAATATTCAAGTAAGTTATGCCTGGCTTTTACCTCACATCCACAAAGTAAGAAAAACATTCTCCTTAAAAAGCAAGAATTTTTCTTAAGTGAAGATTAAGTGAAATCATGTAATGATATCACAACACATTTTTGTTGTCAATTTTTACAATGTAATAGTGCACCATGACTAGAGTTGCATACTGCTTCAGAGCTATGAATGAACATGTAAAAAATTGGGGAATTTTGATGAAATTTAATAATTTTTTATGAAAACAAAATAGTTGATTTGCTAATAGTGCAAAAAATGAAAGAATGAAACTTGAATTCATTGCAAAAATGATGCATATGCATTCCATATTGCCAAGCGTAAATATTCCATTAAAGTGTTGTGAAGGAGGGGCAATGGATATTCTAGTAATATCAAGCATAGAACAGGAGCCCACCTTGGACAGGTTGTTAATTCATTCTTGTGCCCATTCACATATTCACACGCACTGACACATTCAGAGCCAATCTGTAGCTGCCATCCAACCCAAACCTGTAAGCATTTGAGTTCTGGGAGCAATCTGGAGCATCTGAAAAAAACCTGTGATATCCTCACAGACTGTGTTCTTTAAAAAATGCGAAATTACTCTTCATATTGTTAGATTTATTTAAAGCCCAATATTCATTCATTTCAGTTTACGTAACTGATGCGGGCCAGTTTCTAGAATTAGTACTCCAATTAGAATTAGATTGTTAGCTGAGTTCCTGTGATAAGGAATTAAAGAGCAGAATGTAACAATTAAAATAGCAGCATATGCTTTATGTTTAATTTTATAATATGAAATGTAATTTGTACAGTATACCCTTTTTTAAACTAAGAGAAAGAGGGCACATTTAATGTGAAGTAGATCTAAAAAATAAATTCCATACTTATCACCTGTCAAAAAAAGAGTAAACTTGTTGATTTTTTTTTTTAATCCTATATTTTTATTTTTTAACCACTAGGCCTGTTGCATTTGATGGTTCATTTGCTCAAAATGTGAATTTACACTTTTGTTTCTCTTTAGAGTATTTAAAACATTCAGTGACATTCTTCATCCAAAATTAGTACCTCTAACTGCAGCATATTTAATAGTCTTCTGATATAATGAATTTACTGCACAGTAACATTTATATAATCAAAAGTGGTTGTCTGAACATGCTTAAGTCAACGTACATTGCATTTCGTGAACAGATTGATCACTAAATATACTGCATACACATTCACAACTTGGCACATTAGAGAGGTAAGTTTTACTTACAGTATTTAAAATAATGTAGACAACAAATATGAGATATTCAAATTTTGTGAGGTTACTATTTAATCACTTTTAATTTTGCCATTTTTTAATGAACTTTTTCACAAGACTTGTCCTTTTAATATAAAAACACTACATACTTATTTAGTATGAAATTAAATTTGAGATACATTTAGTAATTGTAAAAGTACTTGCACACATTGGAGTGGGGGAAAGGCCAGAGCCAGCCTTACATTGTGCAAACAGAAGTGCTCAATTGCAGCTTAGAAGGTGTCCCATCATTAATGTTGGGAAAATCTCCCTTTATGGTTCACTGAGGTGGGGCAACATCTCTTTAATCAAAAGGTCATGGATTTGTGACTGATGGGACGTGCTTTTCTGCAACTCCACCAAGTGAACAGTAGGACTGAAACATTTCTGCTATTACTAAAGTAACTTAAAGAAAACACATAATTGCGGTGTCTCTGTCGACAAAGGATTTACCTTTTTTAATATTAAACACTTTTCTTTAATTGTGGTTTTAACACAAAAACTATTCCTTTTTCGTGGTTTAAATTTAATTTTGACTTAGTTTTTGTTAATTTAAGGTCCTGTTTTAATGTCACATGGCTACTGTCATCATGCTGATGATGTCACAGAAATGACAATACTATATATACAGTGATCCCTCCTCGATCACGGGGGTTGCATTCCAGAACCCCACGTGAAAGGTGAAAATCCGCAAAGTAAAAACCATATGTTCATATGGTTATTTTTATATATTTTAAGCCCTTATAAACTCTCCCACACTCTTATAAACAGATATACTGCATAAACCCTTTATATTCTCTTAGATATTAGGTAAGATTCATTGAAATTATGTATGTAAACACACTGTTTATATACAGTAAAACCTAAATATTATTTTAAAGATATCGAGCATCTCTGATATTACATATGTTATAGCCATTACGATAGACAGGCCACCAGCAATAAATACGTACAATGCAAGAAAAATTGTTTACAGTAAAATGTGTGTACAGTGACACTAAACATACATACATGTACTAAGTACTGTACGTAGAAAATGAATTATGGTTACTCACCAACAATGACACGACGACTTGACCAATAACAATGAGTTTAATTTTACTACACAATAAAGGAGAGTGTTACAGCTCTTCTAAAGGAGCCTCTTCAGGCGACTATGTAGCACCGCCATTGTTCTTCTTCCGGCAGTCTTCAATCCAAATCCTTAAAGCAGATTCCATCCGGACTACCGCCTTATTACGTCCACTTACAACTCATTTTGTGCACTGGTTAAAGGAAACTGCGGCCATAGACCTTATATTCTTTTCCTCCTTTTTAAATAAAAAGAATCATGGACTCATTGATGCCGTAATGGCGTCCTACAGCGGTGTAGTTGTTCCCTTCCTTCAATATATCCAAAACTTTTACCTTTTCGGCACTCGTTAGCATCTTCTGTAGGTGCTTGGGCACGGCCCATGAAGCAGTAGCAGGGGCAGATCATTTTGGAGCCATAACGAAGGGCTTGACAATGCACAAAGATAAACACAAAAGAGCACAAAAGTTAACTCTTTACACAGCAAAGCACATTGATGCTGAATGAGTGAGACAAGACTTCGTGGTTAATGCAGCGGAATCGAATTCAGCACTCCGTCACTGAGCCAATCAGCACACAGGAACTTAACTGCGTGCTCTGATTGGGTAGTTTCTCAGCCATCTGCCAATAGCGTCCCTTGTACGAAAGCAACTGGGCAAACCAACTGAGGAAGCATGTACCAGAAGTAAAAAGACCCATTGTCCACAGAAACCCAACGAAGCAGTGAAAAATCCACGTTATATATTTAGATATGCTTACATATAAAATCCGCGACAGAGTGAAGCCGTGAAAGTCGAAGCGCGATATAGAGAGGGATTACTGTATATGGTGGTGATCGCACTAGGCATTGTCCCTCATTGGATGCTCAACATGCATCATTCTCTATCAGTGTAGTTAGCTTCTTTTTCACATAGGCCCTAGTGGTAGGATTTTTCTTCTGGCGTTGCCTTCGACTTTTGATTCCTGGTTACCTAGTTATTTTGAACTCATGGATTTGACCCCTGACCATATCTCTGCCCTTTTAATCATCATGCCCCTGTTTTCTTCACTTAATAATCCACAGACACTCCACATGACTCATAACACCTTTAATTTAGATGGAAATAATGAAACTGACATTTGTAAAATGATTCCTGGAATAATTACTGCATTTTCATTAATTCATAAAGTTAACTAGAATGAGATATTTATGTACAAGAGAAAATGAATGAAACAGAAGCAAAAAATAACTTTATTTTGTAAGATTTGCATTATTGTGTTCAAGTATCAGGATCTATGATTTGTGTGTATACATTTCACATCCCAGAAAACATTGACTTTTTCAGGGAATCATTTGCTAGCTCTATGTACAGTGGAAGATAATCTAGTCGAGAGCTGATATTCAGACCTATAATCTAGAGCAAGGGTGCCCAAATGCGTCGATCGTGATCAACTGGTAAATCGGAAAGGGAGTGCAGGTAGATCGCGTTGCATTCAAAAAAAATTTTTTTTAAATGTTAGTCTATCATATATCCTCCCTATGGCATTTGCCACTTGATTGACATACAGGGCAGCCAGTCCGAGATCTCTTTTCTTTTAACACACTGGTCATCCTGCACACACGATCAAATGCGAGAGCTACTGCAAAACTCCAGCTATCTAAGTGATCCAGTTAGCCTTCCAATTTATATTGACTAAAGAAGGGATTTAAAAAAAAAAATGTTTATGGGCTGGATGTGGAATTGGAAGCGGATTTTTTTCTCTCACAATGTCACAATTGAAGTGTGTTTGTCTCATCTGTCAATCTATCATTGCTAATCCAAAGAAGGAAAACGTGGAAAGGCACTTTCGAACTGTTCATAAAAACTATGAAACTGACTTCCTTCTGAAAAGTGGTCTGAGAAAGAGAAAGGAGAATGAACTAAAATTGCAGTTAATCGGACAGCCGTCATTTTTCACTCGGCTGAATTCAAAAGCAAAGGCAGACACACTGAAGCATCTTTCCAGGTGAGTCACTCGATCATTAAGCATAAGAAGTCCTTCCAAGATGGAGAAATGATAAAAGATGCCTTCGTTGAGGCAGATGGCTAGGGAGAAATTACTGCTGAGATTTCAAGACCCCTGGAGGGAGAAAAAGGAGTTTCTCCTTGTCATTAAACATGCAGAATACAAGCAACTTAATAACGATCAATGGCCACTAGACTTGCCATTTTTTTTTCCAATCTGACCAACATGTTGAATGAGCTTAATTTACAGCTGCAAGGAAAAGAGAAAACCATGGCCAATATGATTATCTCAGTTAATGCTTTCAAACGAAAAATGCAACATTTGTCCTCAAAGCTGCGGCGCCTTGATTTGGAGAACTCCCAAAACCTCGCGTCAGAACTGGAGACGCAATGGAAGGCGTGTGCACAACTTGACAGCATATGCTACACAGAGCAGATTGAAAATTGTCTGTCAGACTTTATCTAATGGAAAAAAGTAACGATTCGAGTTTTGCCCAATGTACCGGAGTAAGAGTAGTGTTTCTTCTTCACAAATGTACTAAAGTAAAAGTAAAAAGTATGGTGCAGTAAAACTACTCTTAGAAGTACAATTTTTTTAAAAAGTTACTCAAGTAAATGTAACGGAGTAAATGTAACTCGTTACTACCCACTTCTGATACTCAGTATATATATTTTGACCTGGTAATTTTAAAAGTAGCTCGCAAGCCGAAAAAGTGTGGGCACCCCTGATCTAGAGTTTCTGGCAGAGCCAGTTTACAGTATCTCATAATCACTGTATGTTAGTACTGACATACAAGAACAACTTAACAAAGCAGCAAAATGTTACATGGTGTGTTTGACAGAAGATGACTTAAAGTATAAAATGTATATATAAGTAAATTTAGTTTGGGGTAAGTGTACAGAAAAATACATAAAGTAATTTTCATCTTTTTTGTCTTTATTCAATGTGAAAATCCAAAATTGAAAACTGAGCTCGTGTTAAAGATGTAGTCAAAAGCCATGTCTAGGAGAATCTGAATCTAAAAGTTCATCCTGATTGTAGGTAGTTTATGCACTAAATGTCATTATGAAGTGTGAATATTTGATTATTAGCCAAGTTTTATAAAAAGGCTTTACAGTACCATATTTGTCATTCACACTCCTTTCTTGGCAAAGTTATCATAGATTATAATCGCCAATTGATTTTACATTGTTGAAAAGTAAGGCTTTGTTAGCCAAGGTTAAACAACTGTTTGTAAGTTAATGATTTAAATGAATTCTTTTCTTTACAATTTACACTTTAATTATTTATTTATGTTGCTCTGATTTGCATCTAAAAAGCATGTATGAAACATGGTGCAGTGAAAGACTAATGTTATAATTTATTTTTAAATTTGATATTACATGAATATTATTTCAGAATTGCATAATGTTGTTTTAATATCTCTTATTATATATTAAACATTCTAAATAAAAAAACATTTAAACTGTTTGCCAGGTATTCTTGCCTTTTGTATGTATTTATATTTTATTTAATATATTGTATATCCAAAGTAGCTAATTTTAATTTTACACAAAATGAATTTACCAACAAAAGGTTATTTACCAGACCATATATTAAACGGCAATATGTGCAAACCAGGACCCGCTTCCTATAAGCCCACACTCACAATATTACAATTTAGGGTCACTACAGATCAGTGCACTAGACATTAGGAGGAACCCATAGAAGTTAATCCACATTTACACAAAGAAATTGTGCAAACTTCACACAGAAGACATACTAGGATAAATGCACTGTGAAGACACAAGGTGTCCCACGGTGCCACACACTTGCCTAATTGTCACTGATTTATTGACTAATTTTATTGTTTTACAATCCTACTAAGCTACTCTATCCATTAAATTAGACATACATTATTTGCTACACTATTTCTTATGCCCTTTCGCTTCTAAGTATACTAATAAGATCAAGCCTTATTATTACATTCAGTAAATGCTGGAGTCTTTAATCCCCAGCCTGATAGTTACACCAGATTAGCACAAAAAGAAGGCTTGTTCTACTACCAATCTTTCTAGCTCTATTGAGCCTTAATACTTAAACATATTTTGACTTCTTTACTCCTTTCATTTCACCTTTTCCTATGTGCTATCTTCCTTCTAATATATTACATTTAAATGTTCTTAGTTTTCAAGAGGGAATGAAGGCAAATTCTTTTCCAAATCAAAAAACAATTCAGTAAATACTAACAAAAGTGGAATTTATATTTTTTTCATATTATAATCTACTTGCATAATTTTAATGTAACATGCTACTTTAGGCCCTTTTGAGAATAGTCTCCCTGGATAAACTTGAAAACTATTAAAATTAAACAAAAAATTTTATTAAGTAATTTATGCTAATTAATTAAAATATTAAATAAAAAATGATGATATACTTAGGGAAAATGAGCAAATTCATTAACTGCTACTAATTATCCTTACCTTCAGTAAACTTGTGAACCATTTAGCACTCTAAATCGGCTATTCTCATCATATCAGAATGAGAGGAGTTTGATGACTTGCTGCTGAACTTGAATATCTGTCAAACAATTACAAAGATTGTTTCTATTAAATATATACTATATTTATATGTGTGTGTGTGTGTCTGTGTCTGAGTCTCTGTGTGTGCGTGTATACCACATAAATTGACTTTCTGGGTTATTATACCATGAAATCTGCATAGCATAAATAAGTAAAATGTAAGAACAGCAAGAGACATTAATAATTTTGAAAAGTATGATGCATATAGTAGTTATTTTCCTCAAATGTATACTCTTTTAAAAGGTTATGTTCAGTATTTTTCAAGTCTTTTTTAATTTTTCAACTGTGACCTAAAGTGAAACACACTTTTTTATTTGTTTTAAATATAATTTTTCTGTTCTTTCAGCTTACAATAGTGATCTGTGGAACCCCTACATCAGCGTTTCTCAACCTTTAAGTATTTGCGACCCGAGTTTTCATAACAGTTTTAATCGTGCCCCCCCCTAACATTTTTTTTGAAATGTATATGCATATTTTATTATACCTACTTAACTTTTATCAACATTTATCTAACTCTATATTTATTGTTCTAGTATCAGAATGTAGTTTAAATTAATTTGTTTTGGTTTCAACAGATTTTTTTTCATATTTTTGATTCTTGTTTTCTTTTTTTCACATCTTCGCGCCCCCCTTTTTGTTACTTCGTGCCCCCCTAGGGGGCCCACTCCACAGGTTGAGAACCACTGCCTTACATCCATATCTGATAGACAAAGACTTAAAACTTACCAAATACTTCCTCTTTCAAGCAGCAAAGGTTTCAAATTTAAGACAACCTGCCTTCTCCGTTTATGAGCCATCCTTGTGATTTGCTCATTTGTTGTACGCCAAGTTTATTTGACATAGGCCACAAAGAGAAATTGCAGAAAGAAGTGCATGTTATATAAAAGTAAATGAGTAATAAGTGCTTTTTTACACTTCATAAACTGAAGTGTCACCTTTATTTTATCAAAGCAATCTTGGTTGAATCATATGTATTATTGCTTGTTTTTGATTTAATCAATGGCCCATGGGTGATACAGTGGAACAACAGTTAGCTCTACTGCTTCACAGATCCTGTTTACTTTAAGTCATTATTCTATCCAAGCCCTTAAGGTTGAGTCCTATGAATTCCTGCTTCAGAGATACAGTAATCCCTCCTCGATCGCGGGGGTTGCGTTCCAGACCCCCCCGCGATAGGTGAAAATCCGCGAAGTAGAAACCATATGTTTGTATGGTTATTTTTATATATTTTAAGCCCTTATAAACTCTCCCACACTGTTAACATTATTAGAGCCCTCTAGACATGAAATAACACCCTTTAGTCAAAAGTTTAAACTGTGCTCCATGACAAGACAGAGATGACAGTTCTTTCTCACAATTAAAAGAATGCAAATATATCTTTTCTTCAAATGAGTCTCTGCATCAGGAGCAGAGAATTTAAGAGAGAGAGCGCTCGCAAAGAAAAGCAAACAATCAAAAAATCAATCTGTGTGCTTTTAAGTAAAGCGGCATTTTTCAGAGGAGCGTCAGTATCTTCTAAGCAAACAGCCTCTGTTGAAACAACCCCTCTGCTCAAATCTCCTCCGTCAGGCGCAGAGAACGTCAGAGAGAGAGCGCGAGATTAAAGCAAACAATCAAAAAATCAATACGTGTGCTTTTGTGCTTTTAAATATGCCGAGCACCGCAATAAAGCGGCATTTTTTAGAGGAGCGTCAGTATCTTTTAAGCAAACAGCTTCTGTGCAAACAGCACCTCTGCTCACACTCCCTCCGTCAGGCGCAGAGAATGTCAGAGAGGGTGAGATAGAGGCAGAGACAAGCAAACAATCAAGCACCGCGTGGGAAGCATATCTTATAGCATTGAGGAGTTTTAGTTAATATGTAATACATGCTCTGATTGGGTAGCTTCTAAGCCATCTGCCAATAGCGTCCCTTGTATGAAATCAACTGGGCAAACAAACTGAGGAAGCATGTACCATAAATTAAAAGACCCATTATCCGCAGAAATCCGCGAAGCAGCGAAAAATCCGTGATATATATTTAGATATGCTTACATTTAAAATCCGCGATAGAGTGAAGCCGCGAAAGTCAAAGCGCGATATAGCGAGGGATTACTGTACTTCACCCTGGGTTTCAATTCCCTGTCCCGTCATTGCCAATAGTATCTAGTTTGCACAGACTCCTCATGTCTGTTTCCCCCAGGTTTTCAGGTATTTCTTCCACATCCCTAAAAATGTGTAACTTGTATTAACTAGCAATTCTAAATTCACCACATGTGAATTGTCTTCATTTTGCTGGTCTATCGATCAATCTATTTTATAAAACCATTTTTTCTATTCCATTGTTGCATGGAGCTAAAACATTTCCAGATAACCTCATGAGGAAAACAGTCCACAGTATAGGCTCGGTAACCTCCCACCCACAATCAAGTATGAAGGATCCATTTTGTTTAACTAATCAGCCTAACATATATATCTTTGGGCTGTCCCAGGACACAGAATTAGCGGAAGAGGCTCTGTAGACAGTGCCATCATGTTCAAATCTTTGCATTTAAATGGGAATCTTTCTTATAGGCTGTTTCTTTAGCCACCCTTAAAAAGTGCTGTAAGTGATAAAAGCTGGCCTAGTATACAGATAACATATAGGTTCTGGTCTATCCTGGTTTTTTTAAGACTCACTTTGAGAATCGGGAAAAATGTACAAAGTGAAGAAGAAACTACAGGTTTATTTTGCATAATGGAGGGAAAACATAATACTAGAAATTAAATTGCTAGGCCATGTCCTCTGTAATTGCTGAATATTAGCTGCCTTAGTAGGAAGATGTGGCTGTGGCTCCATTTGGTAGCAATTTATTCAGTTTATTTTCCTTGAGTTTTCAATTTTCCTGCATCCTTTCATTGTTAACAAATAAACCAACTAATGAATTCATGCAGTAGCTGTAGGGTTTAAATGCATGCATTGAGAAACAGGTAAATAAAAATGAACTCTTTAAACTGAATAAAAATGGTTTTATTTTGTCCTAGAGGGCATTCCAGCTAATGTTGCATTCAAGCTATGTTCCAAAACTATTCATGTATTGTCTCTTTAAAAACTCCCAACTCCTCACTGTTAAATCAGCTCTGACTTGGAGGCTTTCATTATTCTGTTTGCGTAACATGCCTACACACTGTGACTTCCCAGTATTTAAATTGAATAAAAATAAATAAATAAATATCACAGGGAAACTTAAAGATGCTTGAAATCGTATTTGCCATTTTTGAAAACCTTTTAGCAGAAAAATATTCATTGCATCCAAACGTCAGTATGGATGTAAAGAATTTCAGCTAAATTTGCCCTTAGACGTAGAAACTGCTGTGTAGAATAATTTATGGCAGGAAACCAATTTCAAGACTAATCTTAAAAGGGATATGAAACATTAATTGGAAAGAAGGGTGTTGAAGAAGATTAGGAGGTGAGTTGAAGGTTTACCTATAATGCACCCTCTGTGATATTCTGAATAAATATAACATTGGTAAACTGGTGTTACATTAAAAACGTACTGAGCAATAAGCATTACATTTGAAGAACAATGGATTTCATCTGTATATCTATTTGCAAAATGTATAAATTTTTATATAAGTTCACGTATGGCAAAACATGCTTACCTGTATTTATGCAGAGCAAAAATATATCTTTTCTGCTGACGTTACTCTCACGCAGAATAGACTAGAAACATGTTTCTAATCCTAAACTGCCTGCAAATTTAAATTGGTAAATCATTTTGCATAATTAAGTGAATGACAAGTACAAGGTGTGAACGCTGGCCCCGGCACAGACAGACGGACAACATGGTTTCACCCAACACACTGTTTATTTTCACTTTAGTGCACTCACAAAACCCCAGTGCCTCCAGCACTGATTTCCCCAAAGTCCAGGGCTCACAGTCCTTTTGCCTTCCTGGCCGCCTCCCGTCCTCTCTCTCCAGCTCAGTCTGCTTCCTCCCGACTTCCACCTCTTGACTGGAGAGAGGCGGCCCCTTTTATGGGGACCCGGATGAGCTCCAGCTGCTTCCCGGCACTTGATGTTGACCACACCCCTGTGTGGCGGAAGTGCCGGCCGCGCACCCGGAAGCCGTCCGTGCATCCCCGGTCGTCTTCCCCCCGGCACTTCCTGGTGTGGCGGAAGTGCCGGGCTCCCGGGATAATTAGGCACTGGGGCGCCACCTGGCGGTGGCCACGGGTCCCTACAGGGCTGGGCTTCCAAGCCCTGTACCCGAGGCCCCCTGCATAACCAGGACGGACGCCCCCACTCGGTCTGGAGGAGGCACACGCCCTCCTCCGGTCCTCCAAGGCGTCCCGACCGGGCTCCAGCCCCGGCCGAGGACCAGATGGGAAAAACCAGCATCGGGGCGCCGCCTGGCGGTGACCACGGGCCCCTACAGGGTAGGGCTTCCATGCCCTCGACCCGTGGTCCCCAACAGAGCCAGGACGGACGCCCCCTCGCGGTCTGGAGGAGGCACAAGCCCTCCTCACGTCCTCCTGGGCGTCCTGGCCGGGCTCCAGCCCCGGCCGGGGACCACAAAGGATACCTTACATTTTAACAACTTTTGCAATCTTGATAACAAGGACAATCTGTTTCAGTGTGGCAAAAACATTTTAGTCTTTATATTTTCTTCTTTACATGTAATAATGTGCAATTTTTTAAAATGTGAGTGAAAACAAATACTTTAGAAATTTCTAAAGTATAGGAGTTTTCTATATCGTTAAACTACTTTTCTACAAGATTATCAATAAAATACTATCAAGATATACAGTACATACTAATGCAAAAATATGCTGAGTCTCTCAATGTATTACTTTTTTAACATATTTTATATGATCACAGTATAAAGTGACTATTTTTTGAAGGAGGACTTCAGAAACTTAATTATGTGTTTTGTGCAGGTATGCAATTGAAAGCTGAAGTGCAAAGTAGTCATTTACTTTCTAAGCTCGCTAGTATGGGATTATGTTAACAGGTGCCTATGTAAGCCGCAACAGGACATAATGCCAGCCTATCACAGGACTCAACTCACATACATGCAAAGTCACACTCTTTCACACTCAGATACTCCACAGATACCAGTCAGCCTAGAAGCTGGTCTTTGTATTGTTAGCCAAGTTATCACATTTTGCAGTCCTGAATGCTTGTCTACACCTTCATGAGAATTTCTGTTGCGGTTGTTATCTTATGTTGCACACCTGCAGATGTTTGATGATAACCCCTCACTGCTCAAAAGAAATGTTCATACTTTCAATGTGACAGTAACAATCTGAAATGAGAAAATTCGCTGATGCTTGAGATGAGATAAAATTAACTACTGGAATGACACGACTACAGAGGCCATAGTGACGCCCACTAAATAGTACCGTAAGAAATTACCGGCTGCAATTTTGGCACCCGCATTAATTTTTCTTTATGAACACTACATCCTAAAGAGCATAAATGTCATGCCTTTGTCTAAAATTTTTCTGCTTTATTTTAATATATATTTGACACATTCGAAAAATCGATAGTCTGAACTTTCAGTAACACTTTAGTTTAAGTACTGCAAAAATGCATCTATTACTCATTTACTCTTATGTAACAAGACCTTAACAAAGGCTTCTTCTGGTCTTCATAGCACAAAAACATCAGTAGATAGGTTATTCATCTGTGTGCAGTGCATGTGGTAAAATGACTTGTAAATATGAAGGATTCACAGGTCTTATACTAATTATGCAATAACAAGTGAAATGTGTCTCAGTTTAACCACCTCATACTACATCAAAATAATGTTTTGCTAATAGATGACATTGCAGAGAAGAATGAACATTTTACTAAGGCATTGTACGTGTTATTAAGACCCAAAGAAGTGTACGTTAATGTCTTGTTACTTAAAAGTAAATGAGTAATGTATTTTTGCAGTACATAAACTACCAAACTTTCTTGTTTAATAGGAAGCTGAGGAAACAAAGCCAAATATATAAGTGCAAAATGGATTTTTTAATATATGGTACAGTATACTGAATAGGCACTAGCAATGCCTTTCTTTCTTTCTTTCTTTCTTTCTTTCAGGCAGCTGGAGTCCCTA
>JANRMT010062795.1:2314084-2330164 GCA_026402145.1 Polypterus bichir lapradei
TCTTTCTTTCAGGCAGCTGGAGTCCCTATTTAATGTAAATCCTGATACCTTGAGATCATCGTAAAAAATGAGACAGCAAATAACTGCTGATTAGAAATAGAAAATAATAATGCAAGTAAATGACTAAATATAAACAAAAAAAATACACATACATGTATTTTCATGTTGGTTGAGTGCTGTATTGCAGTCAAGTATGGTAAAAGATGGGCTGTCATAATAAACCACAGGTGGAGAAACATTTTGGATTCAAAACAAAGCCTGTGGTCTTCATCTGTATGAATGGCATGGAGAATCTGTGCAACAATTGGCAAGGATAGGTTCAACAACGTGAATCTGTGTAGTGGACAAACATATTCAGCTTAATGGTCATGCAATGCACAACAAATTTTTTGGTGCCATGATCAACAATTCAAGAGTCAAGACAGTTTGAAATTTGAGACTGATAGAAAAAGTAAATCAACAATCTAGAATATAATTTTGCATACAAAAGAATACTTTGAAGTCTTAGAAAACAGTTATAATGTAAAGAATAATTTAGTTCAATTGGTAATTCCCAGGGTGCATCCAACCCATTATGAGCATGAATTTTGGCCCAGAGCAGTATACACCATTCAGAATATTTTTGAACTTACATTACAACAATTATGGACTGAAGCATATGCAAAATTAAAATGAAGTAAAAATTGGAGTTGGTAGTGAATCTTTATATTAAAGGCTCGCATTCAATAGTTTATCAAACAAAGAGGCAGGACAGTCTGAACTTAACCATCACAATGCAAAAAATTAAAACAAGAACCTAAGTCAGATTTTCTGCAACAAAGACAAATGATATTTCAAAAAAATTTTCCAATGAACTGTGTGTACGAGGGTTGGGCTGATGGTCAATAACTGTGTTAACTAAAGATATTTTCTCCAAGAAAGATTGTTGGTAAATATTATAAGATTTGATTTCTTCTTATTCAAATCACCCTAAATCCTTAAAAAAGAAATAATAAAATAAACAAGTAATAATTTAGCATTTGGTACATCATGGAATGGTTTTAATTTATTTTAAAATTTTAGTAAAAGAGTATGCATACTGATATATAATTTTCTGCAAAGCGAGAAGTAATGACAGATTAAAGTTATACATTGTAAAGACTCTCTTTGTGAAGCAAAGAGCTGGTGAAAGAGAACTTCAGTCTTAACTTTTTAACTATTTATAACTATGTCTTTCCTGTTAAACACAGTCTTGGAATTTCTCTGATGACTCAGAGATAATTCAGAGATGACGACTCACTTGTGTTCATATTTTTGATTAAACACATATCTGACCCAATATAAATATTTATTCTATTCTCGCCCCAAACCAAAATTGAATTTTGTTCCACAGCTATTTTGAACATTTTGCAAGATGGAATGAGTGCCAAATGTTTAAGTTAAATAATGTTTGACAAGCAACAATATTGCAAGGTTTTTATCCTTTAACATATGGGTCATGTTATGGCTGGACATACTATAGGACACCAGCACATTGCTACTCCTCATTGCTCCCTGGATGGTCAAGTTTTCACTTTTCTTCCAGGATGATTCAGGCTAAACAAACACTACAAATTTCAGTATTCATCCTGGAGATGAAGTCCATAACAAACACAGTTAAATAAATGATGTTTATAGTTGTTTCATCGCAATTAAATAGTAAACAGACCTCTTGGGAGGTTATAGTGAAACTGAGAATATTCTTTCAGTATGTAACCTCTTGTAAAAGAATTTTTGCAAACTCTTTAGTTTAGGTACTGCAAAAAAGCATTTATTATTCAGAAACTATTATGTAACAAGACCTTAACAAAGCTTTTTTTTTGTTTTTAATGATACTTTAAAAGCATCACTATAGTGATTATTCATCTGTGCTAAAATAACTACACTTTGGAATTGGGACAAGTGTCTTAAGTGAGACATATTTCTTTTGATATTGCATACTTCAATATATGGCCTGTGAATCCTTCATATTCATAAGAAGTTTACCAACATATCAAATGCCACACTGCATAGATGGGAAAAACCACTTTACTGATGCTTTGTAAGTGTCGTTAAGGTTGTTAGAAGTAAATGAGTAATAGTGTTACAAAAGTATCCAGTAACTAAAGTGTTAACTGAACATTTTAAAACGTAATGTATCAATTATACAACAAATACAAACTGTGTTGAATAAAAAGCCCAGTCTAAACATAGCCTTAAAGTTGTAATCCTTGTACCACTTGACAAATGAACTGGGGGAGCTCATCTTGTAAACAGGCCAGCTGAAATGTATTTCTTCTGGTTAATATGCCCTGTGTTCCTCATTCAGTTCAAAAATGGAGGGTCGGATGATTAATATGATATGCGGCATTGCAGTGTTGTTACAGTGAGTCATGCTATAATAAAAATCTGACTTAAAAAGTGATGTATCTGTAACTACTCAAAACCAGGCTCTTTGAACGATAATCATTTATATTTTTATTGACTTGTTTGTTGACTAAGCCCACAGTGAAACATAGCTTTTGATACTTGATTTAATCACGAGCAAGAAGCACCATATTTGTTAGTCATCTCATACATGCCAGCTATCTGAATTATATATAAATGTACAAGCTATCAACAGAAACATTTCAATGTGAAATTCATAAAAGAAGATGAACATACCATGCATACAAAATACCCAACACAACAAACATTAATAAACTTTACTGTGGTTTTCACATCTCCTTTGACATTATTTCAGCAACACCTGTCTTATAACCTTTCAGAAAAAGGATAAATAGCCCTTTTGGGTGACATTTCTAGTCTTGATATACACTGGAACATTCCTTAAGAATTAATGGGACCTCGTGTCTTTTTATATGATGACTTTAATGGTCGTCAAATGACAACCACGCAGATACGTATGTGAAAATAAATGTAATCAGAATACTTTTCAAATTACAAAAAAGTACGTCACTGCTTTTATTTACTTCAGATATATTTTTTGACCTTTCAGGCTGAAACTAATGTGCTGCAGATTCACATTACATGAAACAAGCAAAACATATAGTGTTTTATTACTTAGAATGAGTTATAGCTTCCACCAGAGTTTCTCAACTTTATTGTGGTCCTGGATTACTGCCAGCTGGGACCATAAGAATCGTTGCTTGGTTTTACGTGTATGGTTTCTTGGTGGGACATTCCTTCTTTCAGACCTCATACATATCCTGTGTTTCCTGTATAACAACAGGACTGTTAAAAAAATTAAAGAAAGAAAAAAAATGAAAAAATTATAAACACATTTTGCAATAGAAAAAGTCTTAATTTATTGCCTCAAGCATGAAACTAACAGGCTCTTACCAAGTAACAGCACCTCACTGTCAAAATGGTTCTTCACATCAAAATAACATTTTAAGTCACTGACTGTTTAATTGAAGGTTTGTCCAAATGAAATAACTCTTGCTATATATTTGTACATGGGAAGTAAAATAAAACAGCTATCACTGCTTTCTCACACTAGGTCACTGTCTGCATGGATTTCTTGCACTCTCAGGGGTTATATCTCAGTTCTCATCCAAAATTCCAGCTCATGCATGCTAGCAACCCTCAACTTAGCCCCCTATGACAGAGCCTGGCTGAGTGCATCAGTGGAACCTGCAATGTGTTTGTCTTAACATAAACTTTGCTTGATAACAAGGAAGCTTCGACTCCTTGCATCCCTGTAATGGAATGAACAATTGACTCCTCTGTCTGTTCATTACTCTTCAGTGTGACACGTATCCTAACATTGAGATAGGGGAAAGGCTAGAGATTACACACATAATCTCTTGGTGTAGAATTTCTAAAACATACCTGATAGTTTTGAGTACCTGATTTTTAAAAATTAATTCATTTTCAGTGCCATTGGCTAAGTTCATTTTCATGTAAAATACCACTTGGCTCTGGTCTGTCATTTATGAACAATATGCAAGTAACAGTGAATTGTATTTTAATGTTCACAGTTTATTATATTAAAGAATGAATTTTTACATGAATATCATAAGCCTCTGTTATCCTCAGCAAGGAAAGAAATGCATTCCAGATTGTATTTCTCTTGTCTAGCAACACAGTCAAGGTAAATGAAAGATAAATTCTGCATTCTTTGAAAAAAATATCAATTTTGTTGTATCAGGTTAAGGCTACTATGAAAGGTTTATGGGAGAAAAAGACTTAATTGCAATTTAAAAGGCATTTTTATTCCAGAAAACTTTATGTAAGTATAGTATTTGTATCTTAATGCATGTTTAATTATAATACCAATTATCTATGATGGCAAGATACCAGAGTCAGGAAAAGCAGTAAGTCCTTTAAAATGAGAAATAGCAAACAAAACAGCAACTAAGAGCCAATTAATTAAGAAAGGCACTGATGTGTAGCAACTAAATGTTGGCACGCATCTGAGACACCTAATATATTCCAGTGTTCCATAGCCAGAGTCCATTAAAAAGAGTGAGAAATTTAGAAATTGGCAAGGCATTCCAGTGTTAGGACATGGAACTGAAGCTCTGCAGATACCCGAATGTCATGTAGTGTTTATTTTAGGCAAGTGACAAACTTATTTTTATATGCTGTCACACAGTATGTCTGAACTATAATTTTATAGTTTTCATTGCAGTGATTTAAATTTATATGGCCTATTTCATTCCATCAAAAAATGAGTTATTCTGCACCAAATATAGTTGACCTACTCTGTAATTAATGTATAATTGTAAACAATTGATCAGAGTCAAACACTCTTAATCCAGTTAATGGCTGCAGGGAATAGGGGCTAATCTAGCAGAGGTGCAAGGTAGGAACCACCACTTGACAGTCTATTCACACTAACAGCCCCTCTCATGCTCACACAATTTATAATAAAGAAACTAAACACAATATAAGTGTAAAATTATGAACCTATGGCAGTGGTGCCCTGGAAGGTGGTTCTTAAACAGCAAAAATTTCAGACAAAATTAATTAAATGAAAGCAAGGATTTAGGAACAAGGTAAGAATTTGGTGCTCCTGAGGGTTGTCTAATCTACTTGGCCTTACATTTTGTATGAGATTCCCTGACCCTTGAAGACATTCTGAGAGTCACTTTAAAGTAACTCCTTAAAATAAGGTAGGAATAAAATGGCCACAATTAACTAGAGACAAATTAATCTAGTTGGCAGGTGTGCTGAGGTGAACATTTACCCAGCATATCCAAAGGAAGCAGAAGGTACTTAATGTCTGTAGAAATGCAGCTTGGTGATCTCTGAAGTGTGGGCAATCACCCACTGTTAAAGCAGACTAAGTAGGCCAGCAAAGCCTTTTGTTTATTTGGGTCTTTTTATTACTTTCTTTTTTTAAATTAAAATCTTGGATTCTTTTGACCTTCATTTTTAAGTTAGGGTTGAACATAAAAGAGCCTATTTTTACAGTCTAGTGTATTTGCCAGACATATTGTCATGGGGATGATACAGAACTCTAGGACAGAAAATTGGGTGATTAGGAGGAAAACAGATTACCCTACACATACACAAAAGACATCTCAATTATTTAGCCTGTAATATGGGGAGCTGAAAGGTTGGATAGCTCCACTGAGAACTAAAGCCTTTAAAAGGCATAATGCAAACAAGACAAAAGCTATGGACAACTTCCTAGCTAATATTTCAATAGAGACCTGGGTACAATATCTAAAATGAGGGCACTATTATACTTGGCTCTACCCCTTTACTTTTATTCTGGTAGAAAGGAGTGCAGTTCAACTACCAAAATAATCTTTAATTCTGGTTTATGCATAACTTTTTTATTGCATATCTTTCATGTAAGAAAGGACTATGAATCTGATCCTGGTAGCACTTTTTCATAGAATAAAAGCCAGTACATGACACTGAGTGCATTAACATGTACTGTACACATAAAACCAGGATAAGCTCACTCACCTGATTAAGGCCAAAACCTGGTTTCTTAAAATAAAATGCACTAAAAAAAATTAAACATCATCAGTGGCTGAAGCATTCAAATATGTGGCGACTTCAACTGTGTGACTTTGTAAGGGTCAATGACACAGTACAGCTAAGAAGTAGAACCTGGAGGAAATGATGTGCAAGTCACATGGAGACAACATCAAGGCACTCAGTCACTGCATAAAAGACTTCATTAACTTCTGTGTTGACGCCACTTTAAAACAGTATACAGCTTTTCAAACAATAAGCCCTGAATTACTAAGGAGCTTAAAGGTCTCCTAAATATAAGAAGAAAGTGTTAAAATCTGGTAACAAAGAAGCTCTACAGGGAATTCAAAGACTGCTGAAAAAGAGCTGAGTGAAAGAAAGGAAACATACAATGCTAAAATGGAAAACATTCAGAATAACAAAATGTTTGGAATTCACTGGATATAATTACTGGACTTAAGCAACCCAGGTGGCAGAAGAAGGTGTGGATTAGTTTTCTCATAGATTTTCACACCTAAAACCACTTTCTTCTAATACATCACATCATCTGACTCTTAATAGGCAAAATTCTTAGCCAATCAACTACAGCCACCCATAACTTCGTATACATATCGATTTTCTAAACATTGCTTCATTAATAGGTTTTCCCACTGATCTTATTATCACCGCTTCATGATAGGGATTTTTGAGCTTTCTCACTAATTTGTCCTCATTTTAAAGGGGTGTTCATTATTCGTTTATTTCATTTACCCTTACCACTTACGTTGGTGGTTTCTCTAAGGTGCGACAACCCTCATGTGTCCCAGCTTTAACCATGTTTAGTTAACTCTTCAGTTACCTTCAGTCCTTTTCCTTATGCTTTTAATAATCCATTGTTACAACTTCATTTAAGTATACACTTATATTAAATTGTAAAAATTACCATGTATTAAAATTAAAAACAATCTAAATATATTTCTGTAGGAACAGTCCTGTCAAATTTTCTGTTCCCTCTGTATGCCTCAAACAATAAATGTAACAGCAGGTCTAGTCACTTGCATAAATTTGCAAATTATTCTGCACGAGTAGAGTGCATTTACAGGGGAGATGACATGGAGTATAAGAGTCAGGTGGAGACTTTGTTTCTTGGTGCAGAAAGTATTATCTGCAGCCTAATAC
Organism: Polypterus bichir lapradei; assembly: GCA_026402145.1. Classification (NCBI taxonomy): domain Eukaryota; kingdom Metazoa; phylum Chordata; class Cladistia; order Polypteriformes; family Polypteridae; genus Polypterus; species Polypterus bichir. The sequence goes on from JANRMT010062795.1 coordinate 2,321,177, forward strand.
CAGCAAAACAAAGTGGCTGTTTATTGACTTTCACCTCACCAAAATGACTCTGTACCCTGTCACTAGTAAGGGAGTGCACGTGTAGGTGGTGCTGTGCTACAAGCACTTGGGGGGCTACATTAATGACAAGCTGGGTGTGTAAACAATATAAGAAAAGGCAGAGCAGACTCTTTTTTTCTTACGAGACTTCATTCCTTTAATGGGGGTAGTGAGATCCTTTACATATTCTACAAAATCTATGCGATTTTCTACAGTATTGCGTACTGGGCCAGTAATTTCAATTCCCAGGCCCAGTAAATCAATAAGGTGATAAAGAGGCAGGCAGATGGGACACACTCTTGACCTGCTGGAGGTAGTAGCAGAGGGAAGACAAAACAGATGGCTATCATTAACGATGCATCACATCCTCTGTATGGCACAATATTATGAACCACTTTTAGTCAATAAATTATTTAGCAAAAGTGTAATACACTTAGGGCAACACACTTTTATAATGCCTCTCTCATCTTTAGTCAAATTAGATGGTTTTCTTCTTTGTCATTTTTGAATGTGTGTTTGATGGGATTTGTTGCTGTTGTTTGTTATAATATTTTATATTTCTTGAGCTTCAGCAAAAAATATCCCCATAGGACAGATAAAGTACTATCAATCTATCAGTCTATAGTGTCCATTCAAATTCATTGTGTGTTTCATTTTTATCTTTGTGAAGTTTGCACATACTTCCCACGTCTCTCTGGGCTTTCCTCCAGATACTCTAGTTTTTCTCTCACATTCCCAAAGATTTGTGCAATAGATTAATAGCCAATTTTAAATGGTCTTGTTTATGTGGGTGCATTAGTGGGCCCTGTGATAAAGTGGTGCCCAGTGCTTCAAGAATTGCCTATAGTCCCTTGAATCCTAAACTGGTCTGAATACTTACTGTATGCATGCTATGATATATATATACACTCACCTAAAGGATTATTAGGAACACCTGTTCAATTTCTCATTAATGCAATTATCTAATCAACCAATCACATGGCAGTTGCTTCAATGCATTTAGGGGTGTGGTCCTGGTCAAGACAATCTCCTGAATTCCAAACTGAATGTCAGAATGGGAAAGAAAGGTGATTTAAGCAATTTTGAGCATGGCATGGTTGTTGGTGCCAGACGGGCCAGTCTGAGTATTTCACAATCTGCTCAGTTACTGGGATTTTCACGCACAACCATTTCTAGGGTTTACAAAGAATGGTGTGAAAAGGAAAAAACATCCAGTATGCGGCAGTCCTGTGCGCGAAAATGCCTTGCTGATGCTAGAGGTCAGAGGAGAATGGGCCGACTGATTCAAGCTGATAGAAGAGCAACTTTGACTGAAATAACCACTCGTTACAACCGAGGTATGCAGCAAAGCATTTGTGAAGCCACAACACGCACAACCTTGAGGCGGAGGGGCTACCACAGCAGAAGACCCCACCGGGTACCACTCATCTCCACTACAAAAAAAAAAAGAGGCTACAATTTGCATGAGCTCACCAAAATTGGACAGTTGAAGACTGGAAAAATGTTACCTGGTCTGATGAGTCTCGGTTTCTGTTGAGACATTCAAATGGTAGAGTCAAAATTTGGCGTAAACAGAATGAGAACATGGATCCATCATGCCTTGTTACCACTGTGCAGGCTGGTGGTGGTGGTGTAATGGTGTGGGGGATGTTTTCTTGGCACACTTTAGGCCCCTTAGTGCCAATTGGGCATCGTTTAAATGCCACGGGCTACCTGAGCATTGTTTCTGACCATGTCCATCCCTTCATGACCACCATGTACCCATCCTCTGATGGCTACTTCCAGCAGGATAATGCACCATGTCACAAAGCTCGAATCATTTCAAATTGGTTTCTTGAACATGACAATGAGTTCACTGTACTAAAATGGCCCCCACAGTCACCAGATCTCAACCCAATAGAGCATCTTTGGGATGTGGTGGAACGGGAGCTTCGTGCCCTGGATGTGCATCCCACAAATCTCCATCAACTGCAAGATGCTATCCTATCAATATGGGCCAACATTTCTAAAGAATGCTTTCAGCACCTTGTTGAATCAATGCCACGTAGAATTAAGGCAGTTCTGAAGGCGAAAGGGGGTCAAACACCGTATTAGTATGGTGTTCCTAATAATCCTTTAGGTGAGTGTATATACCTCTTTAAATCATATATCCTCTCGGTGAAACAATATGATCTTGACTGGCATAAAATATATTTTAGTTTGTTACACTATTTTACCATGGGCCATGAGAGACAAAATGATTTTCAAATTGTGCGCAACCAGAATAAACTAAACTGAACAGCACAGCAAAAATTGATCTGTGCAATCAGTAATTAGTGGTTCTCTGTTGCTTTTAACAAGGCGCGCATTTTGATTCTTCTTATTTCACTTTAGAATTTCACCAAATATAAAATCCCTGTAAAAAGTAAAACAACAAAATCACCTTTCTCCCCAGTGCTGTGCTTTTATTTGCTGGGGGAGAAACTCTCTTTTGAACAAACAAGTCTGATTTGCAGCAATTTTGTTCATGTGTAATAAGAGTATAATTTGTTTGCTGTGCTAAACAGTGCTGTGGGAATATGGTGAATTTTTGGAAGATAATAATAATAATACATTTATTTTACAGTACATTTTATACATTGAACATAAATCAGTGTGCATAAAAAATTAGAAAAATTATACTACCTGAAGAACTACATATATCCTTGCTGCAGTATATAAAGAATATATATATATATTGTGACCACCAGGGCACTCCTGCTCCCCAATTCCTGACACAGACAGACACCAGCACAAGTCCAGCACAACACTCATTTATTTTAGGCATGGGAAACGCTTCTCTTTCCCTTCCCACCTGCACAGCACAGTATAAAGCACCAGTACAGTCAATGAAACAGCACAAAACACTTTGTCTCTTCTCTCTCCTTTAGCTGCCTCTCCTCCTCGGGCAAGCTTTGTCCTCTTCCTCATAATCCTGGCTCCTGCATGAAGGCAGTGGGCTTCTTTTTTGCTGCACCTGGGAGTACTTCCGGTGGCCCATTTGCATGGTCCAGGAGCACTTCCAGGTTAGGCGGAAGTCCAACATTGTAGGGCTGTACAGCATGTGCAGCACCCCCTGGCAGCACCTACAGAACCCAACAGGGCTGTATGAAGCTACAACTCCCATGAAGCCCTTTGGGGATCTGTGGCTCCGCTGCAATCCAGGGTGGCTGCCATCTAGTGCTCCGGGAGAGATAATGGCCTGTGCTTATTCTTCCCCCTGGTCATTCCAGTTTCGGGGAAGGGTCATGATTGTAAAAAACATATCTAAGGATAAAAACCAGTAAAATACTACTGAAATAATATTTAATAACATAAAATTAAAAGTGTGTAGAGAAAATAATGGCTAAATCTGTTACCAATTTGTCCTACAAGTGATAACATAATACTTGTGAAATTTTTTTTTTAGATGTGGTTAGATAGCAATGGGGGAGAGCCAAATAAAAGCTCCAAGAAGAAAAATCCAGGACAACATGGCCTTATGTAGTTAGAAAATAGAAAGTCACTGCTAGTCATGAAATGCAGCTCTCCATAAAGTGTTGTTCTTCAAACAAAGGACATGCTGAATATAAGATTGCTGGTAAAAAGGTCCAATTAACCCTAATTGTTATTTTTTTATACATTTTAAAGGCTGCAATATACATAATATGAACACTCAGCCTAGCAATGCTAAGTAAACTTTAAAATAATGTCAGCATATGCTATTAGTCTTAACATTTTTTAAGCAAGAGATAATAATAATTATGAAAAAGTTATATTGCATATGGTTTAAACATCTTAGTGAAACGGTTTATAGTGTTGGCTCCACATACCTGTGTTGATAACAAGATAAACCTTTTAATTATTAACAATCCACATGTTCAGAATTCCTTTTGTGAAGGTATAAACTTTAACACTGGAGAGAACAATTTGGGGTATATAAAGGCAGGGATTCAGAAATATATAAAGATTGATTCAAAAAAAGATAAATGTATTATTATGTGCTCAGTTATTCTTATTTTGGTTAGAGTGTTTGCACCTGCAATTTGAACAGGTCATACAATGTTTCTGTTTTTCTTTGGCAGTTCTCTTAAGAGTGCTTTACAGTACTACTGATGATGTCTTCTATATTTTGTACCCACTTTAATGTGTTTTTGAAAGCTGATATGCCCTTATATAGATTTCAGTCCCAACCAATGATGGATATTACATGTATTCTGTTAACAGCATTTGCAATCAAATACATTTGTAAAAACAAAAAAAAGTGCTTTTATTCCTTTAAATTTCTATCAACTTCATTACCATAACTTTTTTTTTCTTATTAAATATTTCCACTTCCTTAAGGCTCTTCTGTTCATAAAGAACTAGCAACAACCTCCCTACATCAGCTGGCTTATTCTGTGGGTTTCATAGTCATTTTGCCTAGCAATCACAGTTTTACCTTATAACCAATAGTGAAGCCTCATCACTTTCTGATGACTTATTCTGTGGATTTCATTGGCCATAATTGGCTGTCAGTTGCACATTTTGCGCTAGCAGTCAAGTCTCAACTTGTCAAAGGTTAAGCACTCAAGAATATGCTGCTCATTCCACTGGAAGATCCAGCTAAGCAGTTAGAAAATTAAAGCTGTTAAGTGTTAAAAAATCTTTAATGCTGTTGTTTCAGTACATTAAAAGCCTAACTTGACTACCCAAATAGTTTTTTGACCTGATTTCTTTGTACTTTTAACATGTATGTTTCGGATGAATACTTTAAGTTTTACTTGAGTAATATTTTAAAGTAACAGTACTTTAATAGAGCCCAACTGCTTGTTGGTGGTTTAAAAATGGTAATGCACCCTTATTAGCTGCCCACTAGATTATTAGACATTAAATAGTAACAATCACCATTTTAAGACATACAGTATCAGTTTGTTTTTTTTTACTGAATAATGTTTTTCATGTTCTCAGCACTCGTGCATTCATAAAATATAAAAAAAAACATTAACTGATTTGAAAGTATTTAAGATGCCCAGACCACAGCCTTTGTGTCACTACTAAGGTTTTCAGAGCTACAAGATGATCCAGGTTGTATGATATTAAAAGCTACATCTCTATTTGCTTTGGTTTCATGGCACTACTTGTAGTTATAATGTGTAAAGAATAAAACTTAAGCCTGCTTTCCTGTTTGCATATTTTGTTCTGTCTTATTCCCGAAAAGTTAAGACATTGAGCTCTTTTCTCAGCTCGGTCAATCAGGGTTGAAGGAGAGAAAACACTCCCAACTGAGAAGCTATAGTACAGTCTTACCTGGGTGAGGTCTTAGGGTAGTAGACTTTAGTCCTGAACACAAGTGCATTGCAACTGTGAATTGCATATCCCTAAAGGTTGGTTAGTGTAATAAGAGGCAAGTGGGAATAGCAACAGAAGTGTAACATATAATTTAGTTTACAGAAAAACAAAGGGTATTAAAGTTATGAGGAAAGGTGTTTCCAAAATCTTTTCCCATTATAAAATAAAAGCCATACTTTAAATTTTTATTTTGAGGGACTTTTAATAGGTCTTGCATTTGTAATGCTATTTCAAGTGATATTTAAGACCTTTTTACAACTTCAAATAAAGTATCACAGATTATAGGGAAAACTGTGAGGGGCATATAATTAAGTCATATACATGCACTAATGGCTTAGTAAGATATTTAAGTCCTTTTACAACTCTAACATTCACTTCAAATAAAGTATCACAGATTACAGGGAAAACTATGAGGTGCATATAATTAAGAAATATACAGGCACTAATGGCTTAGTTACTAGAAGGATAAATATTGTTTATCAGTGGTAAAGAAATGTGTATTCTACATTTTCAGTAAATCCACCCAGCACCTGCCTTACTTTCTTTATGTCTGGGTAATAAACTGGTGGATAAAGACAAACACTACCATGTCACCCTTGGGCAAACTCTAATTATAAACTACATGCTTCAGTAATTACTTGTCCTATGTTTTCTAATTACCATTTTACAATAAATTAAGCTTTTCAGTTCTGGCCTATAGCTGCAAACTACCAAATCAAAACTGACATATGCTTTTTAAGCTAGACGTTTCCCTTTAATTTATATTTAGAAAGGAAAGAAAAAACACACAACATAAATGTATACATGCTAAACCAAATAGCTATCTTAATTATTAGCCATGGCAAGCCACATAAAGAAAGAGACTAAGTCAATGAAAAAGTAAGGCCCCAAAACATCTAAGTAATTTAACTCAAAAGTATACAAACATACTTACACTGGTTCTGAATCTATCCATGTTTTATCTTATAAAACACAGAAAAGAAATGCAAGACAACCATATTTTTTACTCACTTTTGTCCACTGAAGTTCAAGATAGAAAGTGGTTTAAGTCTGAGTTTCTTGCAGTGTACAAATATTTGATCAATTTAGTAATGTCAATCTACCAGTCAGTAGTAGAAGATGCACACTAGCAACTTCAACTTTCACACAGAAAGCTTTCAAATATAAGTTTTGTCTTCAGCTTTTATACAGTCATATGAAAAAGTTTGGGAACCCCTCTCAGCCTGCATAATAATTTACTCTACTTTCAACAAAAAAGATAACAGTGGTATGTCTTTCATTTCCTAGGAACATCTGAGTACTGGGGTGTTTTCCAAACAAAGATTTTTAGTGAAGCAATATTTAGTTGTATGAAATTAAATCAATGTGAAAAACTGGCTGTGCAAAAATTTGGGTACCCTTGTAATTTTGTTGATTTGAATGCATGTAACTGCTCAATACTGATTACTTGCAACACCAAATTGGTTGGATTCGCTTGTTAAGCCTTGAACTTAATAGACAGATATGTCCAATCATGAGAAAAGGTATTTAAGGTGGTGAATTGCAAGTTGTGCTTCCCTTTGACTCTCCTCTGAAGAGTGACAGCATGGGAACCTCAAAGCAACTCTCAAAAGAACTGAAAACAAAGATTGTTCAGTATCATGGTTTAGGGGAAGGCTACAAAAAGCTATCTCAGATGTTTAAACTGTCAGTTTCAACTGTAAGGAATGTAATCATGAAATGGAAAGCCACAGGCACAGTTACTGTTAAACCCAGGTCTAGCAGTCTAAGAAAAATGCAGGAGTGGCATATGCGCAGGATTGTGAGAATGGTTACAGACAACCCACAGATCACCTCCAAAGACCTGCAAAAACATCTTGCTGCAGATGGTGTATCTGTACATCGTTCTGCATTTCAGCGCATTTTGCACAAAGAACATCTGTATGGCAGGGTGATGAGAAAGAAGCCCATTCTGCACTCACACCACAAACAGAGTCACTTGTTGTATGCAAATACTCATTTAGACAAGCCAGATTCATTTTCGAACAAAGTGCTCCACTGTATTAGCCTGGCGAATTCCTTTTGGCAGGCTGTTCCAGATTTTAGGTGCATAACAGCAGAATGCCACCTCACCACTTCTTTTAAGTTTAGCTCTTGGAATTCTAAGCAGACACTCATTTGAAGATCTAAGGTTATGATTTAGAATGTAAGGTGTCAAACATTCTGAAATATAAGATGGAGCAAGATCATTTAAGGCTTTGTAAACCATAAGCAGTATTTTAAAGTAAATTCTGAATGACTCAATTAACCAGTGTAGTAACATCAAAACTGGACAAATGTGCTCGGATTTTCTTTTCCTAGTTAGGATTCTAGCAGCTGCATTCTGCACTAATTGATTGATGTCTTTTTTGGGTAGTCCTGAGAGGAGTGCGTTACAGTAATCTAGTCGACTGAAAACAAAAGCGTGAACTAAATTCTCAGCATCTTTCAATGATATAAGAGGTCTAACTTTTACTATGTTTCTTAAGTGAAAAAATGCTGTCCTAGTGATCTGATTAATATGCGATTTAAAATTGAGGTCACAGTCAATAGTTACCCCTAAATTCTTTACCTCCATCTTGACATTTAATCCTAATGCATCAAGTTTATTTCTAATGTATCCATTATTGCCAATCACGTCTCTTTATTTAGCTTGAGAAAATTACTACTCATTCATTCAGAAACACAAGTAAGACATTGTGTTAGTGAATCAACAGAGTTGGGGTCATCAGGTGCTATTGATATTATGCCCCGAGATAATCTGACCTAACGGAAGCATGTAGATCGAAAAGAGAAGTGGACCCAGGATAGAGCCTTGTGGAACACCATATAGAATATCATGTGTCTTTGAAGTATAATTACCACAACTAACAAAGAATTTTCTATCTGCTAGGTAGGATTCAAACCAATTTAAGACACTGCCAGAGAGGCCCACCCACTGACTAAGGCGATTTATAAGAATATTGTGATCAATGGTATCAAATACAGCACTCAGATTTAAGACGATGAGAACAGATAAACGGCCTCTGTCTGCATTTACCCGCAAGTCATTTACTACTTTAACGAGTGCAGTTTCTGTACTGTGATTTGTTCTGAAACCCAACAGAAACTTATCAAGAATAGCATGTTTATTGAGGTGGTCATTTGGCTGCATAATGACTGCCTTCTCTAGAATTTTACTTAAGAAAGGCAGGTTAGAAATAGGTCTAAAATTTTCAAAAGCAGAGGAGTCAAGATTATTTTTCTTGAGTAGGTGTTTAACTACAGCAGTCTTAATACTAGAATTACCAGAGCCTACGAAAAAACTCGTAGATCCGTCCCACCTTAAATCGCTTCTTAAAACCGTTCTCACCTCTCCGCCAGCGTCTTTTGTTAATCTAAATGTGCTGATAAAGAAAAGTTGCAAGTAGCCGGCTATTCCATCCCCCCATCGACTTAGAAAGTGCACAAACTTCTCCCAGCTCATGCCTTGATTGATTATCTGGGAGTGAAGTGGAGTTTTAGAGTGGAAATAATAGATCATTATTTGGAATACACGTATTTCACGTGTGTTCCATTTCTACAGTAATCCGTGTAAACACATTTTTAAAACAGAAACGTTTT
>JANRMT010062795.1:2340164-2387386 GCA_026402145.1 Polypterus bichir lapradei
AAAACGTTTCTGTTTTAAAAATGTGTTTACACGGATTACTGTAGAAACGGAACACACGTGAAATACGTGTATTCCAAATAATGATCTATTATTTCCACTCTAAAACTCCACTTCACTCCCAGATAATCAATCAAGGCATGAGCTGGGAGAAGTTTGTGCACTTTCTAAGTCGATGGGGGAATGGAATAGCCGGCTACTTGCAACTTTTCTTTATCAACACATTTAGATTAACAAAAGACGCTGGCGGAGAGGTGAGAACGGTTTTAAGAAGCGATTTAAGGTGGGACGGATCTACGAGTTTTTTCGTAGGCTCTGGTAATTCTAGTGTTAAGACAGTCTGGGAAGACCCTTATACCTAATGACAAGTTTACTATGTCAAGAATACTATCAATTAGCACACCTGATACTTCTTAGGCAGAAGAACACCACATTCCAAGAAAAACACTTGCTACCAACTGTCAAATTTGGTGGAAGTTCCATTATGTGGTGGAGCTGTGTGGGTTCTTTGTTAAAGTCTAGGGTCAGATGAATTCAACCCAATATCAACAGTCACAAAGTTGAAGTTATGCAGGGGTTGGATATTCCAACAAGACAATGACCAAAAACGCAGTTCGAAATCTACAAAGGCATTCATACAGAGGGAGAAGTACAATGTTCTGGAATGGCCCTCACAGTCCCCTGACTTGAATATCATCGAAAATCTATGGGTTGATTTGAAGCAGGCTGTCCATGCTCGGTAACCTCCAAATTTAACTGAACTGGAGAGATTTTGTATGGAAGAATGGCCAAAAATACCTCCATCCAGAATCCAGACACTCATCAAAGGCTATAGGAGGCATCTAGAGGATGTTATATTTGCAAAAGGAGGCTCAACTAAGTATTGATATAATATCTCTGTTGGGGTGCTGAAATTTATGCACCTGTCTAATTTTGTTATGATGCATATTGCATATTTTCTGTTAATCTAATAAACCTAATGTCACTGCTGAAATACTACTGTTTCCATAAGGCATGACATATATTAAAAGGAAGTTGCTACTTTGAAAGCTCAGCCAATGATAAATAAAAATCCAAAGAATTAAGAGGGATTCCCAAACTTTCTCATGTGACTGTATACAGTATGCCCTGATCCACTAATAATGGACAGTCTGTCTGACCAAAAGAAATGGGCTAATCTTTTGAGGAATGCAAACATGTCTATTGTTGAAGGCATGGATATTTCCAGTCCACTTTGAGCACCTGTCCCAAGAGCAGATGTTAAAGTAGCAGCATCACCTCTTTCCATTGCAGGCCACCAAGAAGAGACAAAGCAACGGACTAAGCTACAGTGTATCATAATAATTGACAAAATTCTAATAAAACAACAGCCTGACCATCAGCTCTTACAGAAATACACTATGCTATAATAATGCATCGTCTGCCTTGATACACTTGTAAATATTCAGAGCATTGTGACATTTCATACAGCAGTAGCCATAGTAGTCGATGGTTGACGTTTACAATAACATTTTTTATTTTATTTTTATTGAATTTATTAAAATCAAATAGCATTCCATACAAGCAAGTAAAGTTTTACAAATCTAGGTTAGAAATAAATCAACCCCCACCCCTTACAGTAACCATTTTTAAGGTATTTTTTCCCATTCCTGGCCCTTCATTATGCTTTTCTCCTGAATAAAACAGTGACATAATACAATTGTGAACCATTTAAACAGTCTGACTCTAAAGCACTGCTGCATTCAACTCCTCTTGATACAAATAAAAAGCCTTAAAAGTAGGTGTATCTTGTTCTTTTGATTCTAGAGCCTAAACTCAGTAACCTTGATTCTGCAAAGTAAAATATATGAATTTGAAGTAAAAATTATAACAGATAACAAAATAAATCCCTTTTGACTTCTAAGAATGGTTTCTTACAATTTTTTTCTGTTCAGATAAAATCCAGTAATTCTTAAATTTTTAAACATACATTCTGCACATCACTACTTTCAGAAAGTCACAGCTTTTGATCTCATGGACAAATAAATAAGTGCAATTCCTCAGTTAACAAAAAATATAGATGTCTTTTTTTTGCAGCTTGACCTGAAATATACTGTAGTATAAAAGGTATAATTGGTTTACCTGCATATTAATAGTAATATAGATGTGTGATTATCGGTGATCACTTTTGTGTTTGTAGTTGCATTTACACTAACCAATTTAAGAAAAAAAATATTAAGAACTATGTACTGACAGCCTAGTAATGTTGCGAAAAAGGAAATGTACTAAGAAGTGAGAGAAAAAATATATTATTGGAGAAAACAACTAAACTGGAACAAGCTAACACTGTAACCATAACACTAGTGAAAATCAACATTAACATTGTTTACAACAAGCTCTGTTTCTTCCAGTAACTTTGGCAAATTAACAGCAGTGGTGATTTCAGACAAGATGTTTGACTCAACAGTGTATTGTCTGTTTATATTGACTAACTCTGATCAACTAGAAATATTTAATTTGGTGTTTTTTATGTTATAAATGAGTACTGAAAAATCTGCTTTTTACAACTAAAGAATGGAAAACTGTTATGTACATTGCTCATATTGTACTTAAGCATCTCATCCTGAATTTATAACTTATTTGTAGTTTTCTTCTTCTTCTTCTTCTTCTTTTCCCACTTCCATGTGGGGTCTATGTACTTGACCAACCTTCTCCAAACAGCTTGGTCAAGCACCTCCTTCCAGTCAAGCCATTTTCCTTTAGATCTTCTTTTACTTTATCAATCCACCTCCACTTTGGCCTCCCTTATTTTCTCTTCCCCTGTACTTCCATTCCTATCACTCTTTTGCCCACATATTCATTGTCTCTCCTCATTACAAGTCCATACCATTTCAACCAACTTTCCTGTACTTCCTTAGATATCTCTCCTTCCTTTGTTGTACCTCTGATTGTCTCATTTCTTATTCTGTCCCTTTTTGCAACTCTACACATTCATCTCAACATTCTAATTTCTGCCACATCTAAATTCTCCTGCACTCCCTTTATTGCCCATGTCCCAGCTATCAGTTCTGGTCTTTCCCACTGTCTTAAAAACCTTAGCTTTAACCTTGGCCTTAATTTTTTGATCACACAATACTCCTGATACCTTCCTCTAATTGTTCCATCCACACTGCACTCTGTGGTTATCTCTGCATCTAGTTTTCCATCTCAGGTTATCACTGATCCTAGATATTTAAATTTATCCTCTCTATTCAATAGCTGTCCCTGCAGGCTAACTTCTGGATCCTGATTATCATTAAACCTCATATATTCAGTCTTCTTCCTATTTATCTCAACTCTCTATCTTCTAAAATTCTTCTCTGTTCTTCGATCTTCCTGTCCACTTCCTCATATGCAGAAAACTATGGGCAGCATTTTAAACTAACAGTTAGCATATACTCTTGAAAGCAAGAATAACACAGTGTAAGAACAAACCAAACACCAAAGAAAATCATAGAAACTCAGTCTGTCATTATATATAAAGCTCCCAGCTCACTTGTTGCCATTCTTTGCCTCCAATGATGAAAATATTTTTGACTTATTTGTCATCTCTAATGAAGTGGGCACAGACTATTCCAGTACTGGCTCTTTTATCTGTCACTTCAAAGATGGCCCTTCTCTCAACTCAATTTTGGCCACAACTCTGTTGAAGAAAACATGACCTTGCTGATGTTCAGCCTAATCCAATAATTTTACATCCAAAACAATTACCTGCTCACACAATATCATTAACATAATATTTTGATGTTATATACAGATGCAAACATTTGTCTTGGGTATGACGCTAAACTGCATCTGGCCCTGCAAGCAGTCCTCCAACTTGCAGGGAGATCATGGGGTTTGGTAGCAGGATTGGCACCCTTAAATAAACTTCTCGCAGCTCTAAGACAACACATAGGACTACTTTCTGCTCTCCATGGGAGTAGCTTTGCTGCAGCTGCCCATTGGAAGGTTGCTCATATTATGAAGGGGGTTGGGGAAAGCCATCGGAGCTCTATCCCTGGAAGAGTCAAAACCATCGGAGAGCCAATGGGGTCAGGCCTGTCAGGGATCAGAACTGGTGTAGTGCTGAAGCATCACCCACTGCACAGCAGCACTCAGGACCCAATTTGAGGCAGCCTATCCGGGTAGTTGCATGGAATGTCTTTCCTCTCCGGCATGACGATTATCTTCCTCTGCTGTCGGAGGAGTTGCGTAAATTTTGCATTTTTAATGAATCATTTCAGTCTTTTATCATCTAAAAAATATCTTGAAACCAAGAATATTTTAATTAAAAATAGCTGCATTATTTTTAGGAAAAATAATTTATGGTAAACTTTCTTTCAATATATTGATTGATCAAGTGTTTACAACCCATTAACCAAGACTTTGCAGATGTATCTTTTCTGTTGTTTCTTTGTATAGCTCTCTGTCAACATTGCACACCTGTGTTTTGCATCACTACCTTTGTTACGAACACTGGAAAGGAGCAATAGTTGGGCTTTACCAAAAATGTAGTCAGTGGGCAAGGTCTAAACTAAAATGAGCTGTGGTAAAATGTATTATTTCCAGTTTACGTTTGTCATCATGAGGATGCCTTATAACATGGAAGGCATGTTTTCATAAAATGAAAACTTTCCTGCTTCAAATTGGATATATTCAGTCTTTTGTTTTCCCATTTGGACCTCAGGCCCATCACCTCTAGTTTAAAATGCAAAGACAGGCTAGGGTTTTTTTTTAATAAAACATGCTTCACTTTAGAACACAGTTTCATGTGGCAAGTTAACACAAACCTTGATGGTGACGAAATAACTGAGGTGAAATATACCAAACTTATCCTTTAACACATTGACTGCTGTACCATTTATTACCAGGATGCTGCAATGTAGGTCTTTGTATATATAAGAAATAATGAACTCCATCAAAACTTGTAAAAAATGTAAAGTAATGTATTAAATGAGAAGTGACTCAAAATTACACCTTTTATTGGCTAACTGAACAGATTACAATATGCAAGCTTTCGAGGCTGCACAAGCCCCTTTTTCAGGCTTCACTTCTCATTGCATCCATAATGGCTAAATGGTATAACACCCTACTATTGAAAAATGTATCAGAAAGCAATGGTTTTATTATCAATAGTAACTCTGTTAAAATCCTGTAAATGTAAAGAAATCTGATGTAAAGGTAAAAAAAACTTATAAACTGCAAAACATGAAATCTAAGCAAGTGAAAACTATTTATATCATGACATTAAATCTTTTTTTTCTTATTATAAGAATTATTGACTATCAATAAATTTGTATTTACGATTTTTAGCTTACTTAAAGAATTCTTATCAAGTAAATTTTGCTTACCCCGTTGGCAGATATTTTGCTAAATAAAAGCAAAACAAGTCCTATTTAAACCTTTTTGTCTAGTTTTTGTATATGCATTTTTTGCAGTGAATTGCTTTATTTTCACCAGCAACATGACTAACATGTCTGCATTTGAATAAGAAACCTTGAAGTATGGCACCATTCAGAGAGCAGGGTTAGATGTACATGTACCGTAAATATGAGGGACGTTCAAAAAGTTTCCACACTTTTTTTAAGTCTATTTATAAAGAATTTCAAAAATAAATTAAATCACTTTTCTACATAGTCACCTTAATTTGCGATGCAATTTTCCCAGCGTCATACCAACTTTTTAATGCCCAATTACTACTCCTCCTACCTTCACTGTTTCCAAAGCAAATATAAAAGTGCGGAAAAATTTTTGAACGTCCCCCGTATAACACATTTCTTTGTGCTGTCCACGCTTGTTGCACACAATACGTTTGGTAGATGGTGACTGTTTGCACTCAGTGAACAAAAGAAAATCTAATGCAGTACTGTTCTGAGAGCCGTGACAAGTTGGATACCTGGTGATGAAGAAACAACATATGAATTAACTTGTACCACATGTTCAAAGTTTTAAATAAAGCAGGAGTTTCAAAGTTATTGTTTTTGTAGTTTGAATCCAAAGACTAGACTGTAAAAATTGCTGCCATCTTTAAAATTCTGTCACACGTAATGACGTGACACTGACATGACTGGTAACACTTGCCTTTACCATAAATAACATGACCATGTCCAAGTTTGTTTAGTTTTACAGAGATAAACATTTTAGATGTTTTGGGACCTTACATTGTCATTGATTTTGTCTCTTTCTTCATGCTACTTGGCATGGTTAATAATTGAGATAGCCATTTAGTTTAGTAAGTATAGATTTATGTTGTGTCTTTTTTTCTCCTATTTTAACCATTTGTCCCTCCTTTGTCTTCTTTCCATCCTCTATCTTGGTCAACACAAATACCTATTTTAACAGGAACTTTAGAATTCTCAGTGGTGTAACTATAGACACTGCAGGCAGGGCAATTGCACTGAGGTCCATGGGAATGGGGGAGCCCCAGTGACTGCATAGTTGTTATTTTGCAAGGCATTATTTATTATTAACATGCTTGCTAACTTGACATTGGAATGTGGATGAAGGTGTTATTATCCACACAACTCCAAAAAAATTAATTATTATTATTGACCTTTTAAGTAGCTTTCCTGCTTGGAAATATATCTGTGGATATATCTCACAGATAGTGGTGATTTTTAAGATTTTGTTCAATTTAATTTCACATGAGGGTATTAAAAATGTATGTAAATATTTTTTTGCCTTAAGGCCGTTCATATTGTAGCTACGCACGTGGGAATTCCGTTTACTCTCCTTGCAATTTATTTCCTTGTTTCAGTCCTCTGTTCTTAGCGCTTATTCAAAGGAGTGACATAACCATTTTTATATTATTTTATAAAAGCAATTCGTATCAAAAGAAAAACAAATTAGATGAAAATGTTTATTTTTACCTTATTGGATGATTAGTTGCTTACTGCCTTCAATAAGTTTTATTCTTTAGATTCCATGTACCATATATTCTGATCTCTAAGGGTTGTATTTTTTATTCAGAAAGAAGGATTTTGGCAAGGCGTGAGGGGTTAGAAAAAGTGTTGACCTTCTTTTTCAAATTTTAGTGTTATGAGGAGTCGGAGACGATCCTGGCAAGATTTAGATTGAGAAAAGCAATAACCTCGGACTAACACCCGCCCATAACGGGGCCCCAAGATAGTTGTTCTGTTGCAAAACGGGAAACTTTTAAAATATTAAAGGAGAAAAAATGTTCTATTTGTTGAAGAGAGTTATATATGAAAACAAGTTAATATGAGGATCTGATTGGTGGAAAGCAATATAAATAATTGATGTTCATTACCTTGGCCTCCACATAAATTTCTTCCCAGCAACTATGGTGATTTTTAGGTCCATTAACCAACAGTGTAGCATAATCTTACTAATTAAGTTACAAAAGTGGAATTTTAACATTTCTTTCATTATTTTGAAAACAAAACTACATAATTCCACATGTAGAACTCTTGAAATGAATAGGGGCTAATTTAACAGAGTAAAGTTATGCTGAAATTAAAATTTAACATGTCAAGTTTTCAATTCTGATCCCAATGATATTTTCTAATTTTAATTACATAGGCAGGGTGAGTATCATTTGGTTAAACTAAATATTACTTATTCAACCTGAGTTATTCAGGAAGATTCTTTGACATAATTGATACCATCATTACATTATGTACAGCAGTTTGATAGCTGATCTCCCAGGCTGTAAATAAAATTGATTTAGTTTTGGCTCCAAGGTAATGTATTTGTTACATTTCTGTAGACATAAATCTGGATGGCCTAAATGCAGTCTAGCCATGAAATAAATACAATTCAGACACAACAAAATAATTTGATATAATTTATTTCAAACAGATCAATTATTTATTCATATTTTATTCAAAATATTTCCATTATGCCATTCTGAGTCAGGCTTTTATTGTAAGTATTGTGATAAAGTCATTGGCTTGCCTTTTCCAAGGAGGTCACTCATCTGCTTGCTCATCAAACACCACTCCAAAAATGCTTTCATTCTTGGCACTGCTGTTGTTCTCTTTTTGAGTATAGCCTGTCACATAGCCTCTGTGCCAGTGAGTCATTGCCCTGTCCTTTCACCCATTTAAACTTCCAGAACTAATGATGCATGGTCCACTTTATTCTTTTTCTAAGGTCACTTGAGTGATTGTGTTCAGCGCCTGAAGGAGTCTACTGTATATACAGTGTTCAATAACCAGAGGTCTTTTGACAGGGCAAAGGCTGCCATATTATAATGGAAAAAAGCCCCTCTAGCAATGACTAGGAGTAATAGAAAGTTGTGTGCCTTATATCCACTAGGAGGACACAGTTCTCATTTTCTACCATTACAAGTTAAATCAGATAGGCTTTTTATTATTTTATTTAAAATTGTATTCATCCACTTATTTGTGCCATTCATTTGTTTTACTTTTGTTACTCACTTTTCTGTTTGTGTGGTGAGCAATATTTCAAAAATGTAAAACTCTGAATTTTATATATTACTAGCAAAATACCCGCGCTTCGCAGCGGCGAAGTACTGCCTTAAAATTTTTATTAAGAAGAAAATTAAACCTTTTTAAACTGAGGGAAAATATACCAATAATTATTTGTTAAGGATCTCTTTGTATATCACATTGTCATTTCGGCCCTCCGGTTTTAATATGACCAAGCTGTGCGCTGAGCTTACTCTTGAGCATGCAACGTACAGTTGGCCATGTGAAAAGTAATCTTGTTTCAAATCTCACAGCTTGGATTGCTGCTGTCATAATCGGTTTGAGTTTCATGGTTTGTTTCAATTACGACAGTATTTGCAGGACTTGTGTCGAAGTGACATTCGGCATCTTTCAAGCGTTGTAAGCATACAACCGGTTTCATCGATAGCTTCACATCCAGCTTTTGAGAGTTTAAACATTCATAAACATCAAAGTGTCCACTACTGAAATCGTCACCTGTGAATCTAAGATGTTTAAGAGGCATTGGCGGTTGTCCAAAGGTGTAAAATATTTGGCCATTTTGGTACACTTAAAAGCGACAACCGAACAATTCAGCGGCAGCCATCAACTCACATGCACAACCATAGGTGAAGGGCTTAAGCATTTCACTCTTATAGTGGTCCTGTGTAGTATAATTATCTCCTGTACCGTCATCAGTCCACATCTTGAACCTGTCCCAGTCATTCAATACATAAGACACAATGTTCCTCCAGATATCAAGAGTAAGCCTGATATGGTCGTGCAATATGTAACAAAGAGAATGGAAAAGGTAGGTGCCATCTCTGGGCATGGAAATCACTCGGTAAGTGACAGTTCTTTGATCGATGGTGATCACCTCGATAGACATGTTAATAGGGGTATGGTTGGAACGATAAAGGAAATGGGTACCTGAACAATGTAAAGTAAGTCTGAAACACCTACACAATAACTATAATCGTAATAAACGAACAATAAAACAGCAGAGAAGCCGTGGATTAAATAAAAAGGCTGTAGTTATTAGCAGGGAAACGTGAATCCCGTGGCGAAGCAAGGAAGGGAATGTAGAGACTGGAGCGACGGACGGCCCTATATAGGCAGGCAGCCAACAACGTGGGAGACGTTGGAATGGGGGACCCAATGCCGCCTCACATGGTGACCGAACTGCAGGCTATGGACGTATATATGTACTCAAGTAGGATTCAGTTAGCGTTGGGAACCCGTGTACCAAATTTCTTGAAGATGGGCCCATAAGTAACAAAGACCGTTGGAAAGTTCAATATGGTGGCTGATGTGGCGTCATATCACTGAAATAAGTACGTACATTGGTTTCAGTTAGCGCAGGGAAGCCACCTACCAAACTTCGTGAAGATGGGACCATAAATAAGAAAGTTCAACATGGCGGACGTTGTTGACCGTTATGCGTAGAATTTCGAAATGAAACCTGCTTAACTTTTGTAAGTAAGCTCTAAGGAATGAGCCTGCCAAATTTCAGCCTTCTACCTACACGGGAAGTTGGAGAATTAGTGATGTTGGAAAGTTCAATATGGCGGCCGACAGTGGCGTCATACCACCCGAAATAAGTACGTACATCGGTTTCAGTTAGCGCAGGGAAGCCACCTACCAAATTTCGTGAAGATGGGGCCATAAATAAGAAAATTCAACATGGAGGACGTTGTCGACCGTTATGACCGTTACACGTAGAATTTCGAAATGAAACCTGCTTAACTTTTGTAAGTAAGCTGTAAGTAATGAGCCTGCCAAATTTCAGCCTTCTACCTACACGGGAAGTTGGAGAATTAGTGATGTTGGAAAGTTCAATATGGCGGCCGACAGTGGCGTCATACCACCGAAATAAGTACGTACATCAGTTTTGGTTAGCGCAGGGAAGCCGACTACCAAATTTCGTGAAAATGGGGTCAGTCTTCTACCTACACAGGAAGTTGGAGAATTAGTGACGTTGGAAAGTTCAATATGGCGCTCGACAGTGGCATCATACCACCGAAATAAGTACGTACATCGGTTTCGGTTAGCGCAGGGAAGCCGCCTACCAAATTTCGTGAAGATGGGGCCATAAATAAGAAAGTTCAAAATGGCGGACGTTGTCGACCGTTATGATCGTTACGCGTAGAATTTCTAAACGAAACCTGATTAACTTTTGTAAGTAAGCTGTAAGGAATGAGCCTGCCAAATTTCAGCCTTCTACCTACACGGGAAGTTGGAGAATTAGTGATGAGTGAGTGAGTGAGTGAGTGAGGGCTTTGCCTTTTATTAGTATAGATCTATAACATGTCTTTAAGTTGTGGAGCCTACGTGAATATTATACACAATTGTGTAAAAGGTTTAAACAACTTACTGATGAAATTCATGACTTTTATAAGAGTAGACATTTTATTGTAAATACAGTATGGTCAAATTGGAATTGAGCAGATCTTTTGAAGCACCAGTTTAGATATGAATCACGCCACACATTTTAAGTTATTATGGTAAGAGACAGAAGGCTTAGCTTGTATACAGTATTAGCTTCATGAATTTTCTGAAAGTATATTATATTGCAGATCTTCTGGACCATTAGTTTAGACCTGAAACATGCTACGCATTTTCAGTCATTATGGCTGTGACAGAAGGCTTAACTTGTATACAGTATTAGCTTCATAAAATTTGTGAAAATAAATTCTATAGTGAACACAAGTCTCTATTTTTTTTAAAACAATAATCCATTCTTTGCTGTTTCATGTAGAATCTAGGATAAACCCTTGTATTTTTCTTGTATATTAACATTTTCATAAAGAAATATACTAACAGGTAGGTAAAATGATCCTACTCATTGCTACCAGGACAGGCTCCAGTCTTGAAATGGAATAATTGGGTTTGATAATGTATGTACACTATGTTGTGACTGTACGTATATGGTGTATTTATGTATGCATCTTTTATATGGTGTAGATTTTGGATCTGTCCCACTATATTGTTATGTATATAAACCTTATACATATTCACATCTATTTATATTTAATTACCAATATGCTTATGGAACAGATCTTTATCATGTATTATACGTTTAAGGGATAAAACTTTCTACTCTGGACGGCACGGTGGTGCAATGGTAGCACTACTGCCTCGCAGTTAGGAGGCCTGTGTTTGCTTCCCGGGTCCTCCCTGCGTGGAGTTTGCATGTTCTCCCTGTGTCTGCGTAGGTTTTCTCCAGGTGCTCCGGTTTCCACCCACAGTCCAAAGACATGCAGGTTAGGTTCATTGGCGATCCTAAATTGTCCCTAGTGTGTGCTTGGTGTGTGTGTATATGTGTGTGTGTGTGCCCTGTGGTGGACTGGCGCCATACCCGGGGATTTGTTCCTGCCTTGCTCCCTGTGTTGGCTGGGACTGGCTCCAGCAGACCCCCGTGACACTGTATTAGGATATAGTGGGTTGGATACTGGCTGACTGACTGACTTTCTACTATCCAGCAAACATGCTTCTGAAAAAAATACAAAAATGAACATTCTTTCAAATCCCACCACATAACCCGTATGAGAAACACAATGCATATTTTCTGCATGAAGGAGTTTCAGGTAATTCATTTACATTCAGACAAAATCTTTGATTTTAACATTGCCTGAATAAGCACACAACTGAACTACTGAAGTTTCAAAAAAACTATACAGTATATATTTTGCAGACCATGTTTTACCATGGTTCCTAAAGAACAAAATACAGCTTTATTTTGTGTTATACAAAATGATCAAGCATTTCGTTAAACAAATCATGTTTTACATTATCGGAGCTATGACAGATTAAACAATGTTACTTAATCCAATGCTTTCTATGCAAACTAAAAAGATTTTACAGAAATGTAATTTTAAAGAGAAATGCTACACTGTTATTCAAAGTAAGAAATGGCATTGGATTATGTATGTGATTCCTATACTAATAATGGGATAAAAAATGCATTAAATTAGATGCAATTCAACAAGGCAGAGTTCACTGCTTATCAGACTTTACTAGCACAGTTAACGTTACAGTATACACTGCTGAGTATTGTGTTAGGAATGCCAGGAAGGTCAAAAAATAAAGGAAAAGTTGGTCAGAAGCCCAAAAGGATTAAATATACACATCTTTGACTGAAATGGTGAGGAAACCTTCACTGTGCAGAAATCGCCATCAAGGATAGACATGAAATTGAGATCTGATTGAACTTCTACAAAGTTATTAGAAACTGCCATGAACTATCAGACTTTGAAAACAACAAAATGTATTTAGACCAAGAATTGTAACTATTTTATCATGATCAAGGTTAATAATTGCTGACATCTACTCCAAATCGAATATATATTTAACACAAAAAATGTGTGTGTACGCCAAAGAATTTATTTTCTTTCATACTGTTTACACATGAAATAGTTCCATGTTTATTTTCAACTTTTTCAAAAGCACACCTAAATTTCAGATGTTGTACATTAATGTTTTTCATTTATTTGACAGTAAGATAATCCTACTTTTTTGTCCTTTTTATTTGTCCATTCTTAGTGGGTTAGCAGCTTTGATTGTTAGGTAGAAACCAACAATTTGTAAGTACATTTCATAGCCTTTAAATGATTACATACCAGACTCAAGACTGGGTGTAAGATTCAAAGGCTTTCAGTTGATTTGTGCTAATTATAGGACCATTTTTTGCCATTTTTTCCATCTAGGAACCATAGTAGAGTAAAGAGTGGGTTTACTGGGCACAGTATAGGACAGACAGAGCCACTAAATAATATGCACCTTGACAGTCTTTAAAATAAAATAGTCTTTAAACATAATTGAATGACCTCTGCACATAGTGAATAACTGTATAAAAAATAACATACTGTATTCCCTCCTATCTGTAGCTGTAGAGCTATTAGAGAAGCCAAGAAGAAATACAGACTTAAACTGGAAGGTCACTACACTACTGCTGACACTCGGAGTACGTGGCAGGGATTGGGAAACATCTCAGGCTACAGAGTCAGAAGTAGAGGGTGGACCACTGACAGCCATTACTTTCTGGATGAGTTCAATTAATTCTATGCCCACTTTGAAGCCCACAACACAGAGTCATTGGGCAGGAAGGGGGCTAGTGAGAGTTCAATGCCCCCGTTTACAATATCATCCGCTGATGTGAAAAAGTCTCTGAGGAGGATAAACTCAGCCAGCCCTGATAACATCACTGGACATGCACCCAAAGCTCGTGCTTCAACCTTGGCTGATGTTCTGGCTAACATATTTAACCTCTCCCTTAATCAAGCTACAATCCCAACCTGCTACAAAACAACCACCATTATTCTACTGCCAAAAAGAGCAAAGTTAATTGTCTGGATGACAACCGGCCCATTACATTTACTCCTACAGTGATGAAATCTGTATGAGCCACATCCAGACATTCATACCCGAAAGAATGGACTCTGTACAGTTTGCATATAGACCAAATAGGTCAACAGACGACACAGTTACCATAGCACTGCATACAGTTCTTACACAACTAAAGAACAAGGACTGCTATGCCCGATTGCTTTTTATTGATTATAGCTCAGCTTTTAACAATGTCATACCAGCTAAGCTCACCAACAAGCTCTACACTCTAAGTGTGCCAGCTACTCTCTGCAACTGGGTCTTGGACCTTTTAACAGGCACACCCCAGTCAGTCAGGCTAGGGAGCAACATTTCCAAAGCAATAATAATAAATACAGGAACTCCACAAGGATGTGTTTTGAGTCCCATGCTGCCCACACTCGTTACCCATGACTGTGTCACTTCCTAGCATAAATAACACCAACATTATTAAACTTGCGGACGATACCACCGTCATTGGACTGATGTCTTGGGGAGTCAGCATAAAGGAGGAAGGTGCCTGGCCTTGTGAAGTGGTGTCAGGATAGTAATCTCTTTCTTAACATCAGAAAAACAAAAGAGATGATTATTGACACACAGAGGAAGAGGGGTGAACACACACCATTGGACATTGGAGAGAATGAAGTGGAAAGAGTGGCCATATTGACATTTCTTGGCATGAACATCTCTGAGGATCTCATTTGGACCTACCATGTCACAGATCTGGCATGGAAAGCCTGGCAGCGTATGTATTTTCTGACAAGGCTGAGAAAGTTTGGTATGCCAAGCACTGTCCTCAGCATCTTCTACTGATGCACAATTGAAAGTATCCTCACCTACTCCATCACAGTCTGGTTTGGGAACAGCACAGCATGGGGTGGCAAGGCTGTACAGCAGGTGGTAAAATCAGCACAGAATATCATTGGAATATTACTACCTGCACTAGAGGACATCTATAACACTAGAGTTATCCAGAGGGTCCATAACATTATTAAGGACACAACCCACCCAATACCATAAACTGTCCATACTGCTATTATCAAAGAGATGCTATAAAAGCATAGCAACTAGAATACCAAGGCTAAAAGACAGCTGTCTCCCTTATGCCATCAGGCTTTTAAATAGAACCCATCCACTGTCCTCAACCACTGCAGGCTAGTGCGTGTCTGGAGGATGGAAGGCCATCTTGAGACCATATACTTGCAAAGCTTACATTGAACCATTTATTTATTTGTACATGCACACTTACTTGTGTTTGTTTTTGCATTTCTTTTTCACCTGAGTGTTTTTAGTTTATTGTTGTATAGTCTTGTCTGCTTGTGTATTCTTGTCTATTGCTGGAGGATTCACAGAATAAGATTTTCATTGTACTGAGTACATTTGACAGTAAAATTGAAAGTATCTGTAGCTACAAACCTACACAACATCTATTTTGGCTAAAATAGACAAAGTGACTGTGAAAATTTATGAGCCTGTCTTTCGGCATTGATTTTTTTTAAGTGAAAGTTGTTGCACTGTCTATCATCCTCGGTTTGCTAATTTGGGATATGTCAGTAGCCCCTCTTAATATTACTGGTGGTTTTACTTTTCAGAGCAGGCTTGTTTTGGTGTAATACTTGGGATTGTTAACCATAACCAGGATATATTTATGATCATGATGTAACTCTTTGAAGGACTACCATACTCATTATAATGCATCCAAAAGAATAAGTGGCACTAAAGGTACTTGAAATTATTTTGGGATTTGTGTTAGTTGGTATTCAGGAGGGTGGCATGGTGGTGCTACTGCCTCACAGTTAGGAGACCCGGGTTCGCTTCCCGGGTCCTCCCTGTGTGGAGTTTGCATGTTCTCCCCGTGTCTGCGTGGGTTTCCTCCGGGTATTCCAGTTTCCTCCCACAGTCCAAAGACATGGAAGTTAGGTGCATTGGCGATTCTAAATTGTCCCTGGTGTGTGTGTGTGCGCCCTGCGGTGGGCTGGTGCCCTGCCTGGGGTTTGTTTCCTGCCTTGCGCCCTGTGTTGGCTGGGATTGGCTCCAGCAGACCCTCGTGACCCCGTAGTTAGGATATAGTGGGTTGGATAATGGATGGATAGTGTTTAGGTCTGGAAAAGTAAAATATCTTTAGCTTACTGCAGTAACAGGCAAAATAAGAATAAGCTAAAAATCTTTCCTCTGTTTCATTTTTTCCAAAAATGGCAGTTCACTAAATTTCCATGTATGGACTTATATTTGTTTCTGCTCCTGTATATTTGGTCACATGGAACTAAAAATCATACTTTTTTAGAGTGTTGGTCTTCTTCCACGCTTTTTACACATTTTAGGGGTCCATTCACTGTTATGCATCATGTAGGAGCTTTTTTAGAGCATTTCTCTCTTCTTTCATTGTGATAAACTTTCTGTTTTTTAAATAACTAGGGGGCACCCTGCTCGCTTTGCTCGCCCAACCCCGGGTTTGGTTTACCGGATATACAATTTAAAGAGATTATTTTCATGGGAATGGTTACATATGCATTATTTTCAATTTTATTTTAAAACTGTTTTAAAAACAATACTTGTCCTTTATTTCCAGCCCCAGGCGTGGTTAAATCTCTTTCTCACAGGACGTATAATGCTGCTTGCGTTGGAGATGCTGTCAGATTAGCTGCTGTCTTTCTGCTGCTGCTGCTGGCGAGCTGCATGTTTTGTTTGTCGCGCTGAACGTCGATCATTTAAAAGCCTGTACAGCAGCTGTCCATTTGCCACTTCGTGTCTCTGTTGCTCGTGTTGTGAAGGATGGGTGGGGATTGTTGGTGGGCAGAACGCACACTAAGGAGAAGCCGTCGAATCATCTGCTGGCTTGCTGCTGCTGGCGAGCTGCATGTTCTGCTTGTCACTTGTCGTTGTTTTAAGAGCTGGGAGCACATGAAGTGAGTCTGCCAAAAGCATTCCAACAACTGCTAGGTTAGATGTCCGTGAACTTGCTTTAAATGTTGTCTCACTGCCTTGTCTCACATAACGTTAAAGTGTCTCTTGCGGGACGTCAAATTGTCTTCCGAGACGATCACGTCTCGTCTCCCTAGTCTCCCTCTCTCCCAAGGTTTTTTTTTATAATGGACAGATATTATTAATTAATAATGTTAAGAATTGATTTGTGGCTTGTAGCCTATTACTATAAATTACAATCATTTTTAAATAGATTCTTAAATTTAATTGGAGATATGCTGCTGTCATTACAAACTCAACTGCCTCTTTGGATAAGCTGCAAACTTGGGAGATGTCACAGGGTGAGCATAGTGGATCTGAGGGTACCTTACATCTAGAACATCTGGATATTTAAGAGAGTCCTGTACTCAGCTGGCAATCACTACTGCCAAAAGAGCTATCTCAAAACTTATGGAAAGAGGAATGATCCAGAGTGAGGCCAGAAGTAAGGTGGAAAGGTGTCAAACATTGGCCAACCTCCATATAACAAGGAATGTTTAATCACTTTTTAAGTTAAAACTGTGACATCTACTGGTAAGTTACAGCAAGTTCAGGTACTGTGGTATTTTTGTTACTGCAGTGAACCGTTTTAAGCCACCTATTTCAGATGCTAGGTAATGCTAGATATGTTTCATCTGATGTGATCAGACTGAAAAGGGTCTGGAGACTTGTATCAATAAGAAATGTAAGAAGTCAAACACATTACAATTAAAGCTGTTAATATTCATTTTTAAACTTGGCAACAGAAACTATTTACTCTGATACCAAAACTGTAATGATGAGTTATTCTGAACAAACGTGTAACTGCATTTCCGTTTTGTGGACACAACAAGGTGGACCTGCTTTATTGAAATGTTAAAGCTTTTAAATGTACATCTGTACAAGTCTGGCCATCTTATTGACACCTGCAAACCTGTTATTGACAGCACCAGCTCTCCAATATCCAAGAAACAAGTTCTTATGTACCGTATATACTTGTGTATAAGTCGGGTCTTGAAACCTGAAAAATGGATCATAAAATCAGACCCCGACTTATACGTCCGTTCAAAAATGCGACACATTTTTTTTTTTTTTTTTTTACATCAGTTTCTCAGAAACATCAAATTTTGTTGCAGCAGCACAGTTACCAATTTCTTTCACCACTTCAACGACTTTTAATTTAAAACCAGCTTCATATTTTCTTCTGATCAAACATGCCATTGTAGATAAGAGATGCTCTTACGATAAGGGGGAATGAGGGTGTGAGATACAAAAAACACAAAACAGTGCAAACGTCACTTCAGAATAGTTCGGGTATACAGTACACCCCCAAAATTCGTGGGGGTTATGTTCCTAGAGCACCCGCGAATTCCGAAAAACCGCGAAATTTGGATGTGGTTAAAAAAATGCCTATTTTTATAGTTAAAACCCTAAATAAGCCCCCAAAACACTTTAATTTCATTTCAACATCAGCTTAATACATTACCTAAAAAATAATGTAAAGGTAAACCCATATGCTGTACAGTACTGTACTGATATGTCACCCACGGTGCTAGAATGTAAAATACCGATGTTACCGCTATATGTACTGTAATTCATGCAAGCGTGTTTTCATTGCCAGAAGCCTTTAACCATTAAACTGCCACATACTTGGGGGTTAATGCATCCCTGGATGCCAAATACTTTTTTGCTGCACTTTAAGTAAACGTCCCAATTCACAAAGAAAAAGTGAAATTTTAATGGAACACATTTTTTTTCATGCAAAGAGCATCACAATTACTGCAACACTGATCATTTTACACACTGCTAATGAACAATAAAAACTATTTAAAAAACTACTGGAACAATATGTACAAGGTGCAACTGACGCCATGGATGAAATTCAGTAAATCACCGAGCCAACTGCACTTGAACTGGCAGCACTCAAGCACACAGTGGTAAGCGCTGATGCTTGCAGGCTAGTCTAGTGGAGCGGCTCAGTCCCAGGGACAGTGAGGCTGCAGTGCTGCAGGACGTCACGCTTGGGTCACAGAATTGCACAGAAACACAGGAGATTGTAGGGAGAGGAACTTTATTCAAACACTTCAAACAAACATGTCTCTTTCAGAAGTAAAACGAGCTCAGTATGCAGTTACCGTAGTTCTCGATTAAAGAATAGACAAACATCATAGGGGAGCACTACGGGAGCGGGACCCCAACAGGAGCAGAGGATGTCTGGGGGAGGAGAGAGAAACAAAGCAATCAGCCAAAAAGGACAGGTACTGTTCAAGCTTTTAAGTATGTGTAGTGTCGCACGAAAAGCATATCACGCGACAGACCAGCCACAAGTAAGCCCAGCAAGTAAGGGAGCAATATGAAAGTAGTCTAGTAGTGTTTTTTAAGAAGGGTTTTTTGAGCAGCGTCCGTGTCTTCTAGGGGTGTGTTCAGCCCCCCTGCTCACTAGGGGCTGGCAGGGGTCATGAGCTGGCTGCTCAATGAATGTACGGCACTGACTCATCAGCTCCCACGTGCTCGCAAATGGCACTGGGAAACGACTATAGCCAGTTGTGGCGGTTTAAGGGTTAAGAGGAACAAAACAGAAAACACAAGAACACTCAGCTGGAGATGCATCACAGTCCATCAGCAGCAAGGAGAAATGAATAATTCTGTAGCGATCTGATGCCGCTAAGATTCACACTGTCAAGAAGATTTATTTATTTTTATGGTGGAGATTCCAGGGATGCACCCAGCCTTAGCCCGAAATGCATGCACTCACGAACAGAGACAAAAACAAAGCAAACTGGTAATCAAACAGCAAATAAAGAATGTAATGAAAACAAATGAAATATATGAAAACAACGATACCACCCCTGTTCCCCTTATGGCGATTACACATTAAATACAACAAAGCACAAACAAAACACACACAGTAATTCATGAAAAACGTTCATGAAAAACATCAATGGATGAAATGGAATGATGAAAATAGATAGTCCAGAGATCTGCACGTTGAATGGGAATGTAAAAATAGTCCTACTGCTAGTTCCTGAAATGGCAAAGACGGGTGGACGGGTTCAGGAGTGCTCCTTTCTTTGCCGGATGGCCATGAATCCACTTACAGTCCTCATGTACACAGGCAGATAGCAGACAATCCAGATGCCAACCACAAAACGATCCAGGACAAAACGAATAAGTACAGGTAACCCAAAAGAAGGCAGACAGACAGGAACTTGAAACACAAATTACAAAAACTTTTTTTTTGCTTTTGGCCACCGGCCCCCTTTTTAAAAGCTGTGCTGACATCCTTTGACCCCAACAGCCCCAGCATCCTCAGCAGAAGACCAATCAGAGCCACTGCAGGGATTGCTGAGAGTTGCAGTTTCAAATTCTATTGGTTACTTTCACCATCCCAAGCTGCGTTTTCCTCTACAGTTGCTTCCTGTTCTCTCTACAGTACAGTATTGCCACGAAAAAAGGCATAAAAATTGTTTAGGATTTTTGCAGTTTCTGCTAACAATTATTAGATAGGATCTAAGGAAAAATCCGTGAATGACTGCTCTCACTCTGAACCGCCACTTCTTGGGGGTCTGCTTTATACCATCATCTTATTGGCAAGTTCCTAAACTTTTCAGATTCATGAAAGAGTTGTTTTAAGCAGTGTACTTGGTCATTGATGGTTGAGAAATATGCAATATAAATTTGCACCATGTACCAGTTCCTTTCATTTTTTATTGATTTCATTTAAAGCAATTAACATTCCTTACAATCAAGTCAAACCTAACAAGACTAACAACCCCCACCTAAGACAGGAAGGCCAACAGCCAGAATAAAACTTTAAGAGCAGAAAAGAGGAAAGAGAACAATTTTCCCCAATATAAATGCTTATTCTAAAAGGTTATTGATTAGATCTTGACAGGTTTTAAAAGCATTTTGAACAGATCCACTAAGTAAAAATTTAATTTTTTTCCAATTTCAAATAGTATATAACATCAGTTACCCTCTGACTTAAAAGATGTTGGGTGTCAGTTCCTTTCACTGTTTTCATACTTTAGAACATGACAATGTCTAAATTTACAATGTGTCTACATCATTATTTCACAACAGGTCTTGATCATATTGCTTTTATTTTTCTACTAATTGATGGGTTTCAAAGCAAATGTTAAATTACCAGTGACTTTTAAGTTTTAATGCTAAATCAACTAATTTCACAACATATTGTACATCTTTTCTCCCCATGCCTCCGTTAGGTGACTGGCATCATCTGTTTATATAACTGCAAATCTTTCATTTACAATAGTAATTAGATGCTACCCAATTTAGGTTCTTTGTGAAGCTGGGACACTATGTATGCAAATCCAAATATGGTTAACACAAATAATCAAATGAAAATCTAACTAACTTCTTTTTAAACATATGGTAAAGCCTTGAATTGTTAATGAATCAAATAATTATATTACAAGCATCTCACCCCATAGGAGTATATTATTTGGGGATTTTTTAAATATTTTGTGTCAAGAACAAGGAAACAAGACCCAAAAATTCACCCAGAATCAGTTCAAACCAACACATAATGGAGCACTAGAACCATACAGGGGCTGCTCTCATACATGGCAGCCACAGTCATTTTATAGTTGACAGTCAATCTAATTACAACCTTTTAGACTATCAGAAAAAATTAGAACTCCAGGTGGTAACCCAGGAAGCACTCCAGTTCCTCCAGCTGGGAATCAATCCAGGGTTCAAAAAATTGGAACAGCAAAGGTATTTCCTTTGCCAGTATGTCACTATTAAAATATAATAGTAGTGCTATTCAAAAAGCTTTGTCTCATCCTTTGGTTATAATTATGATAATTACTATATTACAAAACCTCAATATACTTTTCATGCTGTATCTGTCACTATTCCTGCAACAATATGCAAACATCTTGAACACTATAATTTATCTGAAGACTCAGGAAGTTACCAGTTATACCATAATGTGTTTATGGTTTTTTTTCCCTCTTCACAGGACAGTGGAACAAAGTGCAACTTGTCAAAGGAACAAATTATCTGCCTACCTGAGGTAAGTTCATTTTTCATAGATAAGAATTTAAATTAAATAAAGAGAATTTAGAGAAATTAAAAATGTAGACTAGTTTTCCAAGCTGTAGATGAATTAATAGTGATGTTATAATCATAATGGTATGAATAGACATTTCAGATCGATATTAGAATATTAAATGACATTAAACTGTCATTTGAAAATATTTTCTAATGATAATAATTGTGTGGTGGTACCAGCCTTCCTTTCTATGCATACAAGCTTTTTATCATTACACTACCTTCAAAAAATGTTTTATTTTATCTTGTTGAATAGTTCCTAAGGTGAAGACAATTGTTTATTTTTGAAAATTGATTTCCTCTCTGCAGAACCAAGTGGACCCTCCTAAGTCTGGCACTCCTTCAGAAATGGAAAACCTTTCAGAATCTGGCAGTAAGGACGATATCAGTTCGGCCCAAGTCCAGCTGTGCAGCAGTGCTGTGTTTCTAATGGCATCCTGCGTAACTGTGAAACTGGTTTTATAAAGATCAAGTTGAAAGTTCATAAAACAACATGCTTATAAGCAGACCCAGAGTGAGGGAACTGTGATTTTATTCACATTTATGTTTCAAATATGAGCTTTTCTGAAGACAAATAACAGAGTACACAAGGCATGACAGTCGTGACGGCTAACTGCCATGGTTTAGACAAGCTCTTGATTCCAAAGTAAAGACCTACTGAAACTCACACAGAACAGTTCATAGCAGGGTCATACTTCCTTTGGCTGCTTTGGGATCATTCCCATGATTCAGCCAAATACAATTTGTGCTTATTTAGAGGGACTGTTTATTTACATTTACAGATAAGTGCAATGACCTCGAAAAATCAAAAGACAAAAATGATACATTTGGATAAGTTGGATCGGCGTGCACTGTGAACAAAGGATCTGCCCCGTGTTTGTTTCCCCACATGGCACGCAGCCTGGAGGGAGTTCATCTGCAGACAACAGTGCTATCATTTTTCAATATATTATTTTCTTTATTTTTTTTATCAGTTAGTTGCCCAGATATATTCTATTCAAAAAAGTAATTTTGGTATTATCATTATTATGTCAACATAATTTGTAAGTACTGAATTATACAGTAAACTGATATAAACATATGTAACATTTACACATGTGTAAAATAAACACATTTATATATACATACTGTATATCATAAAACAAATGTGTGTACCAGAAAGTGCTTAAGCAAGGAAATTTAAACAAAAGGAAATTCCCTGTAGCTATTTTTATTAATATGCGAATTTGCATTATCCTATTCAGTACTGTTCTTAAATGTAAGTCTCTTCACAGTGGACTGGCTCAGAACGCTTTACAGATTTACAAATATAAATCAGCTACCTTTTCATTATATCAGCATTACTAACAATGCCTTTAACAGTAGCAGGTACTTTTGAGCAGAACTCTTATTTTTAGGAGAAATGGCTTCAGAATTCTCTTAGACAGCAGCATATTCATGGTATGTACGAGTTTATGGGGAAGATGACCAATTAGCTTAAAATAATCATTCAGTTTTAGACTAATTATTTTTCTCAGACTAATGTAATGCAGCACAGTGACTTTTCTTTTGGTCAATCATTACTCATATATATTTATATATATATATATATATAAATCATATATCTCAAGCTGTACCATACTATATTGTGCTCTACTCAAGTGAATAAGCACTTGTTTTGCATATAAAGCAGAGATTGTTCTACTATACATTCAAGGTCATATTTTACTGATTGTATTTTTATTGCCTTATGCATGGTCAGGCTGACTGAGAAAATGGAACCTAAAATATTTACTATAGGATAATCACCTCATTTAAATTGTTCTAATTAATAACACGTTATTGTTTCAGCTCTTCCTATTTTTACACAAAACACATTTTTCTAAAGAACTCCCAGAACGTGTGCATCCTGCCATGCAATCCAAGATTCTAAATTAGTGAAGTAACAATGGATTTCATCTTGTATACCTATCAGTAAACAAACAATGAAATCTAAAATGCTACAACAGGTAATATTTCTCGCCAACATTCTCATTATCAAGCAGAATTACAGTTTGCCATTTCTTTCCATTGCTTGTAATATAAATAAAACGCATCTGTTCTATGGTGCAACTCCTATCCTTCACTAATAATAGTATTAATAATTTTGAAACATGAAATGTTTGATAATCATTGCTTCAATTTCTTACTCCCCACTCTGTCTATAGATTCAGATTGTGGAAACACATATGCTATTCTCATTTCATGAAAATGAAATTCATTTAAAGCTATTAAATTGTGTCTTTTCAATTCTTTGTTAAGGTAAACCTCAATTCTAAACAGCAATTGCGTCTCGTTGGTTGTAGTCTGTGTAAACATATTTGTAAAATATCCAGTTTGTTTAGCTCATTTCGACTTTCCGGGAGAGGGTTTGAAAGGGATGAATTTGGAAATATTTTGGCAGCCCTTTTAGCACATTATTGTAAGGATTGCGGTCTTCCTGACTGATACGGAGCGCCTGTTGCTTTTTCCTTGACTTTGTTTTACTTCTCATAAAAGCAAAGAAAACTTTGTAAATATTTCAGTATCATTATCGGACACAATAAAAACATATAATAATTCCGTCTCATGTGAAAGGTGTGTTTAACTATTTTTTGTACCCAAATCTGCAGTATTAACACTGTAACAGTCCACTGAATGTTAACAGTTGCATTCTGCTCTTCCGTTTGTGCTTGCTGTTAAATTGGCCAAAGTACACACACCTTCAAAGCAATTTCTACTGTAACAGGCTTTAATTTTTATTTGGCCTCTTCAATGCTCTCTTCTGTTTAAAGGCAATTTCTTGTTATTTGTTTTACATTCATTTATCGTCAGAGTGAGATATTCCACTTTTTAACATAGGTGTGATACTCTACTCTTCCTGCACTCCCATTAACATCCTCCTTGCAGGACTGTACCATAGCTGTAAAGCAAGTGTTCTTTCCGATTAAATATTTTAGCAGGTGCCATTACTCAAGACAACTTAAATGTTTTCTGCACATGACAATTTTAATATCATTTTTTTTACAAGTAAATCAAGTGAAATGATTTAGGAGACACATAGTGAGTCAGAAGTGAGATATGAAGTGGCAACTTTGTATGTTAAACTCCAGTGGCATGACTACTAGGCCACAATGACTGTTTCTTGTATTCTGTCTATCCACAATACATATCATTTTAGATTTTCTTCTGTCTGTTTCTCTCTCTCTCTAAATCTACAGTAAATATAGTGTATATAATGTACACTTACTGTATGTCAGTTTCTTCACCTGCTTAAACTAGTGCAGTATTGCAGAAAGCTACAGTCTATCAGACACAACTCTGGAAAAAAAACAAGTCCATCATGGCACACACGTATCCACCGTGGAGTACTGCCCTGGAAGAGGAAGAATGTGCAAATGCAAACACAGTCATTGGTTCTTTTGGATTTAAATTTGAACAATTGCAGCTGTAAGTCAGCAGGGCAATCCACTCCATCGACGCCCCACCCTGTTTCAGAAATATGCACAAATAACTCAATACCATCATTGTTTCTACCTATTTTTTTTTTTTCATTTTTTTATTGCAGGGAGCTGGACCCTGCAATTTAATTTATTTCATATTAATCTGTTAATTCTAGATTAATTCTAGGCACATACATAAGCTTCATATAATAATTTCTTCAATTTCTTAATGATTCTGTCGAGAGCCAAGAGTCAATTCTAGCAGCAGTGGGAAAAGAAAGATCCAAAGCTAATCAGGAAACCATATCTTCAAAGGACACACTCGGACACTTTCCTACACTCACTCATTCACTCTTATAGGGCCAAAGATAACTGAATATGCACACATTAGAACTGCGTGATTCTGCTACAGGTATATAACCAGTGTTATGAATTGTTATTGAATTGGAACAGAATAACTATTTAACTGAAATGGCCTGTTCAATTATATATGTGGAAGAAAAATAAACCACATTAATTAATTAACAAAATAGAATTTCTTTATTGATGGACCAAGAATCCCTTTTGAATTCTGGAAATTTGCCATCTTTACCCTTTTAAAGGTTCCCAATCTGCTTATATCCATCTCCCTTATGTCATACATGGCTTGGTGATAACACAAAATACCAGTACATGAAACAATGAAAAAGCAGGATATATATGGTAGTCTTTATAGCTCCACAAATATTTTTGCTTGTTATTTAGAGAAATAAATAATTAGTTATTTTTCTATCTTTTAAAGTTCTACACCCGAGTTAGAATTGTAAACAGGACAGTGGCCCGTCTCTTACAGACATGTAGAAATTAATTTTATTCTAAGGTTGATATTTCTTGTAGAAGTTACCACATTCAAGAAGGATACCAATATTTCCTGGTAGAAACCAGCTTTGCAATTTCTCGTAAATTTGCAAAGACGGGCTCATACAAATAATAATTAATATGTAAAAAAAATCTTTCACATGTATGTAATGACAAGAAATCATTTAAAACACCTATTCATACAATTTAATGGTAACATAATAACATATATAAATAAAGATAAGAGTACATAAAAGTCACAACTCTAACACTTCATTGTATGTCTTTTGTATTCTCAAGCATTTTTTTTCCATTGGAAATAAGGGCAACAACGCATTTTCTTCAGTGTTCCATGATGCCTGAGTTGAAAACACTGCATATGTATTTTTAAATCTAAATGCAAAACATTTTTAAAAATAGTCACATGAAAGCATTTGTGGCCTTTCACCTCAAAGAGAAACTGCATAGTTGAAGGGGTACAAGAATTTGGTATATACTGTTGGTGTTCCCAAATACTTACCAGATGTACAAGTTGCTACTGAAGTTGTATGAAAGAGTTGTTATATAAATATTTTTGATGGCTCTGTAAATAATTGATCCTTGGCAAAGCAAAATTAAATATGAAGATTTCAAGTAACATTTCTGGGGTCTTAACAAGGCAATCTTTGTTCATCAACTTCTATATGGAGGAACGTCTTGAAAATTTCTTTGTGGAAGGTAATGGGACAGCCTGCATTCTAAAAACAAAGAGGACTTTTACTTAGTTTTCAGGGAATTCAGACAATGGTAAGGGTATCCTTGGAGCAAATGCTTTTTTAAAATTTTGTGCACATACAGTACTTTTGTGTGAGTTTTCATTTTTTTAGTGCTCAGTGGTTATCTTTTGGTGTACATGCACAAACACATATACACACACAGGATAGCAAATGAGAAACACAAATGATAAATGCTGCGTACTAAAAAATGTGTCAACTTGTACTTGTTTTGGTATAGTATTGATGAATTCCAAATATATACAGTATAATATATATATATTTCTGAAACTGGTAATGGTGCAATTGTCAGTTTCTTCAGTTTGAAAAAAGACTGCTGCTTTTACTCAATGTGTATATTTTTTCTGTGAGTATAGATAAAAAATGTTTCCCTTCAAATGTCCCAATGTAATTTCTATTGTTGCATAAGTGACCCCTTGTTTAAAGCCAAAATGGGGAAATACAATGGAACAAAACATTAACCACTAATAAAATGGGTAATAAAATGGCACATGTGTCATTATGAGTGCCATAATTTGACTGTGTTTGAAAATGTCATCATGTTTCTTGTGTGTGGTGTATGTGTGCTTGTATGTATATTTATATATAGTAATAAAAAACAAAAGACAGTTAGAAAGAGTTGGGGTGCCTCAAAGGCAAACTCCATATATTTGATGGCAAAAATCAATCAAAGAAGGCAAAAGTTTCAAAGGTCTTTTCAAATTGGAGTCAGATTGTTGACTGAGGCAAAGATGGCAGTGCAGCCACTTAAGAGAAGCCAGACCAGAGGGGGCATCATTGGGACTGGTGGGTGTCTGTAGGAACAAAAGGAGGAGAAGCATTAGTTAACAGTGCCTTGGCTCAGGGAGGAATTACAATTGGATGAGCCCTCAAGTTGTCATCTAATCACACATGAAACAGAAATCATTTTGGACATTTGCGACTATATATACAGTCATATGAAAAAGTTTGGGAACCCCTCTTAATTCTTTGAATTTTTGTTTATCATTAGCTGAGCTTTCAAAGTAGCAACTTTGACATGCCTTATGGAAACAGTAGTATTTCAGCAGTGACATTAAGTTTATTTGATTAACAAAAAATATGCATCATAACAAAATTAGACAGGCGCATAAACTTGGGCACCCCAACAGAGATATTACATCAATACTTAGTTGAGCCTCCTTTTGCAAATATGACAGCCTCCAGACACCTCCTATAGTCTTTGATGAGTGACTGGATTCTGGATTTCTGGTATTTTTAACCATTTTTCCATACAAAATGTCTTCAGTTCAGTTAAATTTGGTGGCTGCCAAGCCTGCTTCAAATCATCCCATAGATGTTTGGTGATATTCAAGTCAGGGGACTGTGACAGCCATTCCAGAACATTGTACTTCTCCCTCTGCATGAATGCCTTCGTAGATTTCGAACTGTGCTTTGGGTCATTGTCTTGTTGGAATATCCAACCCCTGCATAACTTCAACTTTATGACTGATGCTTGAACATTATCCTGAAGAATTTGTTGATATTGGTTTGAATTCATCCAACTCTCGACTTTAACAAGGGCCCCAGTCCCTGAACACAGCCTCACAGCATGATGGAACCTCCACCAAATTTGATAGTAGGTAGCAGGTATTTTTTTTGGAATGCGGTGTTCTTCTTCCGCCATGCAAAGTGCTTTTTGTTATGACCAGATAACTCAATTTTTGTCTCATCAGTCCAAATCATTTTGTTCCAAAATGAATCTGACTTGTGTAAATGAGAATTTGCATACAACAAGCAACTCTGTTTGTGGTGTGAGTGCAGAAAGGGCTTCTTTCTCATCACTCTGCCACACAGATGTTCTTTGTGCAAATTGTGCAGAATTGTAGAACAATGTACAGATAACACCATCTGCAGCAAGATGTTCTTTCAGGTCTTTGGAGGTGATCTGTTGGTTGTCTGTAACCATTCTCACAATCCTGCACATAAGCCGCCCCTGTATTATTCTTGGTTGCCAGACCTGGGTTTAATAGCAACTGTGCCTGTGGCCTTCCATTTCCTGATTACATTCCTTACAGTTGTAATTGACAGTTTAAACCTCTGAGATAGCTTTTTGTAGCCTTCCCCTAAACTGTGATACTAAACAATCTTTGTTTTCAGATCCTTTGAGAGTTGCTTGATGATCCAATGCTGTCACTTTTCAAAGGAAAGTCAAAGGGAAGCACAACTTGCAATTCACCACCTTAAATACCTTTTCTCGTGATTGGACACACCTGTCTATGAAGTTCAAGGCTTAACAAGCTAATCCAACCAATTTGGTGTTGCAGGTAATCTGTATTGATCAGTTACATACATTCAAATCAACAAAATTACAAGGGTACGCAAATTTTTGCACAGCCAGTTTTTCACATTTGATTTAATTTCATACAACTAAATACTGCTTCACTAAAAATCCTTGTTCGGAAAACACCCCAGTACTCAGATGTTCCTAGGAAATGAAAGACATATCACTGTTATCTTTTTTGTTGAAAGTAAAGTAGATTATTATGCAGGCTGAGAGGGGTTCCCAAACTTTTTCATATGACTGTATATATATATAAATATATATACAGTCATACAGAAATACATTCAGAAATAATTTTGGACTAATTTTGGTATTTGCTCCATGCCATCTGTGTTTCTTATTAAACTAAGTTGCAGTTAAGGCAACTTTATTCACATATGTACTCAGGACAATGAACTTCTTACTTGCATGTCTCCTCAGAAGAACAGTTGACAAAATATTAATCAGGACTAATCTGCATATATGCTTGGGAAATTATAAAAATAGAGTCTAATTGTCAATTTACATAATCATTTCTAATAAAAATCAAGTTCATGGCACCCATTCCAGTGCTGGTCTTTGCCTTGCATGAAGTGCTGCCTACAAACCTGAATTGGATTAAATAGGTTGGAGAATGTTAGTGTACATTATAAATATATTGGCATAACCTCTACACTTAATATTAATAAACTGTAAATTATCCATCTATACATTCATTAAATGGATTGAATCAAATGTACTGTTTTTCATAGACAGATAGATAGATAGATAGATAGATACTTTATTAATCCCAAGGGGAAATTCACATATTCAGCAACATCAAAAGCAAGGCAACAGCCAACTATGGATGGGCTACCAGTTTATTGCAAGTTAATATTTAATGTTAATATTATACAATCAGAAAATTTGTGTGTACTTAGCTGTTCAGAAAGCTGTTTAAATCAACTATCCCATTTCTGTTCATGTGTAGGTCCATCAGGGCAGCACTAAATTTCTAAAGATTTATGGTTTGCACCCCATATTTTGAGCATTTTGTTTTTTTAGAGAATACATTTCCTTTTAATTTTTATAATACAGTACACTGAAATTGGTATTGCAATAATGCCAGTGCACAACCTAATATTTACAATTAAAAGCACCTCATGAAATGCCATTTATTAAATCTTAAAAAATAGTCAAGGTTGGAAAATGGCTATAATTTAGTACTCTTTATTTTGCATCTAGAAATACAATTTGTAACTATTATATATTCTTCATTAGCTACTTTCAAAAGGGAACCATTTGGAGACAGCAATGTCCAGATATGGTAAGAAAATTCAAATGGTAGATACTACTTTATTTGTTCTCTCAAGTTGGGATTTAGGTACTACCAAATGTATAAGGTGATACCTAAATTATCAAAATTATTTAATATAATACTTTTTTAAAAACTGCCAATGTTTCTGATTGAACTACTCGAGTCTTACTTTGTTCCGTATTCCTACAACTGCTTCAGTGAAAAAGTGCCTCCTGAACTCCAATCAGAAATGTGTTTCCCATTAATTTACACTAGTGTCTGTATGTAATCACTGATCGAAAGAAGAAACACGCAATTTTGTGGAATGAGAAAATAGTAATGGCTTGTGTACTAACCAAAAAGTATGATAATTTTTTGAGCCCTCATCAATCAAGCTTTTGTGATGAGGCGTTGACCTGTGGTCAAACACACAAAGGCTCATTAATTGCACTTTTACCTAAATATGCCTGATCTGATCACCTTTACAAAGACATAAACAGAGGTTACAGTAAGACAAAAGCCACAGTGATTTAGCATACTATTCACTGCATGATCTACAATGAAAGCAATGAAGCTCAAGCTTCAGGGCTCCTAATCCCAGAAGGAACCCAGATGCAACTTTAGCCTACATTGCTTATGAGAAGGGTTTTTTAAAATAATAATATTAATAATACAGTGTATAATTCAATACAAAATAGTTAAAATAACAAAACATTATTAAAGTATCATGTAGGCTAGCCATAAATGAAAAAAATGTTAAAATTAATAATGTTTTATTCTAATACATTTAATATAAAATAATTATACATAATTAAAAAAAGTTAACATCCATTATCCAACCTGCTATATCCTAACTACAGGGTCATGGGGGTCTGCTGGAGCCAATCCCAGCCAACACAAGGGCACAAGGCAGAAAACAAACCCAGGGCAGGGCACCAGCCCACTGCAGGGCATGCACACACACACACACACCAGGGACAATTTAGGATCGCCAATGCACCTAACCTGCATGTCTTTGGACTGTGGGAGGAAACCGGAGCACCCGGAGGAAACCCACACAGACACGGGGAGAACATGCAAACTCCACGCAGGGAGGACCCAGGAAACGAACCCAGGTCTCCTAACTGTGAGGCAGCAGCGCTACCCACTGCACCACCGGGCTGCCCTAAAAAGTTAACATTTATGACAGAAAATAACATTTTATTAAAATTATTCATCTTAGACTAGCCGTAAATGAAAACATATTTTGTTGCTTGAGGTCATTGTAAAGGATAATATTTCAGTATTATATTTACACAAATAATCTTATAAAGCCTTAAAATATACTAAACACATAGTTATATTCCAATAAATATTAGTTTTATCTATGTACAATTTAAATAAGGTAAAAACTAAAAGATAATAATTTAATCCTCTTTGGTAAATTCAAACAATGAATGATTTGTTGTAACAAAAAAGAGAAGCCGTTGAAAAGGCAGTCATAATGCTAATGTGATTGCCTTTTCAATGAGATAGCACTCGTGACACTGATCTAGACAAGAATTTTTTCAATAAAGTGATCATAAGGATACAATATTTGAAAAATAGATGTTACATTTAGAAATGTAAGGCAAGTAAAATGGTGAAATAGTGTTAGATCAGCGTAAGCCAATTATTTTTATGAACAGTGGTTGCTCAGACTTGTTGAGAATTGGCCCCCATAACAGTTCAAACTTCAGGGTCCCAAAACTCCAAAACTATAGTTCTGCCACTGTGCATAACACTTTGAATGTCACTAGAAGAAAAGCAGAGGGCTATTTTCATATCTCATGTCAGCACTGTCAGGCACCCCACTGTGTCCTGACAGTCGGAAAGGTTTCAGCAGACAGGCAGGACAGGTGATTGTTCAATATCTAGTCACACACAAATGAGCAAACTAGATAATGGACTGAGACATCAGACTAGTCCATCTGAAAGATGATTTCAGATATGCTGCCTGTACTGCTGATCAAACTGCGGGCAAACAGCATGTCCACATAAGTGGTAGGACAGTAATAGACAGGCTCCATGTCTAAATATGACATGTTACGGACCATCTGGTCAAACCTACTAGATAGCTGAGATCACAATTGCCCAAAGGAATTACTCCTGGTATGCAGGTGCTACCATACCTTCACAGACATCTCCTGCAGCATCTTTGGGATATCCTGAATGACAACATCCAAACATCTGACTCTCTATTTGCCAATGGCCAGCAACTCGGGCTTTTTTACAGGAAAAGGATAACATCTCCCAAATGCAGACTCAGAGACTCACTGGCTCTGTCAAGCAATGTAGGCTATCAAACAAGCTGCTACTGCAAGGCAACAACTGATATCATTTACCTGTTGTTTTGTTGTTGAACTGTCTTGTTATTCCATTATTATCATTTGTTAATTGTTATTTCAGCAATAAAAGTTGCAAGAGTTGCATTCCTGTTTCCCATCAACATATACATTAAAACTCATAAAGCCAATAATGGAAGAATTAAAAATGCAGAAGTGAAACTGACTGAGAGAGCACCAATGGTTCAATTGATTTTGATCCTGGCAAGCTCAGACCATTTTGTCTGAATTGATAGTTCGGGACAAGGATGAAAGGAGCCAAACCAACAGTCATCAAATGCAGAAGTGGTAGTACAATTAAATATTATTATTGTGTTTTTCTTTTTTCTTTTTTGGGCCAAAGGTCATTACTAATATAATTTGTTGCCAAAACAAATTCCTGCAGAAGAAATATTTGACATTTGTATCCATCGATTAAACTTATGGTTTATTTACAGTCATGAAGAGATATTGGGCCTGTTTGTAAGAAGCCTGACAATGGTAAGAAAAAGCTTGTAAGACCCTCTCTGGCTTTCTCAAAAAGAGAGGAGCAGAGGGTCATGCATGAGAATCAGCCTGTCTTGTCAGTAGTGAGAAGTAGTGAGTATTAGTGAGAAGCTTTTGAATGGTTGAATGTTTACAGTGCTCATCGTGTCAGCACATACAAAATTGCTATTTTACTACACACTGTGCTCTTAAGACATTGAAAAATTCTTCAACAGATTTAAAGAAACACCACAGGAACAAATGAAATTTGAAGAATTATTCAACATATATTTAAGAAGGAAATAGTAAACAGTTCTGTTTACAAAAAGGACATCTACATTACAACCTTCTGCTAAAAGGTAAACAAGGCGTAAGTGGGCCCTGACCCCAGAAATGCAAGTCCTGGTCACTCTAATCAAGTCAAATCAAGTCAAGTCAGGTCAAGTGGATTTATGGTTACAGAATCCATACACCATTATGCAGGATACAGTGGCAAGAAATAACATTCCCCTGGACCATGGTGCAACATATACCTGAGCAACAGCATGACAGGTATAGGGTGATGCTGTACTATAAATAGATAGATAAATAAATAAATAACAGTGAATAAGTAGTCATAATTTGGCAGATTGTAATAAATAAATAAACAATAAGAACAACTACTGTGGTGGGCTGGCGCCCTGCCTGGGGTTTGTTTCCTGCCTAGCTCCCTGTGTTGACTGGGATTGGCTCCAGCAGACCCCCATGACCCTGTAGTTAGGATAAAGTGGGTTGGATAATGGATGGATTGATAAGAACAACTAATAACAAAATAACAGTAGTGTCAAGTGTAACAGATGTACTGCACTACAAATAAATAAGCTAATAGAGGCCGATTTGAGGGCAGAGGGACAGCACAGAGGCAGCCAAGGGGTAGAATCTATGGCAGAATCTGGCAGAACTGCTTTGGATGCTAGAGATCCTTCTGTCAGATAGAAGTAGGACAAAGGAACCATTTGAGGGGTGGAAGCAGTTCTTCACAATGCTATAAGCTTTGTGGATGCAATACTCTGTAAAGATGTCTTTAATATTTTCTGCTGTATATACTATCTGTTGTAGGACCTTGCGATCCTGCAGTTCCCAAACCTGACTCTAACATGCCTTAATAGCAATTTATTTTACAATATTATGATAGGTGGCCTAGGATTGAGTACTTCCTCACTAAGTTGCTACCAGTGTGTGTGCAATGGCTTTACATTTTAGCATAATACCACATTCCATTTTACAGACAAACGGTTAATTTAAATAATTTATCCGTTATTACAAA
Source organism: Polypterus bichir lapradei (assembly GCA_026402145.1). Lineage (NCBI taxonomy): Eukaryota > Metazoa > Chordata > Cladistia > Polypteriformes > Polypteridae > Polypterus > Polypterus bichir. The sequence goes on from JANRMT010062795.1 coordinate 2,374,697, forward strand.
TCTGTACCTTTGATACTTGAAAGTTCTTTGGAAGTTGTGTTTTAAGGCTGTGCAAGGGATTTGGGAGAATAAAGGAGATGGAAAATGAAATTAAGGGTTTTTTTTGGGGCTGTAAGGTGGATCTGCTGCTGCAATAATAAACTTCTGAGAGGACTTTCTGCTTTTGCGCCACTTCCCTCTATAAAACTTTACAGCTGTATAAAACATGGATTGCAGAGAGTCATAGAATGTTTTCATCACGGCCAACATGTTAAATAATGCCGCCTAAGGCAATGCTCATTGTTGCCTCACCAAACATACAGAATAAGCATGAGTCAATACACTTAATCCACACAATACATATTGAGGTACAGATTTCATAATGTAATACTCTCAAGATACACTGCATTCTCAGAACAAAAGACAAAATAATAAATAATTAATATTATTTTTAGAACAAGTGAGAAAAAAAATAAAAAGGGTTCACTTAAAGTAAAAAAAAACACATACAGTAAACATTAAAATAATATTAATGTATACATTCTTCACCACTTCTGTTTGATCCAAATATTTATTTTTTTTGCAAAGTTTTGCAATTAAAAATTGAATGCGAAATGAAAGTTGTTTCTCTCATCCTGCACTTCACTAAATACTGTGGTAGCTTCAAACCTGTCCTGCCACATACAAAGGTATCCTCCCTTTTTTAAGTATGCACACACGGTACATGCTTAGTCATTAAACAAACATTGTGACTGACACCTTAATAATATTCCAGAAATTAACAAAATTATAAAAAATGAATATCAATATGTTCATAATATTATATGTGAAAAATCAGGAAAATGAAAAGCAGTTTCAGTTACTGTAGCTTCAGAATTGAGCATGCAACGTTTTGATTCTCAGTAGCTCGCAGTATGGCAAAGCTGTTCGAATTTAAAGTTTTAAAATCAAAATATTTCTTACAGTTTATTACATTTATTACAATTTTTTCTACATTGGCATTTTTAATGAACTCATTACTTAGCTGCACTTCTTAAAGGGAAGGTTTTTGAGGTGAGGTTTCATTTCACTGGTGTGAGGCATTCATTTCTCACTGATCTTTCCCACAAGGCTTTGAGAAATGGGTGACCGAGCCCGAAGAGAAACCGCTGAGAAGAGCATGAGTGAAATTCTCAGTGCTTGCTTATGACCTTTGATTCTTGATGTGCAAGAATGTCTTTGTTTCTAGCAAAGTTGAACAATATTGTTTACCCTATCCTCTATAAAGGAGTTTCTACAGCTAACAAATTTAAAAGGGCCTCTGTAACCAAATGGGTTCCTTTTACCTTTAACATTATTATAATTTATACTATGCATGGTTTTAAGTAGTGAACTTCACCACTGGCAAATAATTCAAGTGCACTTTAGTAAATTACTGACAAGAATTTCTTGGGAGTCAGTGGACATCAGTGTGAGTTCATAGCATAATCAAATTTTGATTTGAGAATATTAAAATGTTAGTTTTCCATTAAAAAAACAAAGGGCAAAAATTGGTGAAAATCATTATTCTAAGATAATAATGGGTTGTTACAAACATAAGAAGTCACACTTATATTTCTCATTGATTGGTTAAAATTGCTATTTTAAACAGGAGATTGTAACAGCTGGATGCAGCATTGAAATCTTTTGTGTTTTGGAGCTGATTTATGTTTCCACTTTTTATCCACTTTCTTTAGCCAGAAGTTTTTTTATTCATTTCAAGAACTTCATCTGCTACAGGATGGCAAGGAGGAGATGGTCAAAATAGTGAAATAGTAGGGAGGCTAAAAAGAAAGATAGTCAAAGTGATAAATTTGTGAGGCTATTTGACTGTTAGCTGTACTACCCTCTAATCAGTGATAATTAAATCATTCTTTATAATGTACATATGTTTTGATTTGTGTCTTTAATTTACTTAGTAGCAGTGCCACATCAGTGTTGTTTTTGGTATTGCCATAGCCCCATTATTGCTTTTCTCATCATTTGACTGTGATTACTTTCCTAAGGTCTGCGGCATGGTGGCACAGTGTTAGCACTGCTGCCTCACAGTTAGGAGATCTGGGTTCACTTCCCGGGTCCACCCACCCCACCCAGGAGTTTGCATGTTCTCCCCGTGTATGCATGGGTTTCCTCCCACAGTCCAAAGACATGCAGGTTAGGTGCATTGGCGATTCTAAATTGTCCCTGGTGTGTGTGTGTGTGTGTGTGTGCGGGCCCTGCGGTGGGCTTGGGCCCTGCCCGAGGTTTATTTCCTGCCTTGCGCCCTGTGTTGGCTGGGATTGGCTCCAGCAGACCCCCATGACCCTGTAGTTAGGATGTAGCAAGTTGGATAATGGATGGATGGATGGATACTTTCCTAAGGCCCTGCGGTGGGCTGGCACCCTGCCTGGGATTTGTTCCTGCCTTGCGCCCTGTGTTGGCTGGGATTGGCTTCAACAAACCCCCGTGACCCTGTGTTAGGATACAGAAGGTTGGATAATGACTGACTGACTTTCCTAAGGTGCAGGTTGGAACTGCACCTTAAAGAAATAATGTACTGGGGACTGGCCAATGAGAATGGGCAGGAAGTAGCCCAAAGGAAATAAAAAATCCCGAGCAGGGAAAGGATTTTAAAATCCAGAGGACCTCAATAATTACGTTGAAGGGAGAAGCTCTTTTTGACATTCGAAAAAAACACCACCTACTGGGACAGAGGCCTATGCTGCCCCATTCAGAAGTGGATTGTTTGATTTGTTGACAGAGGAGCAAGGAAGGGTATATTCTATTCTGGAGGAGGAGTCATGAACTGTGTGTTCTATCTGGGGAAGCTTGTCAGTCTCCCATATATCGCTTTTAATCGGTCTTCACCTGTGGTCAGTTCAATTGATTGGTTATGATTAGGAGAGTCACACACCTGTCTATATAAGATCTGTGTATCAGAGCAGAATCCAATCCAGGAAATCAAATGAATTGCCTTAAAATAGAGGGAAAAAAGAGAATAATGACACAGAGGAAGTTCAGCGGATGTTTTCAGGTCTTGAAATGTTGTTGAATATTGGTGACTTAGGGCAGAATGATGGTTTTGGAGCAGCAGGATGACTTAAGGAAGACTTGAAATTAGTGAAGAGGTTGTGGGCATTTCGTTTGAGAGGATATGTTTTGAAAAGGGATATTGGATTATAAATTTTGAAAGAGCTATTTCTTTGCAGATAGTAGAGATTTAGAGAAGGAAGACAGGATGGACCTCTACATATCGGGGAGGGATGGTATTTTCTTTTTATGCCAAGCACTTTCAGCTGAGTACAGTTTCCTGCAGCATGGAAAATGAAAGATAGACATGGCTGGGGAGGACTGATAAAAGCAGGGCACCAGTCAGAAGGACAGAGGGCATCAAAAGAAGAAAAGAGGAAAGAAAAAATATGTACAAAGATAGCTGGGCAAAGTAGTTGGGAGAAGGAAGTGCAGATAAAAGTAGAAAAGGTAGTAGCACTTAGAAAATAAATATTTAGTTGCATTTTGACAGCTGGAGGTAATGGTGGAGAAGGCAGAACAACAGAAAAGTAAATGAAAAAGTATGAGATATGAAAGGGAGTAATAGATGGGGAGGGAGGAGAGGACAGGTTGCATGTGAAAATGAGATCAAGATGAATAATGAGTAGGAGAAAATGTAGACAGAGAAAAGGAAAAGAAAGAGGGCATAGTAAGGAAACCAGAAGAGCAGGGAGAATCAAGGTTGATGTTGACATCTACTAGAAGGAAAATGGGATCTGAACATAAGGATACAGAAAAAAGAAAGAAATCATTTCCAGTGATTGGGCAGTGATGAAATCAGCCTTGTTGGAAGTTGACCGACAGTTCCAGAGTCTGTCAGGAATCAAAGGCTTTAAGAGAACAGGAGCAGTGATTACATTAGAAGGAATGGAGACTCCTCTGTGAAAGAGGTGGACATGGTAGCAGGAAGAAACTGCAAGAATAGGAGTTGTTAGGGAGGATGACATGCTGGAAAAACAAATGTCAGTGATAAGCGAGAACTGCAGATAAGCTGGATAATGAGGGCTATCACTATTTCACTCGAATGATTAACAAGCAAATGAAAACAACTTGCAAAAAGGCATTGATTACCTGACAAAGACAGACTTAGCAAACCTCTTGATGAATACAGATTTTAGTAGACGAAAAACTGTTTCTCAACAGCTGCTTAAATAGCTAAATCACTCCACTGCCAGTTATCCCTTCTTAACAGCCAATCATCAACACTGGGCAGCAGACAGAGAAAACTATGGGTCTTGATCTTACCTAAATAGGCCATTAATGGTACCTCATTTTGAAACTGAAGTAGATGCAAAAAAGAAAGCAATACTAGGAGCAGTAATACCACCACCACTAGAAGAGCAGCAGATGCCCAATTCCTAACCTACTCCCTAAGGTAAGGAATTGGGTAAGATTTCTTCCAGCAGGAGAATGACAATAAACACAATGCAAAGACAACACAGGAGTGGCCTAGATTCTTAAGTGGCCCAGACAGAGCTCAGACTTGAACTGAACATCTCTAGGGAGACTTGCAAATTGATGTCTACTGATAGTTTTCATCCAATGTGAGAGAGCTTTAGAAGATCTGCAGAGAAGAATGGCATAAAATCCCCAAATCTGGCTATGTGAAGAAGATTCCAGGCTGTAACTGCTGCCAAAGGTGTTTCAACAAAGAACTGCATAAGTTATCTGAACACTTATGTCAATGTGATACTTTAGTTTTTTTGATTATTAATAAGTTTGCAAAAATTAATAAAGTCCTGTTTTCACTTTGTCATTTGGTGGTAACTGATTATTGGTTGATGAGGGAAAAATAATTTTAAGCAATTTCAGAAAAAGCATAGCAAAATGTAAAAATAGCGAAGGGGTCTGAATACTTTCTGAAGGCATTGTAACCAAATATAAAGTTTAATTTACCTGGGGAGTACACCAAAAAAGAAGAGTTAGCATTTGTAGTAGGCTCATCTCTGCCCACATTCACACAATATACTGAGGCAATTAAGAAGGCTTAGAGTATGGTAGTTCACATAGATTGCTGTGTTGAGTACATGTAAAGAAAAATGTATTTATATATTTTCAACTATAAAATACATATGCGAATACTGTATGCAATTTTGTTTATATTACAAAAAGCTACATGTCAGACAAAAATTATTAGACTTATTCAAAGACTATGCAATAGAAGCAATAAGGGAAGATTGAATGGGAGATGAAAGACAGAATGAGCCTGATTTCTTTAGCTTTTCTTTAAAGAGGTTGTACTGTTGCCACACAAAAGTAGCAAAATTGGTGCAGGTTTCAAATGTAAACACAAAAAAGGCAGACTTGCCCACTACACACATCTGGGCATAATGGATAGGTCTAAATCCCAAGGCAGCCTAGACCCAAGCTCAAAGGGCAGGGTCTCAGCCTGCAGAGACTCTAAAAATGGGACTCTGACTTTTAAATGATAAAGTTCAAAATGCCAACAAGTTATGAAAAGGAATCAATGAAAGCTCCGGTTCCAGGACAACAAAGACATCATTTCTTAATATATATTAGGATTTATTTTAAAGATTTCGAAAAATCACAAAAACAAGTCAAGAAAATGAGAAAATGGGTTTTGCCTGAAAGGCAAAAGCCTAAAGCAAATAAATCCAAAGATCACAAAACCAGTAAACAGTACCTTTAAAAAATGCAGTGGCCAAAGCCAGAAAATACAATAACAAATGAAGCAAAACTCAGAAGACAGACATCAAAACTAAGATGTAATGCTGAAGCCTTAAATACTAGCAGGGACAGTAGCCCAGCTGTATAATCAGGTGACACTGATCTTTTTTTTCAGATAAACAGATAAACAAAACGAAACAATGAAACTTAAAACAACACAAATTAATGATATACACTTACCAACCACTTTGTCAGGTATACCTCTCCAGCTGCATGCTAATGCAAACATCCAATCAGCTAATCACAGCAATGCAATGCATGTAAGCATGTAGACATTGTCAAGAAACTTGCTGAAGTTCAAACTGAGCATCAGAACGGGGAAGAAAGGTGATTTAAGTGACTTTGAAAGTGGCATGGTTGTTGGTTCCAGACAGGTTGGTCTGAGTATTTCAGAAACTGCTGATCTACTGGGATTTTCATGCACAGACATCTCTAGGGTTTACAGAGAATGGTCAAAAAATTTAAATTATCAAGAGAGTGGCAGTTGTCTGGGTGAAAATGCCTTGTTGATATCAGAGGTCAGAGGAGAATAGCCAGACTGGTTTGAGCTGTTAGAAAAGCAACATTAACTCAAATAACCACTCAACTAAGGTATACAGAAGAGAATCTCTGAACACACAACACGTCAAAGTTTGAATAAGATGGGCCACAGCAGCAGGAGACCACACCAAGTGCCACGCCTATCAACTAAGAACAGGCAACTGAGGCTACAATTCGCACATGCTCACCAAAATTGGAAAACAGTAGACTGGAAAAATGTTGCCTGGTCTGATGAGTCTCGATTTCTGCTGCAACAGAAGTTGGGTTAAAATTTGGCATCAACAACATGAAAGCATTGATCCATCCTGCTTTGTATCAACTGTTTAGGTTGGTGGTGGTGGTGCAATGGTGTAGGGGACATTTTCTTGGTACACCTTAGACCCCTTAGTACCAACTGAGCATCATTTAAATGCCACAGCTTACCTGAGTATTGTTGCTGACCGTGTCCACCCCTTTATAACCGCAGTGTACCCTTCTTCTGATGACTACTTCCAACAGGATAATGTGCCATGTCACAAAGTTCAGATTATCTCAAACTGGTTTCTTGAACATGACAATGAGTTCACTGTACTCAAAAGGCCTCCACAGTCACTAGATCTCAATCCACTAGAGCACCTTTGGTATTTGCATTATGGATGTATAGCCAACAAATCTGCAGCAACAGCATGCTGCTATCATGTCAATATAGACCAAAATCCCTGAGTAATGTTTCCAGCACCTTGTTGAATCTGTGTCACGAAGGATTATGGCAGTTCTGAAAGCAAATGGTGTTCAACCCTGTATTAGCAATGTGTAGCTAATAAAGTGGCCACTAACTGTATATCACATTATTACATAAATACAATAAAGACAAAACAAAACCAAAAACAGATTTAACAACAAAATACACAAACCAGTATTCAAAAAACAACACAAACTTTAAGAATAACTAAAATATACACTAAGAAAAAATTAAATAATAGAAAATATGCTTGAACCAAGAATGAGTCTATGGCTGATGCGTAACAAAAGGTGTTTTTGAAACCCAGTGAAAGCACACATTCAGGAGCATGAGCGTAGCTGTGCTCAAAAGAAATGAAATTTAGTAGAATAGGCTTTTAATCCTGCAGCTCAAACATGTTTTCCAAAACATTATGCAAGCTGCCATACTTTCTCACATATGGTATATACTGTATATAACCAGACCCTTTCTATAAGAAATAATGTAAAATTACTAAGAATTTTGGACAGGCAGGGAGATTACTAGGTGCTAATTGATTGTGTTATATTTGTGATGCAGCTGGACCTGTCGCAATGTGGACAGGGAATTTGACATTAAATTTCAATGATTGCTGTTGAGAAGAAGCTGTATGTTAGGTAGTCAAGTGTGAGACAGTATGGGTGGATAAGGTAAATAAGAATTGTATCAAATAACCAGCTTCTAAAATAAAAAAAAGTGTTTAAAATTATGAGAGAGAGAAATTGAGTTTAGATGGAAAAAAGAACATGTGATTGCTGTTTTTCATTCTGGTATTCTTCTTCAGGTAAGTTTTGAAGAGTCTGTGTGCGCATAATAAGTCAGCTTCATCACTGCAGGGAAATTGGAAACTGGGGTAATGTGAAAAGTAGGAGAGTTGTTAGTGTATCTGCAATGAAAATTTAATTCAATTCAGCTTATTTTTTTTATTGAGTACAAGTTCAGAGCACTGTCACAAGTTCACTGGTAAAGTGGATAAAAAGAGCTGTTGAGCAGAAACCTTTCAGAATAAGTGAATTTATAATAATAATGACATATTAAGTTCTGAGAAGTGAAGGCTTATGTTAAGGAAGAAGATCCATTGAGTGTAAAGCTGAGAGTGAGAAATGGATAGAAACTGGTGAACTGGTTAATTAATTCTTGAAGCTGACATCTGGAGCAGGAGGACAAACTGAATCAATGGTTGATTGATGATTTGTGAATCTCTAAGATGATAGCATGTTTGGTTCTATCCTAATACCCATGGCTACTTCAGTGACCCAATAATAAAACAACTGAGCACAGAATCGATTCTGGCATACTGATGAGGATGTGCATGGTTAGCCTTCATTGTGAGGAATGATGGTGTTGTATGTTGATACAAACATTCCATACTGAAGATTGCAAATGTTCAAAAAAAGTCATATTTGAACAACAAACTGATTACCTAGCTACAATCAACTAAAGTTTCTCAAACTAACCTATTGAGCTGTGATAAGTCCATAAACAAGCTACATTTGTACCATTTGTTGAAATGTTTAATTGATTTAAATTTTGAATCTTTGTCAATCTGAATCTTTTTCTTTTACTTAATATTCTTTTTAATGTACCTAAAATACATTATTTATTAGTCTGGGGTAATTAAGATTAACAAGAGTATCAGCACGTTTGTAAAGTAAATTTGGTTTTAAGATTATCAGTTATTTATGTAATCATTGTTTATTCAATGTAGAGGGAGAGAGACCTTTAAGTTTGGGATCTATGCTGCACAAAGAGAAAGAAGATCTTCACCATCACCCAGAAAAGATGACTGTAATCCTACTGAAATTGGCAAGATACAAAACCTCTGCTGATTTAAGAAGCTTTTAAGCAACTATGCACCCAAGCTTGAAGGTGCTCACCCTCATCCTCTGTATCTTTAAAGAAAATATACTTAAAATATTTTTTCAAAATATATTTCCTACTTTTTGCTACACTTTGTTTACCATGTTTTATTAATTTTGCTTTGTTGCAATAGCAAATGCTTACAATTTGGCCAAGCTATAGAATTAAAAGCACCTAATGTGGATGATTGCCATATTCCCACAGGGGCTACCAAAGATTTCTTTAAAAAGAAACAGTGCAATGAGCAAAAAACTGCTTTGGTAAGTGTCACAGGTGTTGTGTGACGTTTAGCACTGATGACAACTGTTTGGTTTACTTATACCAAGATAGTAAGTCTGTTTTCTTGAGACAGCTGTCTATGTGCGGGTAAAGCCATAGAAGCGGGGTGCTATTAAGAAGATATAACTAGCATTCACAAACACACACACATATATAAATACACGCACCATAGTTATATTATGTGCCGTAGATAAACCAAAATAATAAACAAGTGAACTTTTATGATAGTGCACTTGGTGTAATCAGCGGGACATTTCTGGCTAAACATGGCTCATTGTTACTTAAAAGTAAATTACATAATGGATAGGAGGAAAGAAAGGCCCGTCAACAAAGGAACAGAACATCAGCATTCCTGGCTGCCTATCAACCAGCCATGCTACCTACTGGCTACTGTGTTTTACAAATGTTACAGTTCTATAACATAACCAGCTACCTTTTCCCCAAAATACATAGTATGACTGGTACAGAGCTTGCAGGCAGAGGATATGAACGAAAAGGTAAAAACAGCACCTGGTGAAATTGACTGGATGCTGGTTTCAGCCATAAACAAATTAGAAGAAGAATTAGAAAAGGTGAAAAGTAGTTTAAACATGCTACTGCTGGAAAACAGTTCATTTCGCTTAAAGCAGCTTGCCTAAATGCGGGTAAAGCAGTATACGTGGAAGTGATGTTCCTGTTGAAAATATAGCAATCATGACCTTCAAGTTGAAAGCTGTCAAAAACTGGATAGCAACTTTAGTGTCTTTTATATATATAGGGAGAAACACTGAATCCTAAGGTGAGGAACAGAAACAATAGATCACCCAGGATTGCATGGGTTATATTTTGAGTAGACGAGTTTGCTGGGATATCAGTTTCATATACCAACAATAAGACTGTTACCTTCAGGAGACTGCTAGTCTTTGCTGATAATGAAAAAGAAAATGGTGGAATTAATCTCCTGATGGTAAACTTTATTTGGGTTTCCTGCTGTGTTATTGAATGGTATGGGAGTCTCCACAATGAAAAGGTTAATTTCCACACAATTGTTTCTCCATCTTTGTCTGCCAATTTAATGATAAGTTGTTTTGTGGCTGGCATGTCCACAGTCCCAGTAGTTTAGCTTCAGTATGGTTACCGATGTTAGAGGTTACTAGGAATTTAGTTCATGTGTTGTGTTATGAAGGGATTGACTGAAGCAAAATGTCTATCAGGTGCTATCCAGAAACTGTACTTGGGATGGGTTAAATTTATAGTATCTGTGGCAAGATCACTCTTCCTTGCCTAAAAATGTGCCGTGAGTGGAATTTGGCAGAAAGTGGTTGACTGTGTGGACTTGAGGGGTGTCTGATGAAATCAAGGGCTTGGCAGAGGACTGATTACTTGCCCTCAGAAAGAGCAGATTCAGAGGGCACAGTTAGGCTAAGGCTGAGTAGGCACTGGACTAGGGGCGCCATGACTTGGGGGTTCCAAGACATATCCAAGCCCAACACCACTTAAGTCGTTCCACTCTCAAACGTCATAGTAGTACATCCTGTAATAACACAAGGGGACCAGACACAGTTGATTTCTCCTCCAAGTATGAATGTACTCTGATCTCCAAGGGGGACCATTCCTACCTAGGCTCTTCGATTTCACATACAAATATAGACATGATTGAATCTGCAAGTGGGACACAAACTCCTCAGTTTTGTATAATAAAATGAATTCTCTTGGATCTCCGAAGGGGAGCATCCATCCATCACAGCCTAGAGGCGCCATGTACCCTGGAGCCAGCACTGGACACAGTGCTTGCAAACATTGCTGTTGGAAGTAGCGTGGGGAGCTTCTTTGTTTGGCTTATTCCTGAATAAGGAGTTAAGCTTGCTGTCACTTTACTTGAGGAATTCACAAAGATTTCAACGATTAATAAACAAAATAGGAGGTAGGCTGACTTGATCAAAAGGTTCTTGTCTTTCTTGATGCTAAAATGTATTTTTTTTTCAAGGTGGTTATGGTTGACAGCATGGGTTTGTGAGGAGACTGTTTTCCTTCAAAAATTCAAGAATACTATAATACATTTATAAAGAAAATGTTTTAGGATGACCTTGAAATAGAAGCATCTATACAGAAAAATCAGATGATTAGAGGCACAGATTTAGACATATATAACAGTAAAATGGTGAAATACAATTGTAACTTGAATGGTGAGTAGCTAATAGAAGAAGGCAAAGTGTGACACAGAGTCTGCAAAGTGCTTTAGAACAAGTCAAGTTTTGATAGGATGGATGCTGACAAGAGCATTGTCACTGTGCACCTCCCAAGGGAAATAAAAAGTAAATGTTATTTTTGTGCAGAAAAAAAATTTAAAAAGTTTAGTAAAACACTTTTAAGTGCTTTGAAAAAACATTTCTCCTTCTTCTCTTCTTCGAGAACACTATGTTCATATTAAGGGTGCTGAATTAAATTGGTTTATTTCTTATATTCTACATAGAACATTTTATTTGTAATTAGATGACTTTTGCTCCTGTTCTGCACCTGTTCCCTGTGGGGTTCCTCAAGGGTCTGTTCTAGGACCACTTCTTCTTTGTTTATGCATTCTTCCTCTTGGCAGCATCATCAGGAAATATACTGTTGCTTTTCACTTTCATGCAGATGACCTACTGCTGTATTTCTCATTGAAATCTAATAAGTCTTTACAACCTCTTTTTGATTGTTTACAGGATATCAAAGGCTGGATGGTCAATCAATTTTGTCACATCAGGATCTGGAAAAAGTCATTTGTGCATTCATTACATCACAATTAAATCTTGGTCTCTCACAGTCACTATTTGGTTGTTTACAAATTGTCTAGAATGCTGCTGCACGTCTTTTGACTGGTATTAAATGTTTTGAGGACATTACTCCAGTCCTGGCTTCTACTCATTGGTTTCCTGTTCAGTATGGAATTCAGATCTTCCCTGTCCTTATTTAGCTCCCAGATCTCTTAGATCCTCAAAAACAGAAATCCGTGTGCCATGGACACATTTAAAACAAAAAGGTGACCAAATATTTTCTGTTGCAGTTCCACAATTGTTGATTACCTGTAATTTGATGGTTGATGTTAGGTGTACTTCCTCCATTTTGTTTTAAAACCTAGACTTAAGACTTATTTATACAGTCAAGGCATTTTAAACTCAATAAATATTCTAAACATCGTTTAATTTTCCTGGTCATTTTTCAATATATTTATTATTATTTTTATTATATTTTTGTATGTACATCACTTTGGAATCTGCGTTAAAATGTGCTTTATAAACTAATTTTACTCTCTGACTTACTTATGCCATGTTGATAAAAACATGAAACTCTCAAATATCCATAATATGAATTTCAATAATGTTTACATTTCTTTTGCCCATTCTGACAGAGGTGCATCCACAGGAGGGACTTCATGGACATCGACTGAAATGCTCAAAATGACAATAACAGAATTGTTTAACTTGGTTAAGGTTTAACAATTAGATTTTGTTTTTTTAATCATTTCAATTGTGTATTTGTATATTAATTATTTAGATAGATAGATAGATAGATAGATAGATAGATAGATAGATAGATAG
>JANRMT010062795.1:2387396-2447164 GCA_026402145.1 Polypterus bichir lapradei
TAGATAGATAGATAGATAGATAGATAGATAGATAGATAGATAGATAGATAGATAGATAGATAGATAGATAGATAGTGTGATGGGTGGCCTCAGCCATTACCCGACCAGGATGCCAATGCAATGAAAGGACCAGGGCAGAGAGCATCACTGAGGCAATACCTCCCCTGGGACACTAGAGAGCAGCCCTCCTGGGTGGCTGTGGCACCATGGACTCCCGCAGGAATGTTGGGAGCTGAAATTTGGTGTAGCCTTGTTGGGTTCCATGTGGACCGAGAGGGGGAACTACAGAGACATTCAATGTATTTCCATCACACCTGGGAGTGATTCCAGTTAATACTGACGAACCACCTGGAGCAATTACAGATGCTGAATAAAAGGAGCTGCCTCACTCCATTCGGAGAGCCAGAGTCAGGAAGAGGTGGATGAAGCTTGCCAGGAGAGAAGTTTAGGCAGAGGAAGAAGAAGGAAAGGAAAAGGATTGTCTTTTGGTATTGGCATTTTGGACTGTATTGTGCTGTGGGGAGTGAGGAAAAATGCTTCCCAGCTGTGAATAAAACGTGTGTTGTGTAGCAAACTCATGTCTCTGCCTGTCTTTGTCAGGTTAGGGTGGCTGTACACACCCTGGTGGTCACAATAGATAGATAGATAGATAGATAGATAGATAGATAGATAGAACTTTATTAGTCCCCAGGTAGAAATCTGACATTTTACAGAAGTACTTTAAATAAATAAATAATACATAGGTGATAAAGAAGTAAATAAATATACACATACACTTTGGTCTGAACACAAAAATACTATAAAGCAAGAAAATTCAAAAGAAATAAAAGTTCACAGTAATAGAGAATCATTATGCAGACGCATTGCTGTTGGTATAAAGGAGCCCCATTGTAATGTTTCTTGACACACTTTTACTGACTAATTAATAGTGTTAGAATTTTAGGGACAGGATGTTTAAAGTTTTTCTTAGAATAAGCATAACAAGAAGCATGATTTAGCACACACAGAATGGCTACATTGCTACCTAAGGTATAAACCAGCCAATAATCTAATGAGGAGTATCTTCTTTTCCATCTGAAAATGATATAAGTCTGCTGTTCCAAAATACAAACAGATAAATATTAAATTTTTATTTATTTCAAAGGACTAAAAAATAATAATATTGATATTTCTTTAAAAATATAAGTCTGGGTTTCAAATCCAGGCCTGGTCATTGATTGTGATAAGATCACATGTTCTCATTGTTTTTCAGTGGGTAAATCATTGTTATGAACTGTTTTTTTATAACTTGTCATCAGTCCCCTCTTCCTTCTCCTGTGACAAATTCATTCAAATATCTAGGTATTGACATTTCTAAATTTCAGTAGAATGTAGAATTATCTAACTACTGATGTGCTTTAAAAAACATAAAAGTGTATCTTTCTCCCTGTACCCATGTCTCTCTATATTTCCAATTAACATGTGGCTGTTATTAAAAAGAATATTAATCCCCATATAGCATTTGTTACCCACCTCTTCCAAATATTGGTCTAATGGCAGATCCTTCCTCTCTAATTTTCTTTGAAACACAAGAGACACCACATTAAACATTCTATCCAGTTCAATGATAGGTTTGATTAAGGGATGTCTCCTCCAGACCTGGAATTGTATAGTTGGGTCTTTGCCCTCAGGGCCTGGAGTATGTTTGACTCTCTTGCCAGTCCTCCATCCTGTCTTCCCATTCCATGTTCATTTCTCCCAATATTTTCAATATTCTCATGCTTTCATTTCCTTAAGAGTTATGAGTCTGTTCTTTTTAAGAGGCACTTGGTTTCACAGTTTTCACAGTTAGATGCTGCTTATCTCTGAACACCTCATCTTATTACTGCCTTGGTAACTTTTAGGTATTAACACTTTGGGAAATGTTTTTGATGAGTTGGGATGCTGAACCTTTCAGGCACTAAGGTGGAGGTTTTCCATCCTCTTAGTTCTTTTTGTATCTTCAACTGAGATCAAGTATTAAGATATGTGGTTTGTCCCTATCTTGCAAAGTTCCTCTTCATCCGCTTTGTGTTTTTTCTCATTTTTTTCGTAACATAATTGTTAATCTGTTTTCAGTATTGCACAACATATCTAAAATCTGCATTTTTTGTGGCAATAAGATCTCCCATCCTCTATCTCTTTATCTGTTTATCCTGGACCAGTAATTTAAAGCAGATCACTTTATCCTATAAGAACCATAATCACCAGAATGCTTGGTTTAGTTTTGTCTTTTGTTTATATCTTGCATAAATGTTTTGTACTGGGTTATCTGCAGACTCTTTTGCCACTACTGCTCCCTAAATATTTCCAGAATTTTTCTCTACATGATCTTACCCTCTTTTTTTCACACTCTCATTTTTCAGTTCTGTAACCAAATTCCTTTTTCTCTGAACATTTTCCTCATCCTAGATCTTTTCATGCTCTCATTTAGCTCTGCCCAGCAGAGGATATATTTTTTAGGTCAGGGGTCTTCAATCACAGTCCTGGAGGGCCGCAGTGACTGCAGGTTTTTGCTCCAACTCAGTTGCTTAATAAGAAGCACTTATTGCTCAAGTAACACTTCTGCTTCACTCTAGGTGTCTCACTCATTAAGATTTTGAACACTTATTGCATATTTTAGTTTTAAACAACTGTATTCTTGGTTTTTAATTGCTCCTAATTAGCAATAACATGCAAATAACAAAATAGACCAGCATTTATCATCTTGGCTTGTTACCATTTACACCTGTGTGCATTTATCATGCACTATTGGGCTTAATTAAATACTCGGAAAGAAAGTAAAGAGAAAAAGGGAAGTACTGAGAATTACTCATCCATTTTAGCCTTCAATTCATTTGGATGATATCATTAGAAAGGGGATGAAAATCTAGGATATGAGAATTACCTGACATAGCAGAGTTAAAGCACTAACAAGCCATGACATTAAATGAGTGGCAAGAATTGCTTTCTAATTAAGCAACCAGGTTAGAACAAAAACCTGCAGCCCTCCAGGACTGTGATTGAGGACCCCTGTTCTAGGTACAAATGTCATTAAATTAGCAGTAGCCTCTGACTGGAAACCCCTTATGTCTTTCTCCCTTGACTCTTACAACTGTTTTATCAATAATTTGATTCTTTTGAGCTCTCTGAATTATTGATGTTGCCTATGGCCCCAACATGAACAAATGGCAATTTGTTACCAATGATATACAGTGATTGGTTATGACTGGAGCCCAATCTCTTTTTTCTTATTCAGCTGGTTCAGCTGTGGCTTTTTGTATTTTGCAGTTCTGTTGTGAGGGCTCCATATATTCCCTTTCTATTTTTACTGGTTTATATTGTTCCTGAAGCTAAATTGCATGCTGTTGCGCCCAGTTAAACCAAGGTGTGAAGAACTCCTATTCAGCAGGGTCTTTTTGCTGTTGACAACAAAGAGCCGCAGGAGATGAAGATTTATGTATTCAGTACTCCTGAAACTTTAAATGTGCCTAACGGCTCCAGAAAAATCACAGACCATATACAAGAGTTAACAGCATCTAAGTTCTGACTGCATGTCTAAACTAATAACTAAACGAAGTTAAACTTACTGTTGTGACAGTAGAGGGCGCTGTCGCTCCTCAAACCCCACAGACAACATGTCCAGACACCAGGCAAAAAGCACTAGAAATATTTCAATTTCTTTTCTTCTTAATAAAGTGCCCCAAAGCACCTCCACCACCATGAACAATACACAAATCAATAATCAATAACACAATAAATCCTCCTTTCCACCCAGCAGCTCTGTCACACTTCCTCCCATCTCCCGCTCGGCTTGCTGGGTTTCCCACAGTCCTTTAAATAGTCCGTGACCCAAAAGTGCTCCTCTCCTTCAGTCCACGTGATTCACTAGCACTTCCAGGTCGGTTGAAGATTCATATTTTTCTTCAGCCCGGAAGTACTTCTGTTCTTCTGTCCCCATGACTTGGGAGTACTTCAGTTCTATAGGGAAAATAGAAATTCTGGGGTCTTCCTGCAGCGTCCTCCGATGGCACCCACGGCACCCAGCTGGGCTGTGAAGTCGCACTCCATCTCCCATGATGCCCTGCGGGAATCCAGGGCATCTCCATGCTGCAGGGAGGACTCCATCTAGCGGCCTGGATGTTTTGGCCGGTTTAAGCTGCCAGCCATCTCTCAAACTGTCTAATTATAAATGGCAAACAATCCATACCAGAATATATATAGCACCCAATACTGAATTGAATATTATTATTAAGACATCCTTTTTGAAACCATACTGTTAATGTTGTCTTAACAAATTCAATACATTTTGCTACCCATCAAGATACCTCAAACATTTACATTGGACAGACTGGTGGAAATTCACGGTGGTTTTTTAGAAAGAACCCCTGTAGTTATAGCCTTTAGTGGCAGATCTGTCCACTATTCACTCAAATTTTAGTGAGATGTCCCAAGACATGTACTTCAGTTTCGAGAATCATGTCTGGCTCCATGAGACTAAGAGATGATAGCATTGTGATGCCTAATGATCAACTTTTATAAAAAAAAAAAAAAAATACTGTAACATCCATCCATCCATCCATCCATCCATTATCCAACCCACTGAATCCGAACAGGGTCACGGGGGTCTGCTGGAGCCAATCCCAGCCAACACAGGGCACAAGGCAGGAACCAATCCCGGGCAGGGTGCCAACCCACCACAGGACACACACAAACACACCCACACACCAAGCACACACTACGGCCAATGTAGAATCGCCAATCCACCTAACCTGCATGTCTTTGGACTGTGGGAGGAAACCGGAGCGCCCGGAGGAAACCCACGCAGACACGGGGAGAACATGCAAACTCCACGCAGGGAGGACCCGGGAAGCGAACCCAGGTCTCCTAACTGCGAGGGAGCAGCGCTACCACTGCGCCACCGTGCCGCCCCTATACTGTAACATCGGTCATGCTATTTCTGTCATCCAGTGAACAAACTGTTTCTATTGTCTTTTGAAATGCCCTGAAAGACAAACTCAGGCAAACTGTACACTAAGTTACATCATTCTTCAAAAGTATTGCCTTTAAATAATTTTAAATCATTATAGTGGTAAGTTAATGAGCTTTTCTGAAATAACATTTTTCTGAAACAAAAGTGGGTGTTCAAAACAAGAAATGTAAGTGATGAGTAGTTAGGAAAACATTTTGGGGGAGCAGAAGACAACACAGAGACAGACACTTCAACACTTAAGAAATTAACCAGTAACAGCACACTGCACGATGATGTGCAGTAAATACACTTGACCTGAGCATTCCTAGTTTTCATACTCTTTCTTTGTACGTTTAGCATTCATTTGTTCAGAGGTTGATGCACCTGCTGCTTCCTGAGCAACTCTTCTTTTCTCCACCCTAGCGGCCCGCTTCTTCTCTTCTTTCATCGGCATCTTTTCGCGTTAAAAATGATTAAGTCAGTGTTTGTGTTGTAATTACTTAGTACGTTTTCCTTAATTTTTCACTTAAGCTGGCACTTAAGTTTTCAATCTGCCTCAAGAATGATTTAAGATACGAAGAGGTAGGGAAAGTGACGGGGAAGGTGGTAGGGATGAGAACGGCACCCGCACACATGCACCACACGGGCGCTGCCGAGAGTTGTTTCTACAATAAAATAAAATAAAAATAAAAAGAGTAATAACCTCAGAGGGCAATCATCACCCCGAAAGCGGATCATAGACGTCATGTAGTATACGTGTACCAAATTTCAGGTCAATAGGTCAAACGGTTTGCGAACTACAGGTGATTTAAAATCCTGGACAAACAAACAGACAGCCACGGTTATATAAGAAGATAGCAAAGCCTCAATGAATCAAAATGAGGGAAGAAAGAAATTAGCACAAGGTTTTGGTAAGAGACACAAATTTGATCAAAAAGAAAATATTAAATTGCTCTTTGAAAATATATTTTCATCTTGAACAGTATAAACTAGTAAAATATCCCAGGGTTTAGCAGATTCTGCAACAATAAAATATTTAATATTATTAACTATTGGTAATTTAGTATATAAGATCGTTTTGATGACCAATTATGAGAAACCAACAGTGACACTTTTTTAGTTAAGGTATATTCCAGGATGTTACAAAACATAAAATACAAAGAACCATTTAAAAAACTCAAAATCACAAAAGTAGTTGCATAAATCCTTTAAAAATCACTTACCTTTAGTTAAACTAGAGATGAACTTTTTCCAATAAAATAAGAAAAGGTTCATAAAGGTGTTTTGTAGCAATTCTTTATGTCAGTGGGGAATATCTCCAGTAGGTTTAGCAATTCCACAAAGCACAGCACAGCAGCATTTCAAAGGATTTGCCAAAAGCACCCAAATCTTCTGGAAATCTAAAACATGAATCCTGAAGGATATCAAATTCAATCTCATTCATTTAATCACAGAAAAAGGTGTGCTTTAAGATTTGTCACAAAATGCTAACAAAAGCATGAGTATAAGCAATGGAAAGCAGCCTATGCAATTTGTTCTGTCCTTCACTCTGATCTGTAAGGATCAGGAAAAAAAATATTTTACTGTATTTTAGAAGATCAAGATAAGAGACTGTAATGTGTAAATGGCAGTGGGGCCTATTAGGCACATACTGTACACTGAAGATTCACTGTTTATTAGTTTTTACTACAGAGCCGTTATCACATGGCTACATGATAATTTGGTGTATCTGTTGATCAAAATTCACCTTAAGGAAGGCTTAGTAATTAGAAAAAATGTTTATTTATTTTCAGATATAATTTGGATGAGTGCCCAAAGGTGTCTTATCATAAGCAACATAGGGGGAAGTCTAAGAGTGATGCTCTGTCTCTAAACTGCTTTTCTTTTCCAAACACTTTGTGGAGGAAGATGCCACTGAGGAGTCTTCTGGTCATTTCTGCCAGGACTCAAGGGCTCCTCTTCCTTTCCGGCTACATAAAAGAAACACCACCACTGGATCTGAACTTCTTCATCTACCTGTTTTTCTATCGTTTTTGGCAACTCAAATAGGGTAATCACAGCTGGAATCACAACACTTACAATGCCTTCCTTTTTGGTTGCATTTTCAATGTATATTTAGAGAAGGAAATTAACATGCTCGTTACAGTGTGAGAGGTGAATGAAATACTGTATGTGTTAGCAAATAGCAGTCTGTGCGTAGTCTGCAGTCGTTTTCTGACTTTACTAGGGTTATTTACAGATACTCCATTTTTCTCCCAAAAATATATATCTCAGTGTATATTTTTGTCCAGGTGTGTAAGTGAGTATAGCCGGAGACAGAATGGACACAATGCTTCTTGCTTTGTTCCTAATGTTGCCAGCATAGGATGTTGTTATCTGAAGACCCTGTCATGTTATACAATGTTTCCTGTGATTTTCAGTTGCTGACTTTTACGTAATCTTAGCTATGTGAAGGTCTGTTATGTAGTGTGATGTACCTTGTGAGTCAGTCCAACCAGTCGACTCGCGCCAAAAAAGCCAAACAGGTTTAAATTTGTCTGAAGTTGTACAGATGGGCTCTGTGTGCATGAGAGCTGATAACCAAACAGCATCCACACAGAAGTGCAATCAATAGAATACAGTTACGAGGAATGAGAAACACAGATGTTTTCGACCTCTCAGAGGCTCATCAGTCTGATATCTTGTGTTGTATTAACCACAAAAAAATGGGAAAAAATGGGCTAGGATTATAAAGCATTCATACAGCACCAGCTTTATCAGGCAGTGCTTTATCAGCTATCAGAAAAAGGGATGAGCTCAAGATATTTTATAAATATAAAACTGTGTTGGCCAAACATCCTCTGCAATTTATAGCTTTATAGTCTAACATCCTCTGGTGACAAGATCAGCAACTGCAGTTTGACATCACCTCCAACTAGAATATGAAAGGTCAGTTGCTCTACCTCTGCCTCCTCTGTCAAAGTTTGATGGAGTTTTACATGAGTAGCGGTAGTCCTACACCATGATGTCACCTTAGCCCTTCTGCATGTATACCTCTTTCTCCATGCATGGTGGAAATCACTCACTCTTATTCCGGTGTTAGCGCTCTCAATCTCCACTTTGCCAGAGATGAAAAGAGAAACTGGAAATTGCCAACTTCTCACCTGGGCAGTGATTTTCGACGTATAACCTTTCTGTAGAAATGTAATTTTTTAAAGTGATTAGATCAGCACCTGTCATGTGACTGAAATCATGCTCAGGTAAACATAGTATCACCTACTCACTTAGTACTTCCTATGAGCTATCAACACACCAGCAATAGAAATTTACATTAGGACTGCCTCCTCCATTGTAATTAGCATTCTGTTTACTGTTTTTTTGCACTTTGCAGGTATGGTGGACCTCTTCTGCAATGGTCACATTTGGAAGAGGTAGCAAGATTACAAAAAAGACAGAAAATAAAAACAATAGATAAATTAAATAGGCAAGAAAGAGTAACTTTAGACAGTAATAATTCAAAATACTATGTTACATATCACAGTCAAAACACAATAGTGCCACTTGATGTCCACCATATGCTCCATTTCAGTTCCCATATAGTGACTATTTCTGTTACACTCATTAAACACATATGGCCGGTAACCCCCAGTGCCTATTTACTGTCACTTTCCAGTGACTATTGTGAGTTCCTATTTTGAATTACCAACCCAGCTGAGATTGTTTCTTAGTATTTGAAGATAAAATTTACAGTATGAGATTGACATCCTAAAGCAAGTGAATGCCATATTGCAAATGGCTGCCCCTTGACAAGAATTATTTTAAGCGCTATGCAAAAAGTACGGGCCCCAACTGTTTTTATATATTTTTTCTGTACTTCATCCAGTTTTGTGTTTTTTCTAAGAGGAGCTTCACTTAAGCTATTGCTTTCAGACTATCTATTTAATTATAGCAAGTAATAAAAAGGTAACAAAATTTATCAGTCACTTTTGGATTTAAATTATGAAGAAACACAAAAGCTGTTTATTATGAAGTGTGTCAAAATCTCAGTCATGTGCCAAGCAATGAATTATCAATAAAACCTTTTCTTATGTGCTGACACAGTCAAAAAGCAAGGTGTAAAAATAAATAAAGATAAAAAAGACAGTTTCAATCTTCTTTTCCCTCTTTACCCTCCTGAAATAAACAATGGGCAGGGAGACTTCAGTGAGAACTCTAATACAACAACAGCTAGTTCACTACAATGAATGACAATTCTACTTCCACTTCTCAGTTCATTCGGAGGACTTCTGTTGTAGGCACTGAACTACTTTTTCTCCCAACACAGTTCTATCAGAAGGTTTTCTAGAAGACAAGTCAAATTCCTCTAGCACATGCAACCCCAACTTCTGCTGACAGCTTTATACATATAGAGGATGACTAATCCATAGGAACTGCATAATCTTCTTCTCCCAACAAGAACCTTGCAAAAGGCTGGCAGAGACTGTATTGGAGCAACAGACAGGCAATGTCAACTACCATCTCTAGCTGCTGTAGTACCTTAATTTATTCTCTTAGTATTTCTGCAGCTAATTCCAGTCAAGCACCTCACTCATTCCCACCTATAGGCTCACCACACAACCTTATAATAAGGTGCTTCAAACTCATGTGCATGCACATGCCTACACACATAATGGACCCATTTCTAGAAACCCAGTCTTGAACACTCACTCTCCCTGCCCTTTCAATCTCTCTTACTTTTTCTGGAGCAATGCCAGGATGCCAGGGCCTCCTCTCTTGATAGGCCTCATGTTCATCCATGACCTTCACCAATGGAGCACCCCATCTTCGCTGGCTCCTCAATGTTGTACCTCTTTCCATATTTGTGGTAAAACCATACCTCCTCCTTCCATTGAGGGAAATATTAATAAGTAACTACTAATTAAATATTAAAAAAGTTTCTCACTTCCTGGCAGAAATGGCCTGTCACATGGTACTCTCCAGTTATTATTGCATACAGTACCAAATTTAAGGTATGACAGCTGACTGAGACTGCTTTTGGATTGTTCCCAATAACTGTTACAGTATTTATTACTTTTATTTCCATTCATCATCTGGGATCCAAGATGTTAATAAAAATTGTAACATGAGCATGTAAACTGGTGCATTGATTGATAATGTATAAGCATATGATGTCATTGTAATAGTGATCTATAAAATGTTGAGAGAAGAGTTTTACAGTAGGATCTTAAGATCTTCTGAATTGGTGTCAGGATCCTAATAAAAAAGAATGTGAGGCCTTCAGATAATGTACTAGAACAAGCCTCATCCCAACCCAGCCAGCCTCCAACACCATTAACTGGGTCTGCAGCCCAACCAGGCCCAAAAATGGGGCCCTTAACTCTTTTAGGGCGGATGTCAAGTTTTGTTGACACAAGGGGTTAAGGATGGATATCAGGGGCAGAGGGCAAAAGAAAGCTGTAAATGTTGATAAAACTCACCATTACGTTACAGGTAGACCCTCTTTGCTTGGAGGACTGTTGGACTTGTTGACTTGATGTTGAAACCCTGCGTTCAACAACGGGCGAAAGAGCAAAGCAAATGCACAAAGCAAAATACTCTGTGCATATTGTTTATTTCTTTCTTTCTTTATTTTTTGCATATTATTGCTGAATCAGACACTGATATTTTGAAGTCTGATTTTGATACAAGTGATCTGGAGATCGAAAATGAAAGTCAGGTACCTGCATCAGCTGATTATAGTGCTGGACACGCTCGTGAAGCTGATGCGCCAACAAAAACGTTTGCCCTGGGAGGACTACACAGACATCGATTTGTGGGAGACAAGCTAGCAACTGGACTTCACCAAACAACTCAGGCTGCTGGTGGACACTACGGATTAGCAGCCACTCAACTACTTCAAGCCGTTTTTTTACCAGAAAGTCCCTTTTAGCTTATGCCTGATGGGACAAACACATATGTAATAAGTATGTGAATATGCATACTGTAGGGGCTCCTGAAACATAAAACAGAGTGACATTGGTCATAAATAAGTATTTTATGTTGATTTATGCGTGAAACCATTGCTTTGTGTGCTTTTTACAAAACTAAGTTTTTTTTGGCCCTGGGACAAAAGGAAAAAAAAATCATTAGCCCTAAAAGAGTTAAATGTCTAAAAGATCTTAGATGCCTCTCAAGGAAAAGGAAAATGTAAAAAATATTCCTTGATAAGACAAAGCAAATAGAAGAGCCTTTACAAATAAGTATCTTTATTCAAAAATATCTCCCCTCCTTTTAGCAACATTTATATAAGCCAGAGACAAACAAATTCTACCTCAAACTTTTCACCAAGTATTAATTACCGTTTTCCCTAAGAAAAATAAGGACTTATTACAATGTTCATCATACACACCAATCTCACTTTTGAATAATGATGTTAAGATACTCTTTAAAGTCCTAGCTAGATGGATTGAGAAAGTGCTCCTTTCAGTAATATCACAAGACCAAACCGAATTTATTAAAGGCAGACATTTGGCTTCCAATCTTTAACGTCTATTTAATGCAGGAGTTCTCAAAGTCGGTCCTGGGGACCCACTGTGGCTTCAGGTTTTTGTTCCAACCAGATTTATAATCAGTGACAACTGGTAACACTGATCTCAATTAATTAGCTGGTATTTTTTTTTCTCTTCTCTTATTCTACATTAACAAAGCACAGAGGCATGCCTTTTACATTTAGAAATATTTCTGCTTTTGCAGAATGCTTAACTCCTTGTTGTTGCTTTCATTATATTTCACCTTTTCTCTGTGCAGTTTGCTTCCTTCATTGTATCTTAATAAAGATAATTAAAAACAAGCAGAGCAGACACCCAGTCAAACGACACTGAATCATGAAAGGCTGTAACTACTTTAGCGTCAGACTAACTAATTAGTAAATAATGTATTAATTAAACAATTAAGCAGCCACAGGGGGACCCGTGGACCGACGTTGAGAACCCCGATTTAAAGTAATATATTCACCCAAAAAGTCTAACACTCTGGAGATCATATTATCTTTGGATGCAAAAAAAGCATTTGATATGGTTGAATGGGATTACCTGATCAGCACTTTGCATAAATTTGGGTTCAGAACAAACTACTTTATTACCAGTCCAGAATCTTCAGTTTGTTTTAACAACATTATTTCAGACTACTTCAAAGTAGAATGCGGTACTAGACAAGGATACCCCTTGTCACCACTGCTATTTGCAGTCATTGAGTCATTGGCTGTTCACTTTCAAAAAGTATTAGAGATAATGGGGCTTCTCAGAGAAGGGCTTGAACAGAAAATATTACTATATGTAGATGATATGGCACTGTATATATTAGACCCACAAAATTCTGTGCCTACAGCCCTAAATGTACTCACAGAATTTCAAAAGATATCTGGATTCAAAATTTATTAGAACAAAAGTGTGCTTTTTCCATGCACAGAATTCATTCTTGCTCCATATGCGCAGAGCATACAATTATTCAACTTAAAATCTTTTATTGAGCACATTTATCTTTCTTAAAATTGTCCAAAATGTTTCCAGGGCAAGATCCAACCTGCAAACGTTGCAATCGAGCTCCAGCTTCACTATGCCACATTTTTTGGGTGTGTACCAAATTAACATCATTCTGGACAAAATGTTTTAAACGCCTATCAGACAGCTTTGGTGACACAATCCTCCCTAATCCACTAACAGCTGTGTTTGGTGTACTCCTGGATGGGCCTAAAGTGGAGAGGATAAACACACTGTAATTGAATTTACTTCACTATTAGCACATAGACTTGTCTTGCTCAACTGGAAGAATCCTAACACACCTCTTTTAAGTCAGTGGGTAACTGATGTTATATACTATTTGAAATTGGAAAAAATCAAATTCTCACATAAAGGATATGTTCAAAACTTTTTCAACACCTGGCAGCACCTAAGCCATAATATTTTAGAAAAAGCATTTATACATGGGGAAAGACTCCTTTCTGTTTTTACTACTCTGAACAGTTTTACTCTGGCTGTTGGCCTTTCTCTCTTTCTCATGGGTAGGGGATGATTTGAATTTAGTTTTGTTAAATTTGACTTGATTGCATGGAATGTTATATGATTTTAATAAATTCAATAAAAGATAAAAAAAGTCCTAGGCAAACAAGTCCCACTGTGCAATTCAATGCCGAATCCAAAAAATTAAAAATAAAAAACAGAGCAAAATAGCTCAAAAAACAGACAAAAATAATAATAATTAAATTGTCTCCCATAACTAGAATGTACCCCTCCTGAGATTCTCTCGTCTAGACCTTAAATAGCTAGAGGGAGGTCTCAGGAGTGGTGATGTAAGGGTGTCCCACCTCCTGGGGTACCACTCACAGGACACAAGGAACAGACTCATATTTAAAAACATAGTACACAATTAATGAAAAATAAAGAAAGCCAACATTAAAAACAAAGAAACATGAAAAATAAGGATTTAGCGTTAACAAAAACAATAGAAGAACAGAAGTTAAACCATGGCTGTAATATAACACTTTCAATAGTTTTTATTTCAGCACTAATTAATAGCAATTACCTGTTTTATTTGTACATATGCACCCTGGACTTTGGCACCTTCTTAGTGTGCATCTCACCCTACGTTACTTTTTATGCTTCCTTTTTACATTACTGCACTGTTCTTCTGCTCATTTAGAGATAGACTATGTAACTGTTGTAATCCGAGTTTTTTTTCATTTTTCTTTGGCTTTTCTTGGTTTGGCTTTTAATACCCAAGTAATCCTTTTCTACAGTCAGAATTTTACATAGAGCTTCTGTTTTGAAATTGATTACTTTTTACCATCCCTTTTGACACCATTTTGGTTTGGTGATGGGCACCACTATTTTGTGACTTTTGTATCACCTATTTTCATTGGAATTCTCCTATGATGCCAGGGGGCTGTACCAGTTGTGATGTCTTGTCACTTGTATAAGGATTCCCCAAAAAGTCACTTGTATCTGAAATTGCACCAAACTTAACAATTTATTTTCCTAGATAATCTGATTACTGATTATTGAAACAAAGCTCTGCCTTTTGCTTTTTGGTTTGCAGTCTAGTTTTGACAAATCTCTTTTTGACTTAGAGTTTTGATCATGGTTTACCTTTTGGCCGTGCTCTTTCTGCTGATCCACATTCAACATTTTTTATGGTCTTACTGCCTTTTTACTTATACTTGCAGATACTTACTTTGAAGCATATCATTGTCTGCACTAGAGTAAGGCCTTAGTTTCTAGCATCTTTCTTCATGCTAGTGATAAGACTTGTTAGGAATAATTTTTGTATCAAGCTGACTTATCTCCCTATCACCACTAACGTCTATTCCAGCTAGCAGCACTTTTTGTTTCCCATTATTATTTTTTTATGGTTGCCAATGTTATGAGTCTTACCAACTCACAAAAATCATATTGAGTTCTAATTTTAGAATGTAAATAAGGCATGCAAATTAAGCTGAGCTTCACCCACAAAACTCAAGAAACAAGCTTTTGGCTTGTAGAAGTCCAAAAAAAAAGTGGGTATGGTGAAATGCCTAGCATAGGCCAAGAATAAAACTAAGTTTGTTAATTTTAATGAAGATTTCTTAACAAAAATATATTCAAAACAAAAGCAATGATGAATTCAAAAGGCTGTGCATATCAAGGCAAACCAATACAAACAGAATAACAATTAATCTTTGAAACAAAGCAAGATGTCAAAAACCAGACTGAGAGGCTGCCTACTCTGACCACATCTAGTAAACACTAAATGATTAATCTCAAATTACTCTTCAGAAGCATAAAAATACACACAATGTTATTATTTTTATAATCTTTGCATAGTCGATAATTTGACTAGAGTTGAGTTCCAGACTCACACCAGTTTTTTGCAGATATGTAGTTTGCACATTTTCCCCATTGTTTGTGTGGGTTTTCCTGAAGAAACTCCAGTTTTGCTTCTACATCCACAAAGATGTTCATTTTAGAAATCCAGAATTGAACTGTGTCAGACTGAGTCTGGTTGTGTGTGCACAGTGGGCCCTATGATAGACTGTTGTCACATGTAGGACTGGTTCTTATTTTGTACCAAATGCTTCTGATATAGGCTCCAGTGCCCTGTCAACTTAAATTGCATTAAACAAGTTTGAGACTGTTACATTAAATTATGCTATGTTGCAGTTGAACTTAACATGACACTAGAGACAACAATGGCACTCTGATTAAACAAGCACAAAACTCACAGTCAGCTGTAAACTGATGAATAGAAAACCTATATGTCCCATGCTCTATTGAAAGCAAAACACTTTCATCAGCTTTGCAAACCCAAGCCTGTAAAATCATGTCAATGAGTTGTTCCATGCTGCATCTAGACTATTCCAGGCACTGTCCACGTTTCCATTACTTTAAAAGAACCAAAATGACTAGACTCCTACTACATGCTATCTAAGCAATACAGCATACACCCACTATTAGAGTTTACATACTACTGTGGCTTTCTCCCTGAGATCTCCTTTACCACATTTTATAAACTTAAGTTGCACAATCAGAGCAGGCAGTTTATCAGTGTCTCTTTTAAACTACAAAGATAAGAGACTGCCCAATAGGAAACTAGATTGTGGGTAAATGGAGGGAAATTTTACAAAGACTAATGAGTACATGAATAAATCTCCTAGGAAGTACATAAGGCGTATGTGATTATAAAAAAAAAGTGATAAAGCAGCTGACAGGTTGATGTGCTAGTCATTCTGTAATTCATAATATTTTATACTAGTGGATAATGTGGAGAAATGATTAATGGAGGGTCTATTTAGTTGGTAAACATGCTGCTTTATATTGTAATAATTCATGTTGAGTTGGTCAGCATTGACGGAATTCATGAAAATCTGCAGCAATAAAGACAATCAGTGTGTATGTGTGTGGACTATAACCTAGTAATAATTTGCAAATTTTCATTGTGTACTTAATATAAGCACATCCATTTACCTAAAACACCACTCTGAAGACATCTAATCCCAAAATAATACGTAGAAAGGATAATTTAAAAATTAAAAAAATAAAAAAACTTTTCTTAAGGCTGTGTCGCATTACATGACGTTTTCAGCAATTTTCAGTAACATACTTAATTTACACAATCTTAATAAGTCAAAGGTAACCCTGCTGCACTCTTATGATTGCCAGCCATGTACTGTGACATGTCCAGTGACTTGGTCAAATCAGTTGGCAACTCGCCCTGACATAATTAAAGAGGTTATTTTAAGTTGTACAGTAGGGTTTGTGTATATAAGACCTGACAACCAATGAGTGCCCACCCTGTATAAAATACAGCTATAAAAAATAAGGAAACAGGATGTTTTGGACCTGACCAACAGAAGAAAGGTATGCCTTTTTGATGTCTCATTATGTATGTACAATGAAATAATGGAGAAACAAAAGTAAAAAAGGCTGAGATTGAAACTTAGCTCACCACATCAAATCTTCACATGAGCATCAGCACCATCAGGCAGCATGTTTTTGGTGTCAGAAAAAGGGAAGATGTGAAACTGTGCTGGAAAATGGTCAAGAAGTTGCCTAATTTGACACACTGTGCATTTTCTAGCCAATAGTATGTAGTATGACATACTCGACAACTGTAGTCATCAAGCTTGACATCCCCTCCAACTAGAAGTCATGTAATGTGGCATCGACTTGAATTGTGAAATCCATTCATGTTAACTTAGACACAAAAGTATCTCTCTCAATATTTAGTGAAACACCTCCACTGTCAAATTTAATCTCAGAACTACATTAAATTTACCAACACATTGACTCACTGAAACAGGAAGTCTGACAAAAAAAAGGTTAATCTCAGAAGTTCTCACAAATACATACTTTGAGGTTTCTGAACTCTTTCAAGACCCTCACCAACGGGATGACAGCCGAAGCACAACTGCTGTGTCTGTGGAGTACTGCTTATCGGTCACCGAGGTAACCGCATGTTTGCAGTCCATCAGCATAGTTCCACAAAAAGAACTACAAGTTGATCAATATCGTGCTATACACGCCTGTCACCAATGGGTGATACAAGGAACATTTTAAACGCAGGGAACAGTATAACTTGGCCACTGACCAGGCCCCGACCCTGCCCGTTTGCTGTGTCTGTGTATAGGAGAGTGGTAGCTCCTGCTGCAATAAATAACAGTACTGTTCCTGTTTCAGGATGAACAAAGCTGGTTTTGCTAAAGGAATGAGACTCAGCCTCATGTTCTGGGGAGCAAAACAGCGACTCACGCATCACAATACAATGTAAGCAGATGGTTTAAGCCAGATTTTTGGGTTTGATAAGTAAGTGGCGGTAGCGTCTTATAGTTTATTCAGAAAGACACTTAATGCAGCAGTCAGCTATGGGGTTATATACAGTCAGGAAATGTACATGTCAGCACTGTAGCATCCAGAATCTGAATCAACTCCATTTTGTAAATAGACAATCAAGGAGAAAACTCTGCAACTCAATCAATAGAGAATGTCATTGTACAGTATTAATAGTCCTATAGTTGATGTTGATACAAATAAAGAATTTAAATAGATCAGAGTATGAAATTTTAGGTGGCAAATTAAAATTTAAATCAATGCACATGGTATTTCCTGACAGTGTTGTTTACTTGTTAATTTCTTGTGTAATATTTATTTATCACTTTCTTCAAATGACATCAATTAATATCTGTTGACAAATTCTTGACTTTCTAGCTGCATCCAGGTAACCTGGATCAGTAGAGAATGACTAGCTGGACAACTTGATAAATTTCAGCAAGACAGGACTCTGATGTTCAAGTATTCTAATAAACAAACAGAAAATGGCAGCTCTTTTTACCATTTTCTTTCAATTGTTATTGACAATGTTTAGCCCAGTTATCCTAAATGCCCATTGTTCTTTGCGTTTTTCTCTATAGCTAGACAGAATGTAATGTCTTATTCAAGAATTGAAACAGAATTTGAGAATAGCACACCTTAGGATTTGTGAAAAAGCCAAGAGTACCCTGCATAAACATTACAGTAAAACTGACAAAACATCAAATTTTAAATTCCTGCTGAAGTTGCCTTCACATAGTGAGCAGTCCAAATCCCATAACAGGACCATAAAAGCACTCCAACTTGTTCCATAACTTCTAAACTCTCAGAGCTTTCTTACACCAACCAGTTGAACCCTTGTTCTGCCTACCACCTAACTCTTAAATTTCATAGCCCTTTGACCTGAAGAGGCTTTTAAGCTTAATCTTGGGTTTACTTTCCATGGTAACTTCCATGAGCACATTCAGGCTTTGAAATGACCTCTGGAGCTGTATTGTAGTTCTCCCCACACCAGCCCCAGCTTATATTTAAAGGGCCTGTAACATAAAACAGGGTATATATAACATATATAACACATTTGGCTTAATTGCTTCCACCTTTCAGACTCTGGATTTTTGCCTCATTTTCCAAGCAATTCCCAGAACCACTTCTTTTACGCCTGTAGTAGCTACATTTTCAAATTTACTGGAGCAATAATATACAGTGCCTATAAAAATCTAATCAATTATTTTGTGTTTTGTATTTTGTAATTAAATTAGGTAACTTTGCAAAGAGTAGCCTTTACATTTCACACTAAAGAGTATTTTACTGTTGTGAAAAAAAAAAACAAAAAAAAAAAACAAATTAAATCCACTACGATTCATTATTGTATAATCATAGAATGTGAAAACTTGCAATGATGAAAATGCTTTCTGTAGGCAGTGTAAGCCATTAGGTCATGTTTTTCATGCCCACGCTTACCTGACATCCAGGCCCTGTCCTGGCAATACTGCTTAATTAATAATGACAATTACTCTTGTTTATATTTAATAATTCGCAATATCTTTATTTATTTTTTATTTTACATCTCTTAGGAATATGAAGTTGAAGGACTATTTATAATAATTAAATGATGATTAAATTTTCATTTTCATACATTTTAATGTAAATATTATATGTAATAAAGATAAATGTGTGGTGTGAAAAGAGTATTACATTAACAAAAATATAAAAATATTAATTTTCACAGAATTTTCTGTATTATATAAAAATGATCAAAGGATGGGTCATATTTAACAAAATGTAATTCTTCTTTTGTTCTACATAGCTGTTTGGCCTTTGTGTATAAGACATTGGGTTTTAAGCTGCAGTACTGGCCCTGACCCATAGTGTGACTCTAAGCCAGTCATTTAATCTGCATCTGCTACAACTGTAAAAAAACATATAAAATAATTGTAGTGTGGATTTGTAGTTATAATGCATCACGAGGTGGAGTTTGTTAAAAAAAGGTACTATATTAAATGAAACCTATTTATAATAATAATAATGATGATTGAAGGTTTACACCTGCTTCCCCTATCAATCTTAATTAATCTTCTAATTTAGACAAATCTTGTGTACAGGAAACATTTTTAAATCTATCAGCAAATCAAACTGGGAACAGTTTATAAAGCAAAATAATATTTTTCCATTTAGGTCTCATTTTTCCTTGTTATTTAAATTTGTTAAGGCTGATTGAAGCTCGCAGATACTGCAGTAAAGATTTTTCCCAGTACAGGCAGGTCTCGGGTTATGGCACTGTTGACTTACAGTGATCCACAGGTATGAATGAGATGTTCCAATAGCACCTTCCTTTCTTTTTCCCTTATGAATGAATCCAAGTAGCTTTGACACTGATAAATATATAGCAGTTGTCACTAACACTGAGGCTTAGTACAGTACGGAAGCACTCTGCCACCATTTGTAATCTTTTTGTGCTTTCATGTGCATGTGACTCACATTCTTCAGCTAATGGTGGATTTTTATGGTGGTGCCTTGAATGTTGTTAAAGGTAGTTGTGATAAGAAAAGGAAGATAATGGCACAGGAAGAAAAAAAATCAGGAGCAGCCTCCCCTAGGCTTTCTCATATACTCAGATATGGTGATGGATATTTGAGGAGTAAACCATAAGACAATGATTATATTTTTATATGATGTACATTAAATAACCATCAACAACAAATCAAATCATATTACTAATATATTGAAAAATTATTATAAAAGTAAAGTTGAATAAATTGGACTCTGCAGTGTGCTCAAGTTATCGTGTTTACAAACACACACACACACACACAAAGACAGACACGCAGACATAATTCAAAAAATATTATTTTCGGTCTAAAACGTTGAGATTTGTCAAAATCTCGAAATCAAATTTTTGTACAGTTCCAATACTTTCCCTATACTTCGTATATGACAACGTAACTAGACATAAAGTTTGTAAAAAGTGGAGTCTACATAGAATCAGTGCTTCACAACCCAAACAGGATCTACACTTTCAAATCCCCAAGGAACAGTACTGTTTCTTTACCAAAAACTGTTTAGATATAAGGTCAACATACTGTATATGTCAGCATTTCAAACTTGCAGTTATAATTTGTGTTTCACGATTTAAAAGTACAGCAACATTACTTCACTGTCATTTTTTTAATGAGTTTGAAATATTTTCCTATAAATAAAGTGATAAAGTTTTCCATTATTAGACATTTTTCAGGGCAAGTTCAGTTACAAATATCTGCAGGTTCAGAACTTGTTCATAACCTCACACCATTCCATATCCCTGTCAGGTCCATAAAATGGATATTCTGTGAACCTTTTTAAGATATTCTGGACATTTATTGATTGCAGGTAATGTAGTCTAGTTTGACTAAAACACTGGACTTTACACCCCAACACTGCCAGTTCAGTTCCTGTCTGTGACTATCTGTGACTATTCAGCAAGTTAGCTAACCCTGGCTATGCTTCAATGGTAAAATTTAAATTAAAACAGTTGTGCCATATCATCATAATATTGTACGTTGCCTTGAAAAAAGGTGTCAGCTAAATATAAAATAACACAGTAATAATAGTTAAATGTGCCCTTCATCATAAGCACTAGTAAAACTTTCACAGTACATATAAAAATCCATGCGTAATTTACCATGAGCAAACTCCCGGATGCTACACAAAATCTGGTATAATTTTCTGGCACACTAATTCTATATTTATTTGCTCCATTAACCAAAATTAAAGGCAAAGGTCTGTCCATTTCTTTAGCAGCTAAGGGAAATAAAAAATAAATGTATCCTCTCAGGTAAGAGAAGCAGTATTATTTCACACCATGGAAGATGTAAATATACCATACAACATGAAATGATAGGTGGTGATGTGATGCCCCATTTTCATTGTATTGAGATGGTGCTATTACAATATCAGAATAAGGCTGATTGCAGAGTCAGATTTGACTGTTAAACTGCCGAGGGACAGAAGGAATTTAAAATTTTACATCTGGACAATTGTTAGCATAAACTGCTAATATTTTGTTTTCTACTAAATATACATTGATAGTTAAACTGAGATTGTAGTCCAATGTTGTTTGATCCTGTGTGCTCTCAGCCTAATATCCAATGTCAGATTAGGTGCCATTTTGATAAATGTTGTGAAATTATACAGGATTTTAATGGACTTTAATGTTTCCACCATGCAGTTTTATCATAATAGATCTCAGTGTAATGCAGTCTTTATCACTCCTCCAGACACCAAGAAAATGAAGTCTGATCCTGCCATTTCTTGTAGACTGATTGCTTTATCACAGTGAATTGGTGTCCAAGCCAAGCTCTAAAATAACTGTACTGGAGGCTGTGCATTTTTAATTCTTACATATTATTTAGCATGCAAGATAGATGAAGTCCATTCTCTAATCTAAGGTATTATCTTATGCCCAGACATATCAAGTATCTGCCCATCAGGCACATTTTATTAAGAAATTTAGACATACTTGGTTCTCAGCATTGGCTGAATTTCAAGCTTTCCATTATGAAATAATAACAATAATAATACTGCAAATGAAAATGCCTGCAAGTTGCAGGTCAGCAGCTTGTGTAATGCTCTAAAAGCACAAATAGTGCTTTGTTTTGCTTTTTTGCAAATGTAAACACTTTTTTTTTTAACTGACAACCTTTATTATAATAAATGATAAAATTGTGTTTGCTTTAGCTAAAATGATTCTCAAAATCATAAAGGACTTCAAACAGCACAGTATCAGTGTCCATTCATCTACCTATTCTCTTATTTTTAGCTCACATTTTTATTAAAAAATAAATACTAAGGTGCCAGTAGAGCCATGAGAAAAGGCAACAGCATCCATCCATTGGTCCAGTTCAGGATCATGGAGAATCAGAGGCCAACGAAACACTAGAAATCTACTTTTGCAAGCTATAATTTTTATTCAAAATGAACACATTAAATGTTTATGTAAGTTGTGAATACTAAAAAATATCTGTGAAAACTGGAATTCATGTCATTTTCTAATCTGCTTAATTTATTCCAGGGTTGCAGGGGTGTTGGAGCCTATCCTAGATAAAATAGGGCACAAGGCACGAACAATACCCTGAGCAGGGCACCAGTCCGTTGCTGGGCAAACACACACACACATGCTGGATGTTTAAATGAGAAAACAATCTATTACAAAATAAAAACATGCAGTCTTTATGTGTCCTTTGTCCTAAAGCATTTATCAGTGGAACACTATAATACGGTTTAAGTACAAAAATTAATTGACTTATTCAGGACTCTATTCGAGTTTTTCATGAAATTTACCTGACGAATGGGGATAGCTCCAACACCCCATGCCTTTAAACTGGTGTAAATACAAATAAGAATACTGAACAATAGAGAACCACTAATTTTAATGAAAATCAAAATGGGATTCGGAATCCCGTAGAGGGTTCTTAAACTTTATAATCTAAGGACTCAGATAAGAAAATTGAAATCATACTGGAATCGAAGAAGTGGATTATTGCCATAACAAACGGCAAAGCTATACATAGAAAAATAACAATGGCCATTGTGATGGACTGAGCACATGGGTGAGCGTTCCCAGCAGAGATGGAGCAAAGCTCCTTGCCTGGACAGGGGGCCAGCCATTCAAAGGTAGAAGAAAGATTATCCTGCTTCTTGCCAGGAGACAGGCAGGAGATGCCAGTGTACCCACTGGGTACACTGGCATCCCGGTAGGGTCAGATCAGTTTACAATATGACAAGAGGACAGGGGAAGACAATCTAGCAGGGCTGGTTCAGGATGGTTACTCCCCTGAAACGTTAGATGGCAGCCTTCCTGGGATGCTACCTGCAAACTGGCTCAATAAGTCCTCATTTCATTTTACAATTCAATAAACAGTACAAAAGTTTGAGTCACTAGCTGAATTATTCCTAACAATATACTGTAAATGCTGTTTGCATTTTATTTGGATGATAATATAAATCTTGATGAAAAATTCGGTGAAGAGCCCGGTCTGGAAGTGTTTAATGCCGTTGGCTCCACTGCCTATCTCATCCTTTTGATATTTTCTGGCGTTCTTACAGTTCTCAATGGTCCAATAAACACATCTTCCCACTATCAGTAGAATTAAATTAACCACACTACTGTCACCCACATGCGTATGGGAGATCGTTTATGGGCTAAAATTTAAGTATTTCTCAGCCGAGCCAGGAGTTTGCACTGTCCTCTGATGCTTACTTCTTTTATGTCTGCAGACCATCAAAATAACCCACTTCCTAATGATGTCATGTCCACCTCCTAAGACCTCACAGCCTGATGACATCACATCCGGTTCCATTCCAACAAGATCCCTCCTCTTCCTGTTTTCTCTACTATAAATCAGCCATCTTATCCATTGTATTCAATTATAAGTCTGTAAAGACCTTTATTATTTTCCTCAAGTTTCAAGTATATGGAGTAAAAATTCCCCAAACCTTTATGCTTTTTTTCTGAGTCTTATGACACACTTTTAAATGGTGTTAAGGGAAAAACAATTCTCACTGAGGCATGTTACATTTAATACACACTCTTCTTTACACAACTGTTACAGATTTGGATTCAGTGTATGCTATAATGTGGAACACATGACAAGGTACCCAAATGTTGTACATAACCACTGAAACTGCATTTAGCATAAAGCAATGCAACTGCACTACATGTACCCTCGCCATATTGTCTCAACCCCCAAAACACCCCAAAAATCATCACATTCTTGTGCCTTACCTATTAGTTTTGTTTTGTCATTTGGAACCAGCATCACAGTCCCTTAACTTCACAGAGGTATTTGTCATTCATTCTCTCTCCCACTTTGTTATACGTGTCTTTACTTGTTAGCTACTGTATCTCAATTTGACTGATCCACAGGCTGATGTCATGGAGGATATTAATTATACAGGGTGGCGCACGAAAATCCGAACCATCTCCAACTCTAACGTCGACGTAGATTTCTTAGCCCTTACACGAAACGAAAGATATGCAATACAAAAATCTGTACTTACTAATTAGAGGAGGTGCTGGAAATGATTTCCTTGTGCGTCAATACACTTTTCTGCGCACCGCAAGGCATTGTCATGGACGAGACGCAGCAATGGCTGCAATACCAATCTTTAAAAAACAACAAATTTCCTAATAAACTTTCTCTTCCATCCGACTCATATGTCTTTAATTCATTAATGTATTTATTTATACATTCATTCATTTTCATATTGCTTATCCTAAAGAGTGTACAGACCAGGGCACTTTCTCACTGTTAACTTCTTCCAACTCCTCCTGGGGAATTCCCAAACAGTTCTTTATTTTATATGATATTTTGTCTCAGATTTATTGCCTCAAAAGTAAATATTGACTCATCCATATAATTTGCTGTAACACAGAAAAGTATGGTCTACCAATCTAATATTTTCCAAAAAAGAACAAACCACAAACCAGATGGTTAGTCATTTTTCATGATTTCAAAATAAAAGCATACAAAGAGAATATCCTTCTGAGAACAGAATGAATGAATAATTCAGATATGCTTTAGTGAATTATGGTTACCTTAAACAGTTTGTGTTTAAATGCAACAGAGCAGATTGTGCCATTTAACCTGTACATGCTGCTATTTAAAAGCTATCTTCAAACAAAAAAGGCACAGATGAGATGCTGCTTGATAAGGCCTGGTAAGTCCTTTAAAGAGGACACACAATGGAGGACATGGATACGACACAAATGACATCCTTCCTCCTGTCATTTACTGTTTTTTTCTTCATAAATTAAATGTTCTTATACATTAAATATAATGTTACTACTTGGACAAATGAAGAAGAAAAGAAGAGCAAGCAAATGAAACAGATGAAAATGAAAAGCAACCAAACTAATTAATCACTAAGTAGTTTTTCAATTAATATTAAGCCATTTCAGAAAGTTAATATTTTGCTGGACAGAAACAGGTAATCTCACAAATTGGTTTTGCTTTAGTTTTTTTGCACATAATACATTTTTGTTTGCATTCGAAGGTAAACTACAGTATGTTTTTCATGTCAGAGAATGTATGGGTGAGCATAGTTTAATTTTCACTTAAGCTGGCACTTAAGTCTACTGTCTACCTCAAGAATGATTTAAGATATGAAGAGGTAGGGGAAGTGACGTCGAAAGTGGAATGGATGAGAACGGCGCCCATACACATGCGCTGAACAGCCGCCCTGCTGGCTGCTGCTGAGAGTTGATTCTACAATAAAATAAAAATAAAAAGAGGAATAACCTTGGAGGTCAATCATCACCCCAAAAGTGGATAGTAGACATCATGTAGTATATGTGTACCAAATTTCAGGTCAATAGGTCAAATGGTTTGCGAGCTACAGGTGATTTAAAATACTGGAAAGACAAATGAACAGCCACGGTAGCATATTATATATATATATATATATATGGAAGAGAAGGTCTGTGATATGGTTTGCATACTTGCAGCTGGAGATCCACAAAGGGAGAAAATGAATCACGTATCATAAAGTAGTTTTATTCCTGAGCTTTCAGCCCCTACCAGGGGTCTTCATCAGAGGATAATGCTTAGACTTACAAGAATCAAAGGCAATATATAGCAATAACTTACAGGGAGGGGTGGCTAGGTCCGTGTGGTCGGGGGGTGGGGGGGGTTATTGGGTGTAAAGTCTTGTTTATTATGAATAAGTTCTTCTTAAGTTTGCATATGCTGGATTTATGTCCAAGTGTCTGTTGATGGCATTCTCATTTGATAACCAGGATTCAGCCAGCTCTCTGGCACTTTTATTATTGGCTTTAAATTTTACTTGTACACCGTCCCAATTAAATATATCATGATTCATTTTCTCCCTTTGTGGATCTCCAACTGCAAGTATATATATATATATATATATATATATATATATATATACATACAGTATATATACTGTATATATATATACATATATAAAATCATTATTTGAAGAATTTATTAATTCCATAGTAGAATATTTTATCTCATATTATGTTCATTTCATATTATTGCAAGTTATTTATTAAATATCTTATGTACAAATAATGTTAGTCTTCCATAAAAATGAGGAATTTATTTTATCAATGAGAAGTTATAACAGTAAAAACTGACCTAGGAATTATACTGTGGCTTTCAAAAGAATGCAAATCTGTAAATTTTGTGGTAGATGGCACAGAGCCGGTTCAAAAAACACAAACAAATAGCTGCCAATAAGGTTATGGTTTGGCAAAATGCAGACAAGATGAAAAAACAAAAAGGACAATTTTCCTACTCAAATCAAAGCCATGGGTCTCTGAATCTGAGGAACACAATAAAACAAGAATGATTCTGTTTTTTATTCAACAAACACAAAAGACTTTTTATTATATTTATTTATTTATTTTTACTTTTTGGATGTGAAGCTTCCTTGTCTGTCTCTACTGAAGCAAGCTCCAGTGAACAATAAACAAATTGCCACATATATTTATAATAATAAAACGTCTATGTCTGATGTTGCAAGAAATTAGACTAAAAAACAAGAAAAATACAGCAAAAAAGTCAATAATGGCAAAAAACACTCACCCAAAATCAGCAAATCATCATAATCATGTATACATACTACCTTTGTATATTTATTATAGATAATGCAACGAATGGTGATTAGTCAGAGAACTGGAAGAAATTTTCAGATTGTGGTCCTGTGATCCCAAGTTTATTTGAAGAGAAAATAAGCAAAATAATCATTCATTCCATTTACAATAATAAACCTCAAAGTTTTTAAAAATAAACTTTTGTTCCTTTTGAACTTTTGTATTTAATAGATTATGAGAAACTATATAAATTTAGGCAGCTGTCAGTCTGCATGTGCAGTATTCAGCGTCATCCAGGCCTGTTGAAGTCGGTCTGTGTGTAAAATATGCCTTGACGTCAAGCCTGTTAGTGCTGAGACAGATGGTTTTCAACACTCAACCCAGCACTTCTACTGTTCACGGAAAAACAAATGTTACCACATTTATGTTTTATTCATAACTTATGGCATTTAATGTAAATAATTTACACCACATTATACAGTCCACAATAGTCAGAAAATGTATGGTACCCTATGAAAAAATAATAGTAACAAAAGATTTATTGTTATATACAGAGGTGGGTAGTAACGAGTTACATTTACTCTGTTACATTTACTTGAGTAACTTTTTTTAAAAATTGTACTTCTAAGAGTAGTTTTACTGCACCATACTTTTTACTTTTACTTGAGTACATTTGTGAAGAAGAACTACTATTACTCCGTTACATTGGGCAACACTCGACTCGTTACTTTTTTTCCATTTATACATTAAACTATATTTTTGCAAGAGAGAAGTTGCCAGTGGATCTACTGCATGACTGTTTCATCAATCAGACGTAGCCATACAGTCACATGACCACACACAAACTTCCTGTGCCTTGTAGCCTGTGAGAGACTTTTTAGTCATGCGAGGCTCCTGTTCACTGCTAAACGGTCACAGCTTCACTGCAAGAACCAGATTGTCGTTCCCAAGCCTGCCCTTCATGTCTTTTCTCCTTTTCTTTGATTCCCCCTTCTTTTTTGTGCTAACCCGTATATATACACTCTCGTCTCCGTGGGCCTTAATCACACACCGCAGGAAGCTAATAAAGCAGTTCAGAACGATTGGACCCGCATGTGCAGATGTGACTTGCTCCAACTACCTCATTAATTCCCGCGGTTGTGCAATTGAGAGTGACACGGCTTTATGGATTTGAAACTGGCCTTTATTTATTTATTTATTTATTTATTTCTGAAGCCGCAGACCTGCTACACCACAACGTGAATATACAGTATTATACTGTCAGTGTACAGTATATCTTGTCACTGTAAGTAGTTTGCATAGTTCAAACATACATGTTACCCACTGTAGGTAATGGCTTCAAAAGCTTTGTTGTGAAAAACTGAGATTTGGAACTTTGTGTTATTTGTGCATCATTATTTTGTAAAGATGTGATTTATTTTTACTCATTTTTTTATTTTATTATTTGGAAATAGCAGAATTTGCACATTATTTTATTATTACAACATTTCTAAAAAATAAATAATTTATTATGTTCAAACAGTTACTCAGTACTTGAGTAGTCTTTTCACCAAGTACTTTTTTACTCTTACTTGAGTAAGTTTTTGGTGGACTACTCTTTACTTTTACTTGAGTAATATTATTTTGAAGTAAAGCTACTCTTACTTGAGTACAAGTTTTGGCTACTCTACCCACCTCTGGTTATTTACAAGGCGTTTTTATAATCTTCTAGGAAAAAAAAGTGTGAACCCTCAACACTGATTGGCAAATAAAAAAGACGTGCCATCTGTGTGAAATTTAACAAAAAAAAACATGCTTTTTGGCATGTGAGTGTAATGATGTACAGGTAAGCATTTTTTTGCTAGTTTGTGGGCATTTGTTCACTGCAAAATATAGGAAAGCAGACAGCCGAAAGACTGCTGCCTTTGCAGTTCCATCATCTATTCTCTTGCTCCTATGCAGAGTTTATCATGCTATGACTAGTAGTAATACCGCAAATATATGATAAACAAAAGGGCTATAGCCTTTGTGGCCCCTTGCTCCTTGTTTTGGCAATTTCAGGAACATTATTGCCCTATTGTTTTCTTATGGCCATCAGCTGTTAAGTGTGAATGGCCTCAACTTGGTCAGCAGTAAATTGGTGCATGACTATATATATATTTGAAAGATACTAAGGAAAACAATCATTTTCTTTCTGTATGGATGGTAAGACAATAAAACCACTTGACTTGACTTACTGCAACTTTAAAATACTAGCAAAAAAAAAATCTTTTTCAGTTGTGTGCCCACACTAGTACTGTATATACTCGTGTATAAGTCAGGTCTTGAAACCTGAAAAATTGAACATAAAATCAGACCCTGACATATATGCCCGTTCAAAATTTTTTACATCTTCTTCCTTCCTCCAATCTCACATCAGTTTCTCAGACAAGCACAGTTACCAATTTCTTTCACCACTTCAACAATTTTAATTTAAAATCAGCTTCATATTTTCTTCTGATCGAACACTCCATCGTAGATAAGGGATGCTCTTACAATAAAGGTGTATGAGGGTGTGATATACAAAAAACACAAAACAGTGCAAACATCGCTTCAGAATAGTTCGGGTATTACTGTGTGGTCGTAGGCACAATGCTTAGAACAAAAGGCAATGTGCTCCGTGGTTACTCTCTCAGGTGGGTGTTAGCATATCATAATCTCTTGGACCAATAGCATGAGTTTTCCGCATTTGAGTTACATGACCAACATTATAAAATACCGGAAATTATACGGTAAAATCAAGCCCCGACTTATATGCGGGAGAACTTAAACGCGAGTATATACTGTAAAACTTTGGCCTGGGGTGACGTTTCTATTATTCTGCTTCCCTGAAATTAGCAATTGATATATAATTATTTATTCTGCTAGATATTGAAAAATCTGGTCTGGGATTTTTCAGATAAGGAGTTTTGAAGTAAGGTAATTACAATCACTAATTATGGTGCAGGAGAGCGGCAATATGTTGCATGTTAGCTAGCACGTGCAAGTGACAATTTCAGTGCACTCTGTACACGTGACAATAATGACTATAAGTAAAACACTATATACAAAATCAAAATGATTTCTCTGTAAGATGAATATCTATGTTTTTATAGGCGTGGGTATAAGATTAAATTTTCTACATATAAAAATATATTTACTGCTATCACTGCATTATTCAATGCATGTTTAAGTCTAGTCAATCTAAATAAAGAAATGGTGCGATATCATTTTCTATTTCTGGGAATGTCTTGGTGTAAAATATTAGGGTAAAACAGTTTCTGCTTCTGTTCATAGCATTTGCGGTGTTCTATGTGTAATAACAGCACCTTCCATGTAAGTCGTATATCATATGAAAAAATAAGATTCTATTTCTAATGTTACTAACTAAATCATTCCTGATTCTATGCTTTCAACAAAATAAAACATGTATAATTTGTATTTCTATAAGGTGTTTAGTTTTTCCTGCATATGGCCAGGATTAGCTCAGGCTCCCCACACCCCTGAACTGGTTAGGCAAGTTGACATGAGATTTATATATATAAGATTTCTATATTATATATATATTTTTGTGTTAAATTTGATTCCTTTGGATGCAGTTTTGTAGTGTTTGTTTTATGACTGCAGAAACAGGCCTCTTTTGCTATGTCATCTGGTGAATGTTATACTTTTGACATGATAAAGTTGCACCTACACTCTTCATCTACAGGTTACTGTTTGTTTTTTTTGTCAGCTATCAGTATAGACTTGTTCTCTCAGCTATGACATGGTTCACATCCTTTTGTCAAAAATATACTGTAACCTTAATTGCTTTCAATCACTGTGTACCTTATTCTTCCTCCTGATAAGCAGTCATCCTGCAAAGCATCTGCAAGGGCTGTAGCTGTTACTGATATAAAATTGCTTTCTGAATAAGTACAACATGGCGCCCTCCGTGGCAGACGTGTTTGCTCACTCCACTCCATGCCGTTTTTTGTTTTGTTTTGTGTTTTTGTTTTTCACCTTCTCTACAGCACACAAATGCCTTACACTACTATCATACAGCAGACAGACATTGCTGGACGTTGCTAACTCACACAGTCCCCTGGAATTTACTGGTTTTATATCATTTGAGATACAGTTCATTGTTCGCTCCCGCAGCCAACATCACAACCACACACAGGAAAACCCCATAGCACCAAACTCAAGTGACCAAGCTGACCCCAGGAGAGTGCTCCGGCGACAGCGAGGCAAGAGGGGAGGACTCCACGCTGGCTGAAAGCCCGCGCTAGCTGACCACCGCTACCCAGCCTCTTACAGCGCAGCGGGAAATAAGAGAGTGTTGCGCTTTCATTTTCACCGAACCTGGCTTTTGGACAAAGTCCCAGAATGCGCCGTTCAGCTATAGACTCACTCCGTGCACCGAGGAGATTGCACTGCAGCCTCCAGTAAGGCTAAATGTGGGGTGTGTGTGTGTTTATTAACAACTCGTGGTGTGGAGATATACAGACTGTTTATAAGCACTGCTCACAAGATGGGGAGTTTTTACTGCTGAAATGCCAACCCTATTGTCTACCGAGGGAATTCACTGCTGTGTGAATTCACTGCTGTGTTTTTGGCCGCTGTTTACATTCCCCCGCGAGCTAACTCCGCAGCAGCGCTCAGCAAACTCTATGACGTCATCAGCACCTTAGACACGGCTCATCCCGATGCTGTTTTTATTGCAGCTGGCAACTTTAATCACTGCAATTTATGGACTATACTTCCTAAATACCACCAACATGTGAACCTTCCCAGCCGTGAGAAGAACACACCAGATCATGTTTACAGCAACATATAGTACCCGGTGCTTACAGGGCTGCACCCCGCCCCCACTTTGGACAATCAAACCATGTCACGCCCTTCCTGTACCCAGCCTACAGACAAAGGCTGAAACAAACAAACCCTATCATTAAGCAAGTTAAACTTTGGAACACAGAGACAGAGATCACCCTGCAGGACTGTTTTGCTCAGACAGACTGGGATGTGTTTAGGGTTGCAGCCGCTCGAGAGGACTCTTCTATCAGCATACAGGACTATGCTGAGTATGTGACTGGGTACATTAGCACCTGTATTGA
Source organism: Polypterus bichir lapradei (assembly GCA_026402145.1). NCBI lineage: Eukaryota > Metazoa > Chordata > Cladistia > Polypteriformes > Polypteridae > Polypterus > Polypterus bichir. Next base: position 2,419,350 of record JANRMT010062795.1, read on the forward strand.
CTACATTGTGCCCACAATACCAGTCAGGAAGTTCCCCAACCAGAAGCCCTGGATAAACAGTCAGGTACACCACATGCTGCATGCCCTTTCTGTTGCATTTAGATCAGGCACTGAGGTGGAATACAAAGCTGCAAAGTACGGACTAAGAAAAGCCATCACAGCAGCCAAGAGGCAGTACAGAGAGAAGCTGGGGGGCTTCTATTCTACTGCTGACTCTGGACGTATGTGACAGGGCCTACAGCACATCACAGACTACAGGACCACCACCAGCACAATCAGCTCCATAAACAGTCTGCCGGATGATCTCAACACTTTCTACTCGCGCTTTGAGACATCCAGCAACAGCACAGAGTGGAGGCATACACACACCTGGACCACACAATCCCCCTCCCCTCCCCCAATGGTCTTTTCAGGTCAGGAACACAAAGCACTAAGGAAGATCAACCCCTGTAAGACATCTGGACCAGACAACATCCCTGGGCAGGCTCTTAAACCATGTACCAACGAGCTGACTGATGTTCTCTGCTCCATCTTCGACCTTTCCCTCAGTTGGCACATTGTTCCGTCCTGCTTTAAGACTACGATCGTCGTCCCCCTTGCTAAAACAAGCCCACCCACCTGCCTGAATGATTACAGGCCCGTAGCACTCATTCAAATCATTATGAAGTGTTTTGAGAGAGTGGTGGTGGCCCACATTCAGAGCAGCATACCGGACACTCTGGACCCCCTGCAGTATGCCTAACGGCCCAACAGGTCCACCTCAGATGCCATCGCGGCCTCACTACATTATTCCCTCTCCCATCTGAAAAACAAAGACTCCCACATCAGGATGCTCTTTGTTGACTACAGTTCTGCTTTAGCACGGTTATTCCCTATAAACTCACCTATAAACTGTCTGCACTTGGCCTGCACCCCACCCTCTGTGACTGGCTCCTGTGGCAGGCCCCAGTCTATCAGGATTGGCAATAGGATTTCAGCCACCATTATCACAAACACAGGCACCCCACGGAGATGCATCCTCAGCCCCATCCTCTACACCCTGTTCACCCACAACTGTGTCGCCTCCCATAAAGATAACATCATCCTAAAGTTTGCAGATGACACCGTAGTGATTGGACGCATCACTGGTGGGGATGAGGCGTTCTACAGAAGGGAGATGGACAGTCTGGCGTCATGGTATGAGAACAACAACCTCATCCTCAACACAAACAAGATGAAGGAGATGATAGTGGACATGAGGAAGGAGAGGAGACCTCACCGGCCACTGTTCATCCGAGGGCTTGAAGTGGAGAGGGTGAGCAGCATTAAATACCTGGGCGTCTACATCAGTGAGGACCTCACTTGGACACTTAGCACCATATAGCTGGTCAAGAGGGCTCAACAGCGGCTGTACTTTCTGAGGAGGCTGAGGAAGTTTGGTATGTTGACTAAGATCCTCTGCAACTTTTACAGCTGCATTGTTGAGAGCATCTTGACCAGCTGCATCGCCATTTGGTATGGCAACACTACTGCAATGTACCGCAAACGCCTGCAGAGAGTGGTTAAGACTGCTGAGAAGATCACCAGGACCCCACTGCCCTTTCTGCAGAGTATCTACAACTGCAGAGTCTGCAGGAGAACTGCCTTGATCCTCAGTGACCCCACCCACTCCCAACATGAACACTTCACACTTCTACCCTCAAGCAGGAGGTACAGAAGTATGAAATGCAGGACTTCCAGGCAAAAGAACTCTTTCTTTCCCAAGGCCATTAGACTCCTAAATAACTGACTGGAGTTTATAACCATGGTTCACCTCATTATATCTACCTCACACAACTGTATTTGACTTGTCCATCACACACCTACCTGCACAATTACACTTTATACTTCTATTCTGTTTTTGTACTTTATGCTGTCTCTGTTACTTATTATCTATCTGCTACTTATTATTTATGTTTATCTTTATACGTTGGTTTTGTCATTTGGTGTGGACAGCAAAGAAAGAATTTCATTGTACAGGGAAACTAGTTTCTTTACATTAGCATAATTAATTTGATTTAAAGATGTCAGGTCCTGATGAAGCTCTTTTATTTGGCTTTCATTGTCAGTTTCCTTCCTTTTACAACAATTACGGGTACTGTACTTGGATCTTAGCAGAGCCTCATGTTTTTTTTACGTTTCACCTGTGTACAGTAAGTCTTTCATTTTTCAAATGAACAAGTCTGCAGCTCGTGATCTCTTTATGATGTTCCACAGATTTGCATACATTGTGTGATAAATTCAGGTTATTACTCACTTCCTATTTTTCTCAGACTGCATTATTTTCTGATTTAGCATCTGCTTCACCCGAATGGATTCTACTTTGGTTTCCAGTTTCCTAGATTCTTCATATTTTAATACATATTTGCTCCTTTTCTATCATTTTAGTTTTTCCACCTTTTCACTTTTGAGCCTTAGAAAAGGTTTCCTACTGTAGGTTTTCTCTGTTTTCCCTTATTCCATATTTATAACAGCTTTCATTAATAATGCAGCACTCATTTTATGTGTGTCATTTTTTTGCATCTGTGGGAATGTTTTCATTGCTGTAAAAGTTCTTTTTAGTATTAAGATAACTCTTTCGTTTAGTGAGTTTCTGCCTTCAGTATCAGACTTACTCCTTTATCTTGTAAATTTCCATTAAACCTGAAGAAGCTGAAGTATCCCCTAAACTGGAGTGCAGCATTTTACTGTGCTCACCTCTGTATTGCATCTAACCTGATTCTGTTGGTTGTTTTGCATTTAGAATTAGCTATGCATTTGCAGAGTGATAGATCTTACAGTTTTTATACAAGCATGTTATGGCAGGGTGGAGTGCAATTAATAAGAGAATAATGAGTTGCGTCAGGGATGTTGGGTATTACAAATTGGGATGCTTTATGAAATTTCTTACTTATCTCAAATATATATTTGTTCAACTGGCTTGATGTGGTTTCTTGGAGGTTTTAAACTTCATTGAAAAATAATTAATGTATGGTTTGTACAAATAACATTAATTGCAAGCTACTAAAATTTTATTTGTTTGTAAGCTTTAACATTTTGTGGCTGTGTTGTCAGGACCTGTTGCACCATTGCTAGGAATATCAGGCTCAGAGGGCATTGTGCACCACACCACTGATGCTTCACTTTATAACCTCACACCACATTCAGTGCAGTGTCCAAGATTAAGCATTCCAACTACAAACAACTTGAGAATGTGTGAGCTCCTAGTATTGAACATTATTTGGTTGTCAACTCATAGCAATTCTCCTTCCAACTTTGTTAATTGTTTTGTGCCTAGGTTTTGGCATTTGTTTAACTTGTTTTCTGCCTTTAATGGCAGGTGTAAATTTAATTTGTGTTTTTTCACATTGGAGAATCCACATTTAATGTTTATTTTCACCTATAGAGTGTTTTTCTTAGTGCTAGGATTATTTCATGTCTTACTGCAATGCTAGTATTATTTCTTATGGGTGCTGCCATTCTGTGTACAGTTGCTGTGGTCTGTGTGTTTACATTGCATCATCAATGCATCAGTTAAAGGGTCAACAAATTGCATTTCCTGATTATCTGATATGTGTGTGTATAACATATGACGAAAAGTCATACATGTGTTTTTTTGGAGAGGGTTGGATACTTCTGGCAAAAGAACTTTAGTGTAACAAACTTCCTACTGCAAATTCTGGTTTCTGATTTTGATTGAGATGAATGATTGGATCGACTTTGGTTTTGAACTTGGCTAGATTTTTGGTGTATGTCTCATCTTCTTGTCACAGTTATATTTTTTGCTGCCTTTCCTCATTGGGGTAGTAGAGATAATATTTTGTCTTTGGTTATCGATTTCTGGATCTCTTTTTGACATCATGGCAACAGTTTCTCTGATTTTTGTATTAACCCTAACTGCAGATTCCTAAATATACTTCCAAAAAGAGGCTTAGTTAATAATAATAATAGTTATTATTATTATTGTTATTATTAATAATAATATATTACATTTATATAGCACCTTTCAGGTGTTCAGAGTTTTTACATGGACAGTGGAGAGCCCCTTCAACCACTAACGTGTAGCATCCACCTGGATGATACAATGGCAGACATTTTTGCATCAGTATGTTCACCACACATTACCTATTAGGTGGTAAAAGGCAGAGAGCTATAGTTAGCCAATTAGAAAAAGGGGATGATTAGGGGAGCCAGAATGGGAGAGGACACAACTGGTAATTTAGGCATGACAACGGGGAACTACACCTTTCAAAAGATGTCCAGGGATCTGTTTTGACCATAGAGTATCAGGACCTCAGTTTTACGTCACATCCAAAGAACTGCACCTTTTTTTTCAGCATACTGTTCCTTTCATTGCACTGGGGCATTGGGATCCACTCACACAACAGGGTAAAAACCCCACGATGCTCTCACTAACACCTCTTACATCAGCTCCACAAGTTTTTTTTGCTGGTCTCCCATCCAAGTACTGGCTGGGCCCAAACATACTTATCTTCAAATGGAATACCTGTTCTGAAGTACATGTGGTTTGGACAGAACTTTTACAGTAGATCTACTTTGATACATGGGATCTGTGGCTTATTCTGTTTGTGGTGCATTCAATAGAACTACAAAGAATCAAAAGACACTCCACAGTATACCACAAATGTAAGGTTCATGTCTGTGTTTACAGTTATTTTATTTAATTTTTTTGCTAAGCGATCGAACATTTTTTTTTGCTTGTAGCCCTGTATAATAGCAATGTCATGACAATAACTGGCATCAAAACAGTGCTAACTTCTTTGAAGTTTTACAGAAAAACATTTTCAAGGAGCATTACACTAGTGCTTACACTTTGCACTTCAGTACACTTCTTAATCTATATTGCATAAAAAACAGAAAACAAAACAAAAATATTAGTTTACAGGGAAAAAAATATTAACGGTGCTAGCACTTAACCCTGAATGACATATGTAATATCTTATGATACTATTCCATATCACATTTTTCACATACTTAAAACAATCTTAATACCAATGACTTAAACCATCCTGAAACAGCGCCTGAGAGGCCAACTTAAAGAAGTGTTTGCGGATTTGTGTCAAAAGCAAAGCTTAATCTAAAAGCACAGAAACAGAAGAATTTCCCCTATTGAATGATATTAGAATGAGAAAAATGTTTAAGGTTGTTTTTGTACTGTGACAGGTAAAGTAAGATAGTTTGAAAATTTCACTCTACAATTGATACTGACACATGCGTTAACAAAATGAGGTGTATCTCCTATAAACAGCACTTCATGCTGCGGCTTTGCATGTTTTCTTAAAAATAACATTAGAAGACAATTTCCTGGCAACAGAAACATTTTTCATAAGGGTCAAAACATGTGTACTTAATAATTCATATGCTAAATAGTACTATGTATTTGGCCAGGAATAGAAAATTAACCAAAGACCAAATAGATTTATTTTTTTAAATATTTAATACATTAATAGGTTCTTATTAGAAACTTATCAACATTTAAATAAAAACACCATAAAAGATTTCATTTTCATTCATTCTTTCATCAATAAATGCAATTTAATAAATTGATGACATCCATCCATCCATCCATTATCCAACCCGCTATTTCCTAACTACAGGGTCATGGGGGTCTGCTGGAGCCAATCCCAGCCAACACAGGGCGCAAGGCAGGAAACAAACCCTGGGCAGGGCACCAGCCCACCGCATTAATGACATACAGTAACAATTTTATTTAGTGTGTTTACTTCCTAGACAGTTTGTGAGGTAAGGAATGCTGAGGTCAGGAGCACATTTTGTAAGTTTTCAGGCTATCTCTCTTGAGCTTATTTTGGTTACCACAGGTAACCACTGAAAATAATAATTACCTTTCTAGATAAATGGCTCTGTATAAATCCCATACAGCTCACCATAACTTAACAACATGAAAATATCTCACATCCTTGCTTATTTATCAGTAGGTTTAGATTTACAATTACTTCCAAACTCCTAGTATTATTATTGGAGTAAGAGCAGATGGGACCACACTCTTTCATTAAAAAAAATATATATGTAATATCTTACACTACAATGTCTCTTGTTGTCTTGTAGTATCCCATTCTCCATAACATAGATATCTTGTTTTATATAAAACTAGAGAAAAATCAATATTTACCTTTGAGGAAGAGTCCAAAGCTTAAGATATGGCAAGAATTAATTAATGATGTACTAATATAAACAGGTTGGGTCTTTGTTAAGTCTTTTAAAGACTCAAAATATGAAGGTCTATTGTATTTTTGGGCATTTTGTTCACATAACTCTACTATAGGGTAGGTTTGATTTGATTTCAGTACTGATCGAGTCCTTGATTGTAATGGCTCTCATTCATTACAGTTTGATTCAGAAAATTCATAAACTAAAAAAAAATATCTCCATTGAGGGATCAAAGTTTGTGTTTCTCATTAAAGATTAATAAAAAGAGGTATATTTTTCCAAAGAATAAAAGCACTAAGGGATTGCATGAAAAAGAACAATATGATTGCAGTTCTTTCATTCATTATCAGGAGTTTATTCATCTGTAGACAAATGATAACATCTTGGACTCAAAGGGTTGCTGGAATATATTTAAAAATCATCAAGCTTAAATATAAATTATTTGAAACTTGATCCCAAGATCAGTGAAGTATTAATTGTGTATCATACTATTGTGGTGCTGGCAATTACTCTTTCATTGAAAAATCTTTATCATTACACTGTGAAAGGGTACTCTAGCTGTTTTCATATCCATAAATTAGAAGTGAAAATGTTATATAAAAAAATGAAGATGATGGTGAATGGTAAGGCTTGAAACCTTATCAAGAATGACAGCAAGCCAAGGCTGCATGCAGAGAAGCTGTTGATGCTGCAGAAAATCAGCATGGAGCTGGAGAGTAGTTTTCTTACAAACTTAGTTAGTCTTTAATGTGACATAGTTGCAGGTTCAAAAATAATTCATAAAAGCTAAAGGAAAAAGATATGTGCATTTTTTTATTATATTCATTTACTTTTGTCAACTGCTTTCAAATATACGGCCTGCTTTCAGGAAAGTGACACCTTCCCGTCTTGCATATTCTGAAATCGTTTAGCATCCACTAAACTTCACTGGGCAGAATGCAAAGCATGATTTATATGCAATATTCTGTCCATAGATACAGTATTTTAGAGAATGTTTCTTGAATAATCATTAGATGTCGAGGAGTGGCAATAAAGAATGAAAAATGGGATAGACACAGGCATCCCACTGGCAGTAGTAGTCTGGTGAGTCAAGTATGTGTTGGAATAAAACAAACTGCAACACAACTAAAAAAAAAAAAAAAAAAAGATATTCTTTCCACCCACAAGTTTTCTTTGTGCATAGAATGGTTATACGTGTGCCCTGCTGAGAACTTGGAGCATTCAATTCAGTGACACTTTTACTGATGAGGAAGAAACCTATCATCTCTCTTGCTTAATTAGCACTCCGTTGAAGCATTTATTTTATACACCCTGCCTCAAGACTGATTTGATTATGTTTCATTTTATGCCTTTTCCTAATAAATCTAATTGAGACACGAAAATGTATGACCTATTCCAAACTATACGGCAATTTACGCCTGAGGCTCCTCATATAAAAATATTTGTGTAACAGCAATAATTTTAACACTTGTAGTGGCTTGCATCTGTCTGTGTTAATATTCATCGATCACAAAGCTTCTCAGTGCCAATGATATTTAGATTTTATAGAGGAAAAAATGTCTCTCAGTTTTTCTCAGTATCATCTCTCAGTTTGCAGACTTGGCTGTAAAATACTCAAGGATATTAATAACTCACATACAAAGTGGTAAGAAAAATAGCTTTTTTATGTTGATGAATGATTTCCTGCAAACTAATAACCTTGCTTACGTTTTCCTAAAAATAAAAATTTATTTAAAATGTCACCATTATCCTGTAGTCACTAATCAATGGATGTAAACAATCTGCTTCAGTCTGAGTTACACAACTAAAAACATGACTAGTACATGCATTTAAGAATTTCAGCGTACTCTGTTCATGTGATAATAATGACCCTATAAACCTATAAAATGAAAACGTCATTATACAGGAAATAAATCGATACTATTCATATGAATGGTACACTTCTTTACCAATAGTCTTATTTTGTTAAACATTCTAGTTTCCTGGAGGATGGTGCAATTCTGGGGTGTCAGCAACTATCAGTTGTCACAAAAGCAGACAACAGACATCAAACAGGTTTGGGGCAGCCACCTGTGTATTGTGCCTTGGCTGCAAATGGGTTAAATTGGCTGTGATGTTCACAGGTTTGAGTCCAAAACAGAAATGATTGTAAAATCAAAAGATGGCGGATTTAAAGCCCGAGAAAGGAAGTGACATCATCAAGACCTGATTTGGAAGTGACATCTTCTGGACTGGAAGTGGCATCATCCATGGCGCCAAAAACAGAAGTGACGTCATCACTGGCACAGGGACCTAGCGAGATTTCCCGTGGATGCTCTGCAAAAGATTGAGAAAGAGAGATAGCGCAGCTCGGCACTCCCTGGTCTGGTGAAGTAGTACTATTCTTAAGGCCTTTCAGCTGTCTCCCAATTGCATGTGTGTGACACAGTCTAAGAACAACTTCCACACCAAATGACTTAGGTTATGAAAATACTTCAGTTTTGACTTGAGTGAAGTTACATCAGGAAATCCATCCATTTATTCATCCATCCATTACCAAACTTGTGCAATTTGCTTTAGAGTCACATGATCCTGAAGCCTATCTGAGCAACACTTTGTGCAAGACAGGAACCGACCCTACACAGAGCGCCAGTCCATCATATAGAATTCATCACTCACTAATCAACATGAAATCCTCATCAGTGAGATGTATAAACAAAAATGGGCATATTGCGAACAGTCAGACAGTCATAGGAAGGATATAAATAACAGAAAAAAGGACAATGTAGCAATAACAGTCCAGTGAATCAAAAGCAATATCTGCCGGGTCAATTCGTGTTGAATTACTACTAAAAATTCTAGGCACCCCTCTTATAGTATCCACATGTCCAGAATATTACAAAAAGCTGCATTAATTATACAAACGTAAATATAAGGGGAGGTTGAACAATGATATGGCACAATATGGACATTAAACAAAATTTTAACAGATCTTGCTGCTTCCCAGGACATTCTAACATGTATTTGGTACTTTTTCGGTTGGATAATTTGGCTCATCCACTTGCCCACCCCAAAGTATCATACCATACTATACCATACTTAAGCACCTTCTTCCCACATTCTGACTTTTCATTCTCTATCTGTCTCTTTCCGGCTTTTCTTTTATCTTTCAATGAAACATTTATTCTAACTTAGCTCCTAGCTTTAACTCTTTGGGCTAGTGACAGATATCTGCCATTAAACCCTATCTTAAAGGAGTCAGAGAGGTTTTACAGAGTGATGCCATAAGGGAACCAATTTTGGCTCCCAAAAGACCCATCCACATGAATGTTCCAGAAAAAAACTTTACTTTATTTGATCCATAACAGCAGCCATACAGTCATTAACTATGAACAGATGGTAAAACATTTGTGAAATACAAAATGGTTATGAGTTTAAATATGATCTCTCTATTGTATGCCCAGTAACACAAGCTAAGTCCAGGTTTTCTTAATCTGTTAGTGTCCTGTAGCCCACCATACATTAAAGATTTATCTTTTTTCTATATATTAGGAAGATTTTTAAAGGACAAAGAACCAACTTAATCTGCAAAGAACCTCTTACCAGAATGAAATGGTGTTTTGTCAAGCAATAATTCTACAATGAACCATACAACCCATAAAGTGCCATTAAAGAACCACTATTTATAAAAGTGGCACCAGGAAGCAATTATTGTGTGTAGTGGGTGTTGCCAGCCCCAAAGAACATTCACACCCACATTCATTCATGCCAGGCCAGTCAAAGATCTCCCGTTAGCTTCTGCCCAAGCTTGTTAGAGAATAGGAACAATTAAAGAATTTTCCACCTAAACAATTCCTTAACCCAATATCTTTCATTTTCATCTAAGTTTTCCACAGAACCCCCAGCTGCATACTTATCATATTCAATGAATCCATCCATCCACTATCCAACCTGCTATATCCTAACTACAGGGTCATAGGGGTCTGCTTGAGCCAGTCCCAGCCAACACAGGGTGCAAGGCAGAAAACAAACCCCGGGCAGGGTGCCAGCCCATAGCAGGGTGCGCGTGCACACACACACCAAGCACACACTAGGGACAATTTAGAATCGCCAATGCACCTAATCACCATGTCTTTGGAGTGTGGGAGGAAACCGGAGTACCCGGAGGAAACCCACGCAGACACGGGGAGAACCCGATTCAATGAATCATTTACCAAAACAAACATGTAAACTGCTTTACAGTTGTGTTTGCTACAACTATTACTAGCCTCATAAAATAAGAAAGTCTTTGAAACATTATACACGTAAAACGAGTATGCAGTCGCATGCATTATTACAAAAATACTATTCTGACAATGGGTGGACAACAATATTAAAAAAATATCTGAAATACAACTTCTGGCCCGTAAATATTTTACATATCCAGAAAGTGATAAGACAAGTCAGCTTTCATGATTTGATGCTAAAACAGAATGTTGAAATATTTGTTAATTCATTCAAGATAACTCTGCTCTCATCACTGCACTGCTTTAAAAACAGCAGTTGGTTGTGGTTTTAAACCATCTTTAAATTATTTTAAGTCAACTTTATAACCTTTGATCACAAACTGCAGATACCTACTTGCTTTCAAGTTGGGGTTGTTACATCACTTTATATGTCCTCCTTCCTGTACCTATGAATTGCATGCTACTAATTAATTGAATGATGTTACTTCAATGTACTATATATAATTCAAAATATGCTTGTACAAATATATAGCAATATATATATTGCACTAAAAACTATTGTTTGTTAAGACAGTGTATCTTGTCACATTAACAATTTTTAAAAGAAAAAATAAATACTCTCTGAAACAAAATATGGGAGCTGGATGGGTGGATTGACGATTCACTGTTATGACACTGTTAGAATCAGTAAGCAATAAAAACCATTAAAAAATGTAACAAGAAGTGCTTTATAAGACAAATACATATGTAATAGATTACTTTGTAACTACAGCTAAATGAATAAAAAGACCACTGACTGACTAACAATTGGCACATGGTTCTTACAGTGATTAGCTCTGCTTCCTGTGTGTAGCTGCATGTTCTCCCTGTACCCCGTGATGCTTAGTGTGCACAGCTATTAGGATAGCTTTCAATTGGCTTTCATCAGTTTTTCACCACACATGTGAGTAGACACTTTATATCTGCCCTAGAGGATATGTCGTATAGACAATGTTACTGGCAGCAAGCAACCAATGCATTTGTGGAATTTTGCTAAAAAAACACACTTTTTTGAAAGTCAGGTGCAATATTCTTTACCATACAGCAAAAAACAGGCCATCTAAATTGTGTTTTAAACTAAACTTTTTAAACTTTTATCTATATAAGATGATTCTCAACTAACATCCACTTCTTTAACCAAGGCTTTTGAGGTGCAGCTGAGGATGTGAAGGTGTCCACCTGGGAGGCTAAGGGTAGCAGATGATGTTGTCCTCTTTGCCTCATCTGATTGTTACCTATTCAGGCAATTTTCTCCCCAGTTGAAGTGGCTTGAATGAGGATCAGCACCTCCAAATCTGAGCTCATATGTCTATCTTGGAAAAAAAATGAATTGTTCTCTCCATGTGAATGGGACACAACTGCCTATACAGTAGTAGAAGAGTTTGAGTTTCTCGGGATCTCATGAGTGATGGAAAACTGGAACATGAGATCAATGGTTGTTCTGTAGATGGTGTACTGGTACATGTTGGTGAAATGGAAGTTGAATTTAAAGACGTTCCTTTCTTCACATATTGTCATGAGCTGTGGCTATTGACCAAAAGAATGAGATTGCAAGTTCAAGCTGTAGAAATGAGGTTCCTGGTAATGTATCTGGGCTGAGACTCCAAAACTCAGAGACTCAGAGTAGAATCACTACTCATCTGGATCAAGAAGAGCTAGTTGAGATGGTTTGGACATGTTAAAAGAATGCCCTCTTCCCCAAGAAGACCCAGGATATGTTGGAAGGATTATATCTCTTGACTGGCTTAAATGTGTCTGGGAATGCAGAAGGAGCTGGAATCTATAGATTTTGACAGGGAAGCCTAGGTTGACCTGCTTGGCCTGCTGTGAAAATCAGTTTCAGAAAATTAAATGAGACCAAGTGTGTTTATCCTATGCTGAATATAGGAAGAAGAAAGAGTAAATGTTATTGTTTAAGAACTGTTGCCTGTGTTTAATGTGGGAGGTAAGGTGGTGCAGTGCTTACTACTACTGCCTCAATGGATCCTGTCTCAACTTCCAGTCCTGATTCTGATCGATGGCTGTGTGGAGTTTTCATGTTCTCTATATATTTATGTGGGGTTTACTCCAGATATTTTGTTTCTTCTCCCATATCCCAAAAAAGTGTTAATTAGAAAACCTTAATTAGCTCAATGTGGGTGTGTGCACTATTATGCTTTTTGATAAACTAGCACCCTTTTTTGTAATAGATTCATATCTTGCTTTCAGTGCTGCTAGGGTACCCTTCAATCCCCCACAACCCTTTATTGGATTAAGTGGGTTTGACAAAGTATAGATCTGGTCAGGACGCATTCACTTCAGGGTATCGTATAAACATTTCCCAGGCTTCAACTTGCTTAGACATTTAAATTTACTGAACATTCAATAACAACAACTCTGCAATTAACATTTCAAAGGGATCTTGACACATTATGTTGTCAAAAAATACAATGAACATATGATGCTGAACAATTAAGATAAGCAGGCATCTCTAAAGAAAAAACCAATGCTAATCTCAATCAAACACCAAAGAAAGGAAGAACTACAAAGAAACAACTTACATATTCTTACTAACACACACTAACTTAAAGTAAACTTTCACAAAGGCATGTGCAGTTGGCTATAGCTATTCATGCATTGTACACCTAGTGAACCTTTCTTAAAAACACATGTTCAGTACTCTTACTCCACCCACTTGCCCCATAATCCCCTGTGGGGAACAGACTTTTCTGAGTCTGTGCTTCTAACAGTGTGTCTTCACTGTGTTAAAGACAGCACAAGCATACATGATTCAGATGTGGATAGTACCTCCCTGTCCAGTGTGGCTTCCTGCTTTGTGCACTTGTGTGACAACTGTTTCTGCAAGTAGTGCAACCAATTTGAACACTTTGAATTGCAGAAGTCTTGTAATCTCCGGTTATGGATTAAACCTTTATAAACAATTTTTGAAGCAGCAGGATAACAATATTCTGAAACCTGCTTAATACATGTCACAGCTGTGAAGGTCAGCTTGCGGTCCAAGACAAGAACCAGACCCTGACTAGGAGAAAAATCCATGTGAATATACAGCTATGTAATCAGTTTAACCGGTTACAATATAAATCCAGCACACTTTTCACACAAAACCAAAAGAGGTGCTGCCCTATGTTCACCAGAAGGTTTTAAAGCGTATGGACTCTGACTGTTCACAATTACTTTAGCTACTATTTTGAAAAATGACACATCAGTTGCTAAAAGCAGTGGCTCCCACCCCGACCTCAGTAACTGACTGCATTTTAAGAATATGCTTTCTTTTCTCAGGGCAGTACAGTGGTGCAGTGGTAGCGCTGCTGCCTCGCAGTTAGGAGACCCGGGTTTGCTTCCCAGGTCCTCCCTGCGTGGAGTTTGCATGTTCTCCCCGTTTCTGCGTGGGGGTGCTCTGGTTTCCTCCCACAGTCCAAAGACATGCAGGTTAGGTTCATTGGTGATTCTAAATTGTGCTTGTGTGTGCCCTGCCCTGTGTTGGATGGAATTGGCTCCAGCAGACCGCCTGTGACCCTGTAGTTGGGATATGGATGGATGCTTTCTTTTCTCAAAGAGTTTTGCTGAAACAGATAAACTGATTTCTGTGTTTTTTGTCCTGCATATAATAAGCAGCACCCATGTAAAAAGGGGAAATTCTTTTGCGTGTATGTTTTACTTTTATTAAACATTCATGCTGACAAAACACTAGAATGAAAGCTAATAAATGATCTTTTGCATTTTCATGTATAGTTAGTTTAAATACCATGTCCATATTAAGTGTATGCATGTGCACTGTGATTTATTATCATCCGTTCTGGTATAACTATAAATGGAACCAAAATTCTTACAGGATCTCTGAACTTAGCTTGTTCACTAATCAATTAAAAGATTTTTAAAAAGAAATAAAAATTTATATGTATACCAAAGTTACCAAATTTATATGGATACCAAAGTTTGATCTATGAAAATATTGAATTTAAGTATGAATTTATGTAAAGTGGTGAATAAGTAGCTCCATTCAACACTGCAAATGTTTTTAAGCAAAGAGAATTACTAGCTAGTGTAAGCATACCGAACAGTTTTCTTCAGACCTGAGCTACACTTGTGCCACTCACCAAAGCAGGTCTCTTGCTTACCAAGCTACTACTGTTGAAGGCGCCTCTTCTCAGCCAATAACTCTTCTGCGAATAAAGCAGTCACCCACAATATGTGCTCTTAACAATATACCTTGAACCAGTCATACAATATAAACTTGCTTTGGCAATAAATCAGAATTAATAAAACATAGTAAAACCAGCAAAAACTAGGAAATATATTTGAAAAATGGTTGGAAAATGTATTTGAAAACAGTTTTACTGAAAGATACTTTGCAAAGATATAGATCAGTGGTTCCCAACCTTTTCTATGCCCCACATTGAAAAATGCCCCTAAAAAATGTTTGATTTATATCTGCATCCCTAAAAAAGTAATATCATATCTGAAGATGAAGTCAAATTTCTAATTATTCAACTACATATAGTACTGCAGTTGAACAAATTGAACTAAAAAAAAACTCTTAACCCAGTGAATAAAATGTGAATATAAATTGACCAATTTACCTTTATAGATCCCAACGATCCCAATAATCTTGAAAATGTGTCCTCCGTGAAACTTAGACACTCGATTGACAATCCTTTATCCAAAGCTTCAAGCGCCACAAGGAAGTGACATAAAATCATTGATCAAGGGGTTTGGGGGATTGGAGACACCTGCAAGGCAACAGGGGCCAGCATGCTGCCAGACAGTGAAACACAGTCAGCAGGCTTTGTCCCCTGATAGCACCTGCAGTGTTCAAAAACAGATGCGCCACACAGTTAAAATTGCTGTTCTGCTGCCAGGACCACCAGCAGGAGAGATGGGCTGAATGTAAGAAGCAGGTGTTGCATCCAATTTAGTCCCCCTTGTTGCCCCTGGCAAAAATGTCAAATAACCCTAAAAATTGTGATATTTCATGGTCAGGGCTTGCACAGAAATCAATACTAGATGTCAGCCTTCTCCACAGATCACTGCAAGGTCCAAATTCCATCCACTTAAAAAAGCCTTTATTAACACTCTGCCCTGAGCAAGGAACCCGTGAGAATGCACATTTCTGCAGCTCATTCACAGGTGACAACTGCATATTGATTATTTTCATGTCATAGAACAGGAGAACTATCTAATTAATGACCTACAAGTGACGGAACAGTGCTAGACAACTGATTGCACCACGATAAAGTCGTATAAAGTACCTCACACAATTTTGGCAATTTCTGAACCCCAGGATGGGAACACCTGATATAGATGATATAATGCATAATGGATGGATGGATGGAATATTTCAACATAAGAGTTTGCTTGAGATGAGATTTAGTTTCCAGCAGACTGCAGCTCAATATGATATATTTGAGTTATATTTGTAAATACTTTTAGTTTACGGAGGCTTTCTTTTAAAAACAAGTAATAGTCCAGGTGTGCTGATTGCTTGGTGTTTAATCTGAGTTTGTTTTCTAGCATCTGAGCCACACAGTTCAGTTTTAAATCAAATTAAGCATTTGTATATATTTTAACACATAGTTCAGCAGTGTGAGTTTGAACATTTTTTAAAATAATCATCATATTGCTTATTTCTATGATATAAAACAATGAATTGTTGGTGAGGCTATTGCTTTGGTTTGTGACTTGTGCGTATAGTTTTTTATTACAATTTTTTTCATGCATTTTGCTTTTGTTTACTGGCCATTTGTCACTTTTGGCAATAGCCCTACAACTTCTATGACTATTCTTTTTTCTTTTTCCCTCAGTTTTTACCAACTGGTTCATATTATCTTGTTTGTCATTTTCTGAACAACACTTGTACCTGACACAATAATTTGATGGTTGATGAGTTCTCTTTCAAAAATCACAAAAAAGCACTTTTTCTATTATGTTTGCAAAAAGTTTCTCCCTAATCTTAAAACGAATGTTTAGCAGGGAGACTATAGGATGCATACACCAATTTTTTTTTTATTTTTTTTTTAGCGTTTTTAATCAGGAATGTTTTGTTTTCAACATCAATACATATACTGTAAATATAATTTATATTCTTACATTAAAGGAGAATATTTTATAAATTATATTGGATAGTCATCTGGGCCTGCAGTTTTTTTTTATTCTTTTATGGATTTACTAGCTGTACAACCTGTCTAAGATTGGTTGAAATCTAAATCAACATAGAATTCAGTATTAAAGTTTGTAGTGCACCATGCAATGCATATGTCTCTGTTATATGTCATTTGGTATGGGAATTATAAAAGCTGTGTTAATTTTTGTAATGCATCATCTGTTGGAATGACAGAGACGTAACAACTGGACAGACACACAGGCAGACACATAGGCACATACAGTATCCATTAATTAAGGTGGAACAGCAGTCGGAGTGTTTAATCATAAATGGATTTCTGATTTCTATGATAATGTTCCAAAATTCTTTATTTCATGTAATAGCATTTTTTTTATCAATTTCCTCATTTTCATCATAAGTGTTACATAATTTAAGTCATATCTGCTCCATTTTCTTTTGGTCAGTAAATTGATTTCTATGTGTAAAACCAATGATTTTGTAGTGCTCAGCAGTGGACGATCGTGTATATTAATTCCTGATTTTTGGAATGTGATTAATAAACTTATTCTGTTTGCTTTTGGTTTGAAATTTGTTTTTGTGTGAAACATAGGAAATTATGTGTTCCCTCAGATATGCTTTAAATGTTTCCCAGAGAGTTCTGGCAGATTTGCCTGGAAGTGTTTTGTTTTCAACAAAAATATGAGTTTGTGTGTCAATACATTTAACGAACTCTTCATCTGCTAACAATAATGGAATAAATTGTCATTTTCATTATTGAGCTGGTAGAAGTTGTTTTCTGAATTGTAGGATAACAGGAGTATTATCAGAAATAAAACTGACATGGCAATTGCAGGTTTTGAGAAAAGGTAGCAAATGTTATCAATTATGAAGACAGCAAATTCATATGTAAAACTGATACGCTCTTGTTTTGAATTTTTTGAAAAGGCGTGAAACTTTCATTAGTTTGCCAGTTTCAGACTCATTATAGCAATGTAAAATTCTTAAGTTAGTTTTAGATAATGAAGTTGTTGATACCGAAGTGTGAGAATGGTATAGAATTATAATGACTAGGGACAAAGCAGTGGCAAAGACACTTGCTTTATGAATTATTATTCTTACTCCTCTGGGTTTCTTGTAATATTTTGATTGAAATACTTGTTGAACTCATCCTTTCTTTAAACAGAGTTGATCTTTAGGATTAAATTTGTGTCCCATAAGGTGGGCATATCTGACTTCAAAAAGCTAAGTTGTGATAATACTTTTTTTCTTTTTCAGTTCATGGTTGCAACCATTAACAATCCAGCCGACAAAGTTTAATGAACAGTTCAAACTTCTTAATCACAGTTTTCTTTTTTGTAGCTCCATGTATACTGCTGATGGAGGGCTGCTTCAAACACAGCCCTAAGAAACAAGCAACGCATCCACTGTGCCTGTGGGAGAAACGGGTAACTTGGTCAAATCCCAGGCCACCCCAATGACCCTCCTGAAACCCAGGTTCAAGCCAAAGATACTTCTTAATTTATACTTCCCAATAATGTGTAAATGTTTGTTTAGCTCAACTTACCCTTAAAAGCTGGAAAATTCCACACGTTGCACCAGCAGTATCTTAAAATAAGCAAGTGGATAACAAAGAATGGATCTCAGAGTAGCTCCTTTTTCCCTCCTGTCTTCCCATCCCACACAATTCCAGCTCACTTTCCTCTTCAGATGAGACATTCGTTGAGCAATTCAGTGTCTCTGTCTTCTAAATTCCAAGAAGAAACAAGAAACTCTGCCCCAAGACTTCATTTAGCATTCCATACAATTTCAGTATGAAATAAGGATAATATTCTGTAAGAAATTATTTCAGTAATGATAATATTAGGAAGTTGGGAATAAACAGAAAAAATTGAGAACCAGTGTTATCTGTACCTTTAACACTAGAATTACCAGAGCCTACGAAAAAACTCGTAGGTCCATCCCACCTTAAATCGCTTCTTAAAACCGTTCTCACCTCTCCACCAGCGTCTTTTGTTAATCTAAATGTGCTGATAAAAGAAAAGCTGCAAGTAGCCGGCTACTCCATCCCCCCAACGACTTAGAACGTGCACAAACTTCTCCCAGCTCATGCCTTGATTGATTATCTGGGAGTGATGTGGAGTTTTAGAGTGGAAATAATAGATCATTATTTGGAATACACGCATTTCACGTGTTTTCCGTTTCTACAGTAATCCGTGTAAACACATTTTTAAAACAGAAACGTTTTTCATATTGTAGTAGTAAATGACAAAATGTAAGCATAAACTATATAATGTATGAAGCCTGAAGTCCAAATATCAAACATATTCACAAAAGGTACAAATATAACAGAACAAGTATGCTTTTATTCAAAAATATAACTGCAGAAAAAAGCCACCTTAGTATGCCACATTGACACAAATTTACTACAACTGCCACGGTTGCGTAGCATAATGGTATCAGCTGCTGACTAGTATTCAAAAGGTCATGAGTTTGATCCCATGCGATTCAGTTTTGAGACGTAAACTGCTCTTATTCTTACTATTTTATAATAAAAACATACATTTGATTTCAGTGTGTAACAGCCGGTGTAATTTATGATACTTGTAAAGGTTAGTTTTTTTTTTTTATTCACTTTTCATTCTCTCAGTCGTGTTCAGGATCCTTCCCTACCCTGCTGTTTTCACATAAAGATGCGCTATAGCTCTGCAGCGTATTTGTGACTGCATTCTCGTACCAATGCTTGCGAACTGAAGTGCCTGCGTGCACTTTTCGTGGCATTACACGTCTATTTTTTTGAGCATGCCCGTGTCGCTCAAACACAGGAACATATGTTGGTGTACAAGAATAGGAGTCAGTTTATTCAGTGCAGCAGTTTCAACGCACAGTACATGCAATATTATTTGAAAACGAGCAGCGTCAGATCAGGCGCATATTCAAACCCGATCTGATGCTGTTTGTTTTCAAATAATATTGCATTAGTGCGATGATGTTTTTACATATATTGTCTCTTTCGTTCATCTTGCAGTTTGTAATCAGTGACCACGTGTTTTTTCCCCGATCTTGCCAGTTCGCACATGTTGCTGTATGGTGGTGTTTCTTTTGTACTCCAGTACATGCAGAGGACAGAATAGTACAGAGCAGTAAGTTAAGCGCTATATGCAATCAGACAGGCAGAGAAGGCACTAGATATATAAATAAACAGGGAAGGCATTGTATAATCTATACTAATAAAAGGCAAAGCCCTCACTGACTCACTCACTCACTCACTAACTGACTGACTCATCACTAATTCTCCAACTTCCCGTGTAGGTAGAAGGCTGAAATTTGGCAGGCTCATTCCTTACAGCTTCCTTACAAAAGTTGGGCAGGTTTCATTTTGAAATTCTACGCGTAATGGTCATAACTGGAAGGTATTTTTCTCCATTTACTGTAATGGAGTTGAGCTTGACCGCCGTGGGGGCGGAGTTTCGTGTGACATCATCACGCCGCCCACGTAATCACGTGAACTGATTGTCAACGCACTATGTAGAAAACCAGGAAGAGCTCCAAAATACGCTGAAGAAAACATGCATTATATAATTGAGAAGGCAGCGAAACAATAAGAAGCGAGCGAGTGACATATACTACCATATTCATCATTGCAGCTACTTCTGAAGCAAAGCAAGGTATAAACCTAAACTTTAAATTAAGTTAATAGACAGGCTGCCGCTGGCGTTTTTCATGCCCATGGGTAATGCGGGATAAAAGTTTAATGAGAGAACGCAGGATATAAACGAGAGTTTTGATCACTTTGTAACTAAGTTAAAATTGCAGGTGAAGGGGTGTGCTTATGCAAATTCCGAGAGACTGTGTTTTTGGGGGATTGACAGTTAAGGCGGGTGGAGGAGTCACGTCATCATATCCCCTCCCATTTACCTCATTTCACTCTGAGCTGAGCTCCGCGGCTAACGCCGTCTTCCGAAGCAACTTCGTCACACTGCCACCTAAAGTCAAAACTTAAATATATAAAGTCAGCGTCGGAATATATAAACTCAGCGCTGGAATATATAAAGTCAAATCTTGAATATATAAAGTCAGCGTCGGAATATATTGTCACGCTTGGGTCACAGATTTGCACAGAGACACAGGAGGTCGTAGAAACAAGAAGGATTTTTATTCAAACACTGCAAACACATGAGCTTAAACGTGCTCCATGACAAGTCAGAGATGACAGTTCCGCTAGGAGCAGAGAGAGAGAGCGATAAAAGCAAGCAAACAATCAATTTTCAACTGACAGGCGCTGCACAAGGCTTTTAAGTTAGCGGGGCAGCGAAACAATAAGAAGCGAGCGAGTGACATATACTACCATATTCATCAGTACAGCTACTTTGGAAACAAAGCAAGGTATAAACCTAAACTTTAAATTAACTTAATAGACAGGCTGCCGCTGGCGTTTTTCATGCCCACGGGTAATGCGGGATACAAGTTTAATGAGAGGACGCAGAATATAAACGAGAGTTTTGATCACTTTGTAACTAAGTTAAAATTGCAGGTGAAGGGGTGTGCTTATGCAAATTCCGAGAGACTGTGTTTGTGGGGGATTGACAGTTAAGGCGGGTGGAGGAGTCACGTCATCATCTCCCCTCCCATTTACCTCATTTCGCTCTGAGCTGAGCTCCGCGGCTAACGCCGTCTTCCGAAGCAACTTCGTCATACTGCCACCAAATACTCACAGAGAAATCCACAAGTTAATACACACGCTGTCTCTAGACTTTCTCCACACTGAATCCTCCAGGCACTACTTACAAAAGGTTACATTGACAATCGTGTTACGTTATTTTTAAAATGTTTAATTTTCTTAGCACAAGCACAGCTGAGAAGCTTCGATGCATGTGCTCCATAACGCGTTAAAAAATAATGCATTTAATCACACTTTGCATTACAATCAAAGGGGAACTTTTGTCAATGCATGATTTCCTGGTACACCGATTACATTGATCAGCGCATCCCAATTCATTTTAGCCTCGCACCACCTTGGTTTGAGAAGAAGTATGAAAAAATATGAGGTTAACACACAAAAACAGATCACCAATTCAAGCTTTATGAATAATCGATTCGCCATCAATAATTGTTTTGGTAAAGCCATACTCAGTGTAATCCTCCTTCCATTTTATAATTTTTCCGCCACTAGCCATGATTAAATGAACGGTAAAAAAGTAAGAGCGAAGCGAGGGTGACTTATTTAGGCAGGCATATATATAACAGCAACACTCATGACAATGTCAATCATGTTACTTTATTATTAAAATGTTTCCTTTTCTTTTTCATTACTTCTTTAACACACTACTTCTCCGCTGCGAGGCGTGGGTATTTTGTATATGAATGACCTCCAAAGAGCGCAGAGACTTTTGATCATGTGAACGTGTCTACAAAAACTGGCGTCTCCTGCCCAGCAAAAGTTGAGCAGCCGGCGCGCGCGCATAGCTGTGCCGGCCTTTGAGACGCTGACTGCGCTTCTGCCTTAAGTCAAAGTGAGCACTTTTAATTTTTTTCATCCTCCCCCTGAGCTATAGCCCAGACAAGTGCAAACACGGGACCCCTTTTCTACACCGCGGCAAAATAATATTAAGGCGCTTCGCACTTTATTTTGCACGTATACGATTATGAGGTTGTCAGCTCGGATTATGAAGACACGCACAGGAGTGAAGGACTGACAGTGCCATCACAGCCGATTAATAGCTGGGACGTCTCACCAGTCTGCACAAGACCCACCGCGACTGTCCCCAAAAGGCGCTCATATCGTCACCGAACACATCTCTCTATACTGTATAAAAGAAAAAGGCAACTTTCCTTTCTTTACACCTTTTTTCCTTTTATCCCAAACCAAAGCCTTTCTCTCTTAACACTGCAGAGGACACAAAACTAATTTTCTTTAATTGCTGGTAAGGCACATTACCAGAGGCAGAAATTTGGACTTTCACATAGAAAATGTAATTTCTATACCACAGCTGTCGTGTAGCGCCTTTCAAAAGGGATCTACTACCGAGAGATGATCCATATACATTTTAGCTGCTGTTAGTACTACTTACCTGTTCTGTTATACCGTCTTTAAAATGTAGTTTACCCGCAACCACTCCAGTAGTGCTCAATGTACCTTTACTTCTTAAAACGTTAATGTTTTACTGTTTAATAACTTATAGACTACATTTTATTATTTTTCCCTTGCACTCAGTGATCAAAGCTATACACACACATATAGACACATACATATATATACATACCTGTGTGTATGTTTGTATGTATGTGTATACACACACACAAACACATAGATACATACATACACACACACAAATTATATACAGTATATGTGTGTGTCTGTGTATGTATGTATGCACATGTGTGTGTATATATGATGTAGATAGGTATGCATATATATATATGTGTATATGTAGATATGTATATAGATATGTATATATGTTGTAAAAGACTTAACAACAGGCAACATAAAGGTTTGGGGTTTTCCGGCCCCGTATATTGTAGTTGCTCCACAATAAACAAAGAAAATTCTGGTCTTAAATATAAACAACATTCGTTCATATGTGCGACGCCGAACATGGCGTTGGCGGCCAATTTAATAGGGAGGAGCCGGAAGTGTAGGAATGCTGGGAAGGAGCCGTGAGGGAGGATGGGAATGATGACGTCAGGGCAAGATGGCGGAGGAAGGGCGGAAGTACCGTAGTGCGGTCAAAGTTGTGTTATGGCGGCGGAGCATCTTTCTTCCTGCAAGAATAAAAAGAGAGAGAATTAGTACCCCGCCATTCCCTGCCGGCGAATACCTTTTCAGGTGTGTTTAGATCCATCCGCGGTCTCCTACTCGCGCGTGCGTGACAATACCCCCCCCCTTAGCCCAGAACCGTTCGGTCGGGCGGACCTAACCGAGAGGTCGTGGATACGCGAGAGGGCATCGGCATTGGCTTGAAGGGTGCCCCGGCGATAAGTGACCGTGAACTTATACGATTGTAACTCCAGAAACCACCTGGTGACCCGCGGATTCGACTCTTTATGTAGGGACATCCACTGAAGTGCAGCGTGATCCGTCACCAGAGTGAACTCGCGACCCAACAGGTAATAACGGAGATGGGTCACCGCCCACTTAATGGCCAAGGCCTCCCTCTCCACTGCCGCGTACCGGGTCTCCCGGTCCAACAGTTTCCGGCTTAGATACATTACGGGGTGTTCGACACCATCGACGCTTTGGCTCAGCACGGCACCCAGGCCTGTGTCCGAAGCGTCGGTCTGGAGGATAAACGGGAGCCCAAAATCGGGTGTCCTTAATATAGGTGCCGTTGTAAGGGCATTTTTCAAGTCACTGAATGCGTATTCGGCCCTATCATTCCACACCACGTATAAAGGAGCTCCTTTTTTTGTCAAACTTGTCAAGGGTGCGGCCCTCTCGGAGAAACGGGGCACGAACCGGCGGTAGTACCCCGCTAACCCCAAGAAAGCTTGCACCTGCCTCTTGGTATTCGGACGGGGCCATTCCAGGATGTCTTTAATTTTAGAACACTGTGGTCTTACCTGTCCGCGACCCACTAGGTAGCCTAAATATTTGGCCTCCTTTAAGCCAAAGAAACATTTTCGGGGGTTGATGCGGAGGCCGGCTTTAGCTAGTGTCATGAGGACAGCTGAGACCTGCAATAGATGTTCCTTCCAGGTACCGGAATAGATGACAACGTCATCCAGGTAGGCGGCACTATAGGACTGGTGAGGTTTTAGCACTCTATCCACCAGACGTTGAAAGGTTGCGGGAGCCCCATGCAGCCCAAATGGAAGGACCTTGTATTGCCAGTGTCCACTAGGGGTGCTAAAGGCTGTTTTCTCTTTAGCGGATTCCGTTAAAGGAATTTGCCAATACCCCTTTGTCATGTCGAGAGTAGTCAAGTATTGAGCCGTACCCAGCCTCTCAATGAGGTCATCGATGCGGGGCATCGGGTAGGCATCAAATTTAGACACCTGGTTTAAACGTCTAAAGTCGTTACAAAATCTCCAGGAGCCGTCTGGTTTGGAAACGAGAACGATTGGGCTGGACCAGGGACTATGGCTTTCTTCAATAATGCCCATATCCAACATTCGTTGTACCTCTAATTCCACTTCAGCACGTTTTGCTTCCGGGAGTCTGTAAGGCCTCTCCCGGACGACAACTCCAGGGTTCGTTACGATATCATGGGCAATCAGCGAGGTCCGGCCAGGCAACTCACTCACTACTTCAGGAATGGCTTGGATCACATACGTTAACTCTTGCCGCTGTTTGGGGCTTAGCTCATCACCGAGATTAAGGGTAGGCATACCAGCAAAAAGGGAGAGGGACCTATGGGAGTCAGGCATCTCCTCCCGATCTTTCCAGGGTTTCAGCAGATTTACATGATAGATCCGCTCGGTTGGTCGACGATTGGGCTGTTTCACCAAATAATCGACCAATCCCTTCCTTTCTTTAATCTCGTATGGTCCTTGCCAATGAGCGAGTAACTTGGAATGAGAAGTAGGAACGAGTACCATAACTCGGTCTCCCGGGCGGAACTCCCGAAGAACAGAGTTGCGATTGTAGCACCGGGCCTGCGCTGCCTGCGCACGAGTCACGTGTTCCTTTAGGAGGGGCCTGATTTTTGTGAGACGGTCACGCATTTGCGCGACGTACTCCAGCACGTTAGAGGAGGGAAGGGCCTCGGCTTCCCAGCCCTCTTTTAGTATATCCAATATACCCCGGGGTTGTCGACCATACAACAACTCGAAAGGGGAGAAGCCTGTAGAAGCCTGAGGTACCTCCCGGTAAGCAAAAAGCACAAGCGGAAGAAGTTTATCCCAGTCCCTACCGTCCGCGCTGACTACTTTGCGAAGCATCTGTTTGAGCGTCTGGTTAAATCTTTCTACCAGCCCGTCAGTCTGAGGGTGATAGACCGACGCTTTCAGGTGCTTTATTCTGAGTAATTTGGCTACTTCCTTGAACGTATCCGAGGTGAAAGGTGTACCCTGGTCCGTAAGGACTTCTTTAGGTATTCCCACTCTAGAAAATAAATTAACCAATTCCCGTGCGATATTTTTAGTATTAGCGGAGCGCAGGGGAACCGCCTCTGGGTAACGGGTGGCATAATCTACCATAACTAATATGTATTTAAAGCCACGGTTTGAGGGCTCTAAGGGTCCTACTAAGTCGACCCCTATTCTGTCAAAAGGAATATCAATTAAGGGAATAGGGACTAGGGGAGCGCGGTCCCGCCTGGGAATCTGGCGGATCTGACACTCCGGACAGGATTGACAAAACCGCCGGACCTCCTCATTAATCCCAGGCCAGTAAAATCGGAGCTTGATCCTCTCCAAGGTCTTTTCGGCCCCTAGATGGGCGCCAAGGAGGTGGGCATGGGCTAAGTCGCATACCTCCCGCCGGAAGGTACGCGGAACCAGCAACAACTTCCGCACCTCGCCCTCGTGAGTCGCCACCCGATACAACAGATCATTTTCTAGGACAAAAAAGGGCTCGTGTGGAGTGGAATCCCCAGCTTGTGAGCTATTAGGCCAGACTACTGCATTCCGGGCAAAGCGCAGGGAATCATCGTTCCACTGCTCTCTCTTAAATGAGGCTGGTGTGGACCTGAATTGGTGGTCCAAATTATCTAGAGGATCTTGTGGCCTGGGCCCCGGTTGAGTCCCCTGGCTTGTCCCTTCCCCGGCGTCTTCTTCCGGGTCCAGGTGTGAAGCCGTAGAAACATTCCCCGAGGTGCCAGCGCCAGAGAGGCCTGCCCCAGTGCACGGCGTGGAGACCGCGGGAGGGGTGCCTTTTCCCCTCATAACCAGATCCAACGCGGCCCCGGGAGCGGTGTTTGTTTTACCGCAGTTTCTTTTTGACCAGTCTTGTCCCAAAATCACCGGATAGGGGGGTTCAGGTAACACAGCGACCATCAGTTTGGTTAATTCCCCCTTCCAGGTGATATAACATTGTGCGGAACGATATGACTTGGTCCCTCCATGTACACAAGTGACTTGTAAATACTGGTTCAGCCATTGTTGCGGTAACACATAACGGCGAGCCACAATGGTAATGTTGCTGCCGGAATCGAACAAAGCCATCACCGCATGCCCATTTAATAACACCTCCCCCTTATTTGGACTCGCCAAGGGATGCGACGGGGTACAGTACCTCTCCGTAGTGGCCCAGGTGCAGTCCATTGGCTCCGCCGCGACATTCAGGGGACAGGTTGGTAAGAGATGGCCGCTCTCCCCGCACTTGTAACAGCGCGGAGAGAGCGGTTTTTCCTTTGGCCTGGCGGGTGCTTCCGCAGCGCGTCGAGAGGGCTCGGGGTTGGCCACCCGTCCCTGTCGGTTCCCACGAGCAGACCTTTCTGACCCCCCAACTCGAAAAACCGCGAGCTGACGCTCAAGTACGTCTAGGAGACCTGGCATATCCTTATAAGGATGTCTCCGGACTTGCTGGGCGAGGGAATGTGGCATGGCATTAACGAGGCCTTCACAGGCCACCTGCTCCACTACCTTGCGGGCTTGGGGTCCCTCTGGCCGTAACCAGCGGCCCATTTTGCCCCAAAAATCAAAGGCCTGAGCGCGGGCAGGTTTTTCGGGGTCAAATTGCCAATTCCGCCACTCGGATGCCTGCTGTCCCGGTGTGATGCCGTAGCGGGCCAAGATCTCCGCCTTGAGGAGGTCATAGTCCGCGGCTTCCTCCTCGGGAAGGTCATAATAAGCCCGCTGCGCGGGTCCCTTGAGGTAGGGTGCCAAAATGGATGCCCACTCGGACCGCTGCCACTCGTTCCGGGTGGCCGTCCTTTCAAATATCCCCAGGTATGACTCGACGTCATCGGCTTCGGACATCGGAACCAGGAGAGGTGGATTATATTTGGGAGGACTTACTTTTGCTTTTTCCGCCTCGGCCAATTTGTTTTTCGTTGCCTCTAACTCTCGATTGGTAGCCTCCAACTCCCGATTGGTAGTCTCTTGTGCTAGCTGGAGAGCGTGTAGCTGTGCGTTCATGCCCTGTAGGACTGTATTTAGGTCCTGTCTTTCTGTCATCTTCAGACTTCTATCCTGCCGACTACGCCACTGTAAAAGACTTAACAACAGGCAACATAAAGGTTTGGGGTTTTCCGGCCCCGTATATTGTAGTTGCTCCACAATAAACAAAGAAAATTCTGGTCTTAAATATAAACAACATTCGTTCATATGCGCGACGCCGAACATGGCGTCGGCGGCCATTTTAATAGGGAGGAGCCGGAAGTGTAGGAATGCTGGGAAGGAGCCGT
>JANRMT010062795.1:2457164-2488951 GCA_026402145.1 Polypterus bichir lapradei
CTCCCACGTTGTTGGCTGCCTGCCTATATAAGGCCGTCCGTCGCTCCAGTCTCTACATTCCCTTCCTTGCTTCGCCACGGGATTCACGTCTCCCTGCTGATAACTACAGCCTTTTTGTTTAATCCACGCTTCTCCGCTGTTTTATTGTTTGTTTATTACAATTATAGTTATTGTATAGGTATTTTACACTTACTTTACATTACTCAGGTACCCATTTCCTTCATCATTCCAACCCCCATTACCATGTCTATCGAGGTAATCACCATCAATCAAAGAACTGTCACTTACCGAGCGGTTTCCATGCCCGGAGATGGCACCTACCTTTTCCATTCTCTGTGTTACATATTGCACGGCCATATCAGGCTCACTCTTGATATCCGGAAGAACATTGTGTCTTATGTATTGAATGACTGGGACAGGTTCAAGGTGTGGACTGATGATGGTACAGGAGATAATTATACTACACAGCAGCACTAGAAGAGTGAAATGCTTAAGCCCTTCACCTATGGTTCTGCATGTGAGTTGATGGCTGCTGCTGAATTGTTCGGTTGGTGCTTTCAAGTGTACCGAAATGGCCAAATATTTTACACCTTTCGACAACCACCAATGCCTCTTAAACATCTTACATTCACAGGTGACGATTTCAGTAGTGGACACTTTGATGTTTATGAATGTTTAAACTCTCAAAAGCTGGATGTGAAGTTATCGATGAAACCAGTTGTAAGATTACAATGCTTGACAGATGCCGAATGTCACTTCAACACAAGTCCTGCAAATACTGTCGTAATTGAAACAAACCATGAACCTCAAACTGATTATGACAGCAGCAATCCAAGCTGTGAGAGTTGAGACAAGATTACTGTTCACATGGCCAACTGTAAGTTGCATGCTCAAGAGTAAGCTCAGCGCACAGCTTGGTCATGTTACAACCGGAGGGCCGAACTGACAACATGGTATACAAAGAGATCCTTAACAAATAATTATTGGCATATTTTCCCTCAGTTTAAAAAGGTTACATTTTCTTCTTAATAAAAATGCAGTACTTCGCCGCTGCGAAGCGCGGGTATTTTGCTAGTATATATATATATGTGAGAACAACACTCATATCAATGACAAAACAATTACATTAACAATCATGTTAAGTTATTTTTAAAATGTTTCCTTTTCTTTTTCATACCTTCTTTAACACATTACTTCTCCGCTGCAAAGCGCGGGTATTCTGCTATATATATATATATATGTATATATATATAAAACTGTGTATATGTATGTGTATATATGTATATACTGTATATATGTCTATATTACATTGTCAATCATGTTACGTTATTATTAAAATGTTTCCTTTTCTTTTTACTTCTCCGCTGCCAAGCGCGGGTATTTTGCTATATATATATATATATATATATATATATATAGATATATATATAGATATATAGATATATATATATAGATAGATATGACCACAACACTCATATCAATGACAAAACAATTACATTAACAATCAAGTTACGTTATTTTTTAAATTTTTCCTTTTCTTTTTCATAACTTCTTTAACACAGTACTTCTCCACTGCGAAGCGTGGGTATTCTGCTAGTAGATATATAAAAAACAGCTAAGGGGATAGATATATAGATAGGTAGGAAGGAAAGGCACTACAGTAATCCCTCCTCGATCGCGGGGGTTGCGTTCCAGAACCCCCCGCGATAGGTGAAAATCCGTGAAGTAGAAACCATATGTTTTTTATGGTTATTTTTATATATTTTAAGCTCTTAGAAACTCTCCCACACTGTTTATAAATATTTTCGCAGTTAGAGCATTGAAAACCTGTTTACGACTTTCTAAATACGTTTTTTAACATCATTAGAGCCCTCTTGACATGATATAACACCCTTTAGTCAAAAGTTTAAACTGTGCTCCATGACAAGACAGAGATGGCAGTTCTTTCTCACAATTAAAAGAATGCAAACGTATCTTTCTCTTCAAGGTGCGAGTCAGGAGCGGAGAATTTCAGAGAGAGAGAGAGTAAAGTAAACAATCAAAAATCAATAGGGCTGCTGCGCTTTTAGGTATGCAAGCACCACGATAAAGCGGCGCAATGAAGGGATCAATGTGAAGGTAGCCTTTCAGCATTTTTTTTACAGGCGCGTCCGTATCTTCTAAGCAAACAGCCACTGTGCAAACAGCCCCTTTGCTCACATCCCCTCCGTCAGGAGCAGTTAATGGGGCCAATAATATGCCTCCCTGATGGTATTGCATGATGGATAAGTATCTGCCTGTATTTCTCAGAGAGAGTGAGAGAGATAGAGAAAAACAAACAATGAAAAATCAATACGGGCTGTAAAAAGCTTTTAAGTGTGCGAAGCTGCGCTCGAGAAGCATATCGTATATCATTGAGGAGTTTTATTTAATATGTAATACGTGCTCTGATTGGGTAGCTTCTCAGCCATCCGCCAATAGCGTCCCTTGTATGAAATCAACTGGGCAAACAAACTGAGGAAGTATGTAACATAAATTGAAAGACACATTGTCCGCAGAAATCCGCGAACCAGCGAAAAATCCGTGATATATATTTAGATATGCTTACATTTAAAATCCGCGATGGAGTGAAGCCGCGAAAGTCAAAGCGCGATATAGCGAGGGATCACTGTATATGATAGGCAGACAGGGAAGCTCCTATATAATAATAAAATTACTGTTATTACTATATAGATAGACAGGGAGTTCAGGCAGACAGAACGGCGAAGGTTAAAAATAAATAAATTTTCTCCCTAGCGGGGATTCAAACTGGGATCTCTTGAGGTACAGCAAGTCTGCTGCACTCTAAGTGACGAAATCTTACCAGTACGCCACAGAATCTGTTGTAAACCTCTTGAACCTTTTATGAAAGTGTATTTGCTCTTTGGCTGTCAGGCTTCTCACATTTTATAGTTTATGTCTACATTTTGTGACATTTATTACTAAAATATGAAAAAGTTTCTGTTTTAACATTGTGTTTACACAGATTACTGTAGAAACGGGACACACATGAAATGCGTGTGTTCCAAATAACAATCTATTATTTCCACTCTAAAACTCCACTTCACTCACAGATAATCGAGGCATGAGCTCGGAGAAGTTCGTGCACGTTCTGAGTCGGTGGGGGGATGGAATAGCCGGCTGCTTGCAGT
Source organism: Polypterus bichir lapradei (assembly GCA_026402145.1). Taxonomy (NCBI): domain Eukaryota; kingdom Metazoa; phylum Chordata; class Cladistia; order Polypteriformes; family Polypteridae; genus Polypterus; species Polypterus bichir. Next base: position 2,460,335 of record JANRMT010062795.1, read on the forward strand.
TTGTTTTTATCGGCACATTTACAGGACAAAGGAGGCTGGTGGAGAGGTGAGAGCGGTTTTAAGAAGCGATTTAAGGTGGGACAGATCTACGAGTTTTTTCGTAGGCTCTGGTAATTCTAGTGTTAACAGAGGGGGAAAAAGTATTTACATCTGAGAAAAGTGAAACATACTGTATATGTTATATATTTTGTCTATAAATTGACAGCTGCATGCATATCTATGTATTCATACATGTAAAATGATAACTGATATAATTGAAATAAAAAATAGGATAGAGCACAGAAAAATAATAAATGCTGTTTGTCCATCACTCCATTTGTCAAATCTGTCTTTTCTCTGACAAGAACTGACAAAGTGATTTGAACATGAAACTCAGCTATGGTTCTAGTGCCCTCAGTTTGTTATGCCTTATACTTTTTTAAGGGTTAGTAGTTCGTATGAAATTGTCATGCAGCAGTTTTCTGAAAATAAACATTTTAAAATTCAATTGTTAATTAAAGCAGTATTACATTCATTGTTTTTTAAGGTAATTAATTTGCTTTAATTGATCACAAAACATTAAGACTCCATCATTACATGGACTCTCATTATGATAGACTAATGAATGCTATGGTTAAACTGAAGCATTTTAAAATAACATGGAAGATAAGAGGTTTTCCAAAAATATCACTTGCACTCATATATCAATCTATATATATAATTCACTAAGGCAAGACACCCATGGAAAGCACGCCGGAAGGGGCGTGGATTCACTAAGCCGCCGACAAATAAGACACCTATGTCGCACGCAGGAAGGAGCCACGCCCACCAACTCCAAGACCATTGGATACGACGACAACTCGCAGAGCCACGCTCACCAACACGGACGCGACGACACAGAAAAAACGCCGTCATTTATATTCGTCTGTCGTAGAGGCCACATGCACCTCTGAGCCATGTTGACTGTTCATAGAGGCATGTTTCTCGCGGAGGTGAATCGCCATATGCAGCGTGTAAAACGGTTTGCGAGGGGTATCCCATGGGATCCTTAAAACAATCCTTTACAACTGAGGTTAAAACACAATAAAGTAAGCAGTCTTTAAAAAACAAGTTTTCGGTTACGATGCACGACCGCGTGCACCATAGTAAGCTGTTTTACACGCTACATACAGCAATTCGCATCTGCGACAAATATGCGTCTTCTTCACTCACAGACAATTATATGTTGCTCTCTCCAGAGTTCCATCTTTTCATTCACTTTCTGTTGTATCCTCAAACCCTCCCCTTTTAGACAACTGTGTCTTTCCAGAAGTGTACAACCATCAATAAATAATTAAGCGGCATTTGTTATGCCGTGGGTTCACTATTGTGTTGTATTTTGCTCTCTCCAGAGTTCCATCTTTTCATTCACTTACTGTTGTATTCTCACACCAACCCGTTTTAGACAACCGTGTCTTTCCGGAAGTGTTTAGCATTCAATAAATAATTATGCATGAGATTAAGCGTGTGTCTACCCGGTGCGGAGAGGCGTGGGTAAGCCGTTGAACCCCATTCGGGCTGCAAACCGTGAAATTCCCATTAAGTTCGACTCATACGCTCCAACTGATTACGTCCCTACCCTTTGTACACACCCCTCTCCCACCTCGCTACTACCGTAGTCGGGTGTCTTGGTGGATTATATATAGAAAAGCAGCCAAAACCGCACAGAGCAATGAAAAGTCTACGTGAGTCACAGGTGCATCTGGACTGTGCAAAGACAACAACGACTCAAGTGACGAGTTGGAGGTGGGCACATGAGCAGGCAGTGCATACTGAACGAGAAATCAGCAGACTAGCATGACGGAGGGAGTGGAATGGACGTCCTTCTCCTCTCCTCCCGTTCCACCCTCCACGCCTGAGCCCCGTCCACCCCCATCCCTCTGTCTGGCAGGAGAAGGCGCGATGGCGGTCTGCCAGTTTTCAGTCACGGACGATTGTGTGTTGGTTCGTTCCGTGCATTGTTACAATGTTGCTTTTCTTGCTGATTTATTACATTACCGATTTTTCAAATGTTAATTTTCTCCCTGTGCTTAAAAATCATTACAAAACCGGCCTGATTATGCAGCGTATGGTAGGCCGCGGGTTGGCTAGTATTCTATATTCCTTATGTTCCAGTAACTCTTTGTAAGACACCCCTTCTTAATAACTACAAAGCCACACAGTTTACAGATACAGTTTTTGAAAAACATAATATCAATTCTGTGTGTGTGTGTGGCAAAGAGAATTGTAACCTTTTTTTTTGATACTGGCTTTTTGCACAGGTTTCTGAAAATATATGGCTACAGAAGACATTTGCTATTTAACTTTGACATGGCAGTTCCTGATAATTTAATCAACTAAAACTGTTAGTTTAAATGCCACCAGATCTATGACTTTTGATGTATTTCTAAACTATGTAATTTTTTATTACCAGAACAATGTGCCCTTATAGAAATATCAATCCACTCAGTTACCTTTTTACTGACCCTGCTTAAAATATGTATCTTTTATGGTCATGCAAAGCCTTGCTCTATTCTGGCAGCATAATGTGGTTTATCCAGTGAGGGGTAAATCTGTTGTTTGCAGCTGTTTTAATGTACTACAGGAATTCCTAGAGTCCATGCTATTCTTAATAAAAAAAAAAAAATATTATGCTAAGCAAATAACACATAGTATGTCTTTAAAGACAGCTTACACTAATAGCAAACCTGAAATAAGGGTATGAAAAACCATAGTTTCTCCATGGACTCAAGAATTGACTATATTTTTGTTTCTTCCCCACCTCATCTTTGTTGAATGTCTGGTTGTCACTCCTTATCTCTCATACAAATGTGCTTTGTCCAGAACTTACTTCTCCACTTTACCATCATTGGTGGTTTAATTAATCTCTTCTTCATGATCTAGTTATTTTGCAGGTTATCTTTTCTTCTAGAAAAGTTTACTAAAGTCAGTTATAGCTCAGTGAAAGGCTCTGCTTTTCTCTGGTTTGCAATTAAAGTGATAATTTGTAATTTTTCTATTAGCTATGCCTCCAGGCAAGAATGGTCTTGTCTTGTTGGTCTTCAGGGTGTCAGGATTCTTGTTATTGATCCTAGTTATGAACCTAGTTACAAACTTTTGATTTCTAATTTGAGGACAGTAGTACTAGGGTGGTGTGTCGTGTTAGCCTTTATGAATGTAGTGAGAAGTCAAGTATAATAACACCTTTTATTGGCTAACTAAAAATATTACAACATGCAAGCTTTCGAGGCAACTGAGGCCCCTTCTTCAGGCAAGATGTAATACAGAAACTGCAATTCCCTGTGTTTATATACACACTAGGACAGATACAACACTGGAAAACCTTTAAGTGAGACATCTTAAGTGTAAAAAATTAATAGACCTTTCAGGCAAAGATTCATTAAGCAGGATAGGAAAACAATGTATAGTCAAGATGTTTGGATAAGATAACTGTCCAACAAAGTCTTTTGAAGTTTCTGATGACTTTTTCAGTACAATGTGGATCTGCAGACAGGATGTCTGTGTTAGTTTGAGAGATGCAAACAATCCTTATATACGGCCATAAAACTCTTGTCTCTGTTCAAACCATGTTGTAATGTGTTAAATTTTACCATGAATTTATCTTCCCATGCTTTTGTCTCTTGCTGTGTTCTGAAGTTGCCCATATGCACTATGACTTTAAAGTCCCTCTCACAGTGTCCATGGCTGTTGAAGTGAGCTGCTACAGGAACACCTGTGTTGCAATGCTTGATGTGGAACCTGTGTAAATTCATTTTCTGGCGTAGTGTTTGTCCAGTTTCTCCCACATAGAGTGCAGTGTCAGGACATTTCATACAGAGAATGAGATAGACCTAATGAGGTGATCTGTAGGAAAATGATCCCTTTATGCGATGTTCTGGTCTGCAGTGTGGTATAACTACATGGTATGTATGAGTGTGAGCACATGTTTTAAATCTTTTCAGTACAATAGAAAATTCCTTTTTTCTTTCCTTACAGCATGTTTACTATGGATCTGATATTTGGAATGAACCACAAATACAGTGGAACCTCGGTTTGCGAGCATAATTCGTTCCGGAAACGTGCTCGCAATCCAAAGCACTCGTATATCAAAGCGAATTTCCCCATAAGAAATAATGGAAACTCAGATGATTCGTTCCACAACCCAAAACTATTCATATAAAAATGATCAATACAAAATATAAACTAAATACATAATACAAATTAACCTGCACTTTACCTTTAAAAAGAATCATGGCTGGTGTGAGTTTCTAAACTCATGTGGGATTCCACCCAACGGAACGACACGCGGAAGAGCGTCCCAAAGCAATCGCAGTCTTCCAGCGCTGTAGCAGTTCGCCGTATAAGCGCATCCAAAAAGATCGCAGACATGCTATAAGCGCCTGTCGTCAATGGGTCATACAAGGAACATTATAAAGATCCCGCTACAATAAATAACAGTGCTGTTGCTGTTTCAAGCTGAATAAAGCTGGTGTTAAAGTACTGAGATTCAGCTTCGTGTTTTGGGGAGCAAGATGGGGACTCGCACTTCACAGCGCACACACACACAGTCACAATGCTGTAGTAAACAGTATACGCGCGTACGGATGTTGACTATATGAGTGAAGCACACAGACTCAGACGGAGACGATTGCCAGAGAGAGAGAGAGAGACGCGCTGGGCGAGCGAGCGAGATAAGGAGAGAGAGAGAGACTCGCTGGGCGAGCGAGCGAGCGCGATAAGAAGAGAGAGAGAGACTCGCTGGGCGAGCGAGATAAGGAGAGAGAGAGAGAGACGCGCTGGGCGAGCGAGCGAGCGAGATAAGGAAAGAGAGAGAGAGACGCGCTGGGTGAGCGAGCAAGCGAGATAAGGAGAGAGAGAGAAGAACCATCAGCTCAGTTGTGATCACATGACGCTCAGCAGACAAAGTGTATCCATACTACTCGTATTGCAAGACATCGCTCGTTTATCAAGTCAAAATTTATTAAAAAGTTTTGCTCGTCTTGCAAAACACTCGTAAACCAAGTTACTCGTAAACCGAGGTTCCACTGTATACATTTTAATGTAAAGAAAACCATTATATCACATCAGGTCTTCATCTTCTATTGTGGTTTTTAAAAGTCATCTTAAGACCTACTTGTTTTCTTCCACCTTTCACTATGTATAATAAGATTGTGGCAGATGTTATAATTGGTAGTTTTATTAATCTGCTTCTGAATGATTGTTTGCATTGTGTTTATTTTAATGCTTCTTTGTACAGCACTTTGGCGCAACCTCTGTTGTTTTAAATGTTCTTTTATAAATAATTAATCTAATCTAATGTTAAAATCCATTATATGTGAAAACCCTAAGGAAAGAGGCACTCATACCTCTTTTCATTGAGAGCTATTGTAGCTGTCGGCTTTCATCCATCTATCCCAGAGATGGCATTTCAGGGAGTGCAGCAAAGTGGAAGGCTGTCTCTCGATTCACCAAAATTTTGTGTGAGGTGCGCTGTCTGACTTTATCATGGTGCAATCGGTGTCTTCCAGTATGCCATCATTTGTAGGTCATTTATTAGTTAGTGCTGTACGTGGTTCAGTTTATGGCTCAAAAATTAGAAATTTGAGTTCTTCATTTCCAAATGTGATGTTACCTTTGTAGGGGGTGCAAACATTAATCAAACATTTTTAGGGGTGTGGGGAATAGAAAAGGTTGGGAACCACTGATCTATCTATTATTCAACTTACTTATAAGGGTGGAAGCTTCTCCATGTAACACTGGGAATAAAGCAGAAACCAACACTGGTTTGAGTGCCTGCCCATTACTCAGTACTCTCACATATATTCACATTCTTTCATTTCTGTTAACATGCCAGTTTTTGAATGTGGCAGAAAAAACTGAGTACATAGAGGAAAAAAGTACCTACAGGCACAAAGTAAAAAAGCTATTGCCTGGGTTGCAGGAGTACTAAATACTGTTCCAAAGTGCCACTCTGCTGACTGTCATTCCAATAAAATGTTTAAATGCAAATCAATTATTGATGATAATGGTATATACCATTTAATTGCATGTGTTGTTCCTGTCATCTTTCTTCATTTTCAGAAATTACCAGATACTGAATGCAGTCATGGTTTTAAATGCACAGATGTTGATTGAATTTCTACATTTTTACTTATATGTGACATTAACTGTGTGCATTATTTTGCCAATTAAAAATGAAGTACCCAGGAATTCATTCATTATTGAACCTGTCTATCCTAATGGTATCAGGCAGGGACAAAGCCTGAAAAAACTTACACACTCTTCCACACTCAGTTATAGAGGGCCTGTTGTTAATTAATTTAATACAGTTGTCTTTGGGATGTGGAAAGAAACAGAGTGCACCCAAATAAAAACCAATGCAAAAACAAGGAAACATAAAAGACCAATCTCCCCTGCGCATGGTTTTTGCTGATAACATTGTGGTGTGTAGCACCCAGTAAAGAAGAAGTGGAGAGGATTTTGCAAGATAGAGGGTTGAAGATAAATAGAAAGAAGACAGAATATATGAGGTTTGATAAGGATTCAGAAGTTAACCTGCAGAGAGAGCTATTGGAAAGAGTGGATACTTTTAAATATTTAGGATCAATGGTAACCTGAGATGGAAAATAAGATGCAGAAAATACTAATAGAGTGCAGTGTGGATGGAGCAATTGGAAGAAGCTATTAGGAATATTGTGTGATCGAAGAATAAAGGTTAAGTTAAGGTTTCTAAGACAGCCATAAGACTAGCACTGATGTATGAAACTTAGACATTGGCAGTAAAGGTACTGCAAGAGAAAAAGTTAGACAAGGCAGAAATGAGAAAGTTGAGATGGTAGTATGAAGTTACAAAAAAGGACAAAATGGGAGAGATATCTAAGAAATTACAGGAAAGTAGGTTGAAGTGGTATGGACATGTTATGAGGAGAGACAATGAATATGTTGGAAAAAGAGTGATGAAAATAAAAGTGCAGGGGAAGAGAAAGCAAGCAATGCCAAAGCACAGGTGGATGGATAAAGTAAAAAAAGATCTGAAAGAAAAGGGGTTGACTGGCAAGGTGGTGCAGGACTTAACTGATTGGAGATGGATGATCAAGAACATCCACCTTACACAGAAGTGGGAAATGATGAAGAGGAAAAAGAAGAAGACATAAGGAGAACATTGAAGCTCTGCACAATGTCTGCAGCCCAAATGGTGTGCCACCATGCCACAGAATTATGAAGTATAATTCATTACTTGACATCCAGTGCATAACACTGGCAACTTCTGTATGAATCATTAGGTAGAATCAGAAATCACACTTTTGCTAAATTTTAAAATTTAAAGCAATGGAGGAAGTAATGGGTCACAGAAATGTAGCAGTATGACTGTCAGTTTCTAGCAGAGCCACAAAAGGAACTATGCTTGTGGGTTTCAATCTACCAACTTTTATACACTGCTGCAATAAGTACACTATGACTTTGTACAGTGTCGGTAGACCTATATATTTGACAGTATAACATTGGTTTCATGTTTATCTAAATAAACTGTGATACATAAATGACATCTATTTTTATCACTTTCGGATTTGTGAAGCTGAGAAAAATGTTAACCATCATAAGTTATAATGTATGCAAGTCAGTTAATACACACTGTCACACACGTGTGAGTAGGAGGCAGCTAAAGGGCCTGAGTAATTGTAATACCACAACAGACCAGGGGATGGCGAGGTGTGCTGACTGGCTTTCTCAGTTCCTTGCAGACCATTCTCGGGAAATTACGCCAGGTTCCAGCCCCAGTGATGATGTTGATTCCGGTCTGGGTGACATCACTTTCGGCCCCGATGACATCACTTCTAGCCCCCCATGATAACGTCACTTCTGATCCTGATGACATTACTCCCGGTTCCGGCCCCAAGGATGATGTCACTTCCTGTACGGGCCTTTAAAGCTGCCATCTTGCTTACATCTAGTCAGTTCTGTCTTGGACTCAAACCAGTGAACATCTCGGCTCAATTTACAACCTATTTTGCAGCCGCAGGAATAATATAGGGGTGGCTGCCCAAAATCTTTATGATGTCTGGGTCTCATCATTATCACAACACATACTTGTAAATTAGATTTTTTAATACTTTTGTTTTAAAAAGGGTGGGGGATAACATCTCTTTGATAGGTTTTGCTTTTCTCTGTTTTCTTTTATTTTCTTTAGTGTTCTTCATAGATTGATTTTGAATTAATTTGTTGCATAAGTTCTGAAAATTGTATGTGCTTGGTTGTATACTATGTACCTACTGAAATAAAATTAATTAAAAGATTAAGATTAAAAAAATGAAAGGGGATTAGATTTTTTTTTATTTTTACAAGAAAAATTAAACTGTTTTTAGTTTAAAGCATGCTGTGATTGATGAGACTAAGTCTGGGCATAAGTTCAAGGTTTGTGGTATACACTCGGATTTGAAAAGGCGAACATTGCAGTTTGCATATTGTCTTTATTGTCTGCTTCTCCTCATGATCATTTCATAAATCCAGGCTACAGTAATTGCTATGAAGACCCATAAAAAGGTATACTCATACCGAGTTTCAAGACATAATAACATCATTAAATCCTAATTCTAATACAGAAGCAAGTCATTTAAAGCCATTATGTATTTTTCTTTTTTCAACATTATCACCCTTAAGCTAACTCACTTAAATGATGCACCTACTCAAATGATGATGCAACATTTTGATCCTTTCAAAAATATTTCTTTTGGCAATCAAACCTCACTTTCACAGCAGTCATCACTTGACAATTTCATTCCATGCAAATCATCCTTCAGATATGAGAAAAGATAATAATCAATAACAGGTAAGGCCTGGTGAATATAAAAGGGGATCCAGCCTTTCAGACCCTGCTTTAGACTGCATTAATTAATCATATTTTATGACTTACTTTTTTAACTAACATATACAATTGTTAAGCATAACATTCTCCTATTATATTTTTCTCCTTGCTTCAAATAGTTATTTATTAAAATTGCCTCAACAGATTAGTCACAAAGAGGCCATAACTTCTTGGAGGTGTCTCTACTTCTTAAATGCCTTTTTGACCAAATTCTCAGCTAAAATATCAATGCTGTGCCCTATTTACCCCTCTGTAATCTCATATATCATGTAAATCATCTCTAATCTGGAAACACAATGCTTTATGGTAAGATTTGTTCACAAGACCTTCCATGGCAGCAGTTGCCAACCTATGGCAGCAAGTGGCATTTTACCATGAATCTCTCCCAATCTAAAATCTACATGACCGTTTCCTGATTGTGGCATGAAATTGAGAATGTTTCCTAAAATGTCCATCATATGATTATGATTATTATTATCATATCATATGGATTTTTTTACCAAACACTTTACGACTGCCTGATATTCAATTAGCTCCATTTTCCACAAATTATTTTCATTCAACTGATATTTCTCTATTTCTGGAAATATCTGTTGTTGAGACTTAAAACTTTGAAGTTACTCACTAATATAAACATTGTAACAGCCAATCTTAGAAGCATAAAGCTTTAAGCTAAACTCATACTAGTGTTTGCTTAAGTAGAATAGAATACAATTTTCTTTCATAGTTATAGATTATGGTATAGCCTTTCACCTCCTGTAAATTAATATGAGATAGAACTTTCTTGCTATATTAGTAATGAGGTGTGTAAATTGAGTCAGTGTGTGTTTGTAATTAGTCTCGTTGCTAGCATGGACTGATAGACCCATTTGTAGTTAATGAATGGGATAGGCATAGTTTTCTGACCATTTAAAAATGGTTTGACTGTATTAGCAAACTTAAAGACACGAAACAAGATATAACCTACAATAGAACTTTTCTTAAACAACTTTTCTTTACTTTGCAATTTCTATTTTTTCTCTATTTTTTACTTTGAACCTTTTCTAAAGCTCTTAAAAACAAAAATATTTGGTCTGTGGAATCATTTCAACGTGTCACACTATTGCTAGAATCCCATGAAGCAAACTAAAGCTACAGAGTTTTTGTAATTTTTGGAAAAACACAGCTACAAACATTACATAATATTCACACACATTAAGCACTATTGCCACTGTGTCAGGATTCGTCTTCTTCTTTCAGCTGCTCCCATTAGGGGTTGCCACAGCGGATCATCTTCTTCCATATCTTTCTGTCCTCTGCATCTTGCTCTGTTACACCCATCACCTGCATGTCCTCTCTCACCACATCAATAAACCTTCGCTTAGGCCTTCCTCTTTTCCTCTTCCCTGGCAGCTCTATCCTTAGCATTCTTCTCCGAATATACTCAGCATCTCTACTCTGCACATGTCCAAATCAACGCAATCTCGCCTCTCTGACTTTGTCTCCCAACCGTCCAACTTGAGCTGACACTAAAATGTATCTATTTTATTTAGTTAAAAACTCCACTGCCATCTCTCCTAGACACCTCCATGCTTCCACAGGTATGTCATCTGGACCAACGGCCTTTCCATTTTTCATCCTCTTTATAGCTGTCTTTACTTCTTCCTTGCTAATCTGTTGCACTTCCTGATTCACTGTCTCCACATCATCCAACCTCTTCTCTCTCTCGTTCTCTTTATTCATCAGCCTCTCAAAGTACTCTTTACATCTTCTCAACACACTCTCCTCGCATGTGAGTACGTTCCCATCTTTATCCTTTATCATCCTAACCTGCTGCATATCTTTCCCAGGTCAGTCCCTCTGTCTAGTCAATCGGTACAGGTTCTTTTCTCCCTCCTTAGTGTCCAACCTCTCATACAACTCATCATACATTTTTTCTTTAGCCATCACCACCTCTCTCTTCACCTTGAGCATTATCTCCTTGTACTCTTGTCTACTTTCTGCATCTCTCTGACTATCCCACTTCTTTTTTTGCCATCCTCTTCCTCTGTATACTCTCCTGTATTTCCTCATTCTACCACCAGGTTTCCTTTTCCTCCTTCTTCTTTCCATATGTCACGCCAAGCACCCATCTTGCTGTCACCCTTACTACATCTGCTGTAGTTTCCCAGCTGTCTGGTAACTCTTCACTGCCACCCAGTGCCTGTCTCACCTCCTCCCTAAAATCAACCTTGCAGTCTTCCTTTTAAACTTCTACCATTTGATCCTTGGCTCTGCCCTCACTCTCTTCCTCTTCTTGATCTCCAACGTCATCCTACAGACCACCATCCTATGCTGCTTAACTACACTTCCCCTGCTACCACTTTGCAGTCTTCAATCTCCTTCAGATCAACTCTTCTGTATAGGATGTAATCTACCTGTGTGCATCTTCCTCCACCTTTGTACGTAACCCTATGTTCCTCCCTCTTCTTAAAATACTTATTCACCAAAGCCATGTCCATCCTTTTGGCAAAATCCACTGTCCTCTGACCTTCTTCATTCCTCTCCTTGACACCATACCTACCCATCACCTCCTCACCTCCACTGTTCCCTTCACCAACATGCCCATTGAAATCCGCTCCAATCACCACTTTCTGTCCCTTGGGTACACTGTTCATCACTACATCCAACTCACTCCAAAAATCTTCTTTCTCACCCATTGCACACCCAATGTGCACATGCACTAACAACATTCATCATTACACCTCCAATTTCCAGCGTCACAATTATTTCTCTCCCTGACACTCTTTTCACCTCCAAAACACTCTTGACATACTGTTCCTTCAGAATAATTCCTACCCCATTTCTCCTCCCATCCACACCATGATAGAACAATTTGGATCCACCTCCGATCCACCTGGCCTTACTCCCCTTCCATTTAGTCTCTTGCATGCACAATATATCAACCTTCCTTCTCTCCATCGTATCTGCTAACTCTCTCCCCTTACCAGTCATACTGCCAACATTCAAAGTTCCTACCCTCTGTTCCACTCTCTTTACTTTCCTCCTCTCCTCCTGCCTCCAGACACGTCTCCTCCCTCTTCTTCTCCTTCTTCTTCTTCTTCAGCCAACAGTAGCCCAATTTCCGCCCGCACCCTGTTGGCTAACAGTACTGGTGGCAGTCGTTGTTAACCCGGGGCTCGACCAATCCGATATGGAAATTTGTATTGTTGTCCGCATATTGATTTGGCAAAATTTTACACCGGATGCCCTTCCTGACGTAACCGTCCTCATTTATCCAGGCTTGGGACCAACACAAAGAAACATACTGGTTTGTGCATCCCCTTATGCCTGATAATTACATATTCATCAAGATTGTTTTTATGGTATTGCTTGTTTATATTTTCCTCAAAATTAATCATTATTTTTGCATTTGAATTTTTTTATTATTATTATTATATTAAAGATGTAATTGCATCAACATTTTGTTGTTGCTTTTTCATGAGTGTTGCCATTTTGTGTGAGATTTTGCATGGGTGCCACTATATTGTTGCTAGTCGTGTGGTTTTTTTTTTAACAGCTGGTGACATCTTCATACTTACACTACAAACAATGACAGCTCACATAAACCTAGCGTCTGAACCTTTTAATATAAAAGTGAAAGTGTTCATTGACCATACATTATGACCTTACACTAAGGGAAAGGTTTGGGAATTTGATCTTTGCAGCATTTAGACATTTTGCTTTTCTTATGGTTGTTGTTTATTGTATCAATCCTAAGTTTAACTTCTCTCTAACTTACCTCAAATAGTTTGAGAAGCATGTGTTCTCCTTATGGTGCTTCATCTCATCACAAGAACGTACTGATAAAATTTCCTTATCAACCTTTAACATGGATTGACAATTTTTTTCTTTTAAAAAAGAAAAAAAAACATTACAGTGTCTCCACCAATTAAACTGAAGCTCACTGTATCTTGTAATCTCCAACAATAAAGAAACATGGCGTCTTTAATACTTAATAAAGTAAAAGCTGCATGCCTTAGGGAATTCTCACAATAAAACTATCAGGCAAGAGAAGAAGTCAGCCACACATGTGTCCTAGGCACATTGTTTTCATCACCATCAAATTAATTTATGTGAAAAGAAAAATAGTGGCTCTGAGATGTATGAAAACACAGGTAATATAAAAGGCTGAGATATGGTAAGATGAAAGTTGTTTAAAATGATGGAGCATGTTTAGAATTGTATTTGTGAAGTTACATTATTCAAGTTCAAGATGATTTTTTTCCTAGTAACATTTTACAAGAAATCTACTGCTCACAACACCATCTGTGCAGATGCATAGAAGTGCAGTGGAGGGGTTTGTTCAAAAAAGTATAGGTCTCAGATCGCCATCTGTGCAACCAGCTTTCTAGAGCATAAAGAGCCCGTGCAGATGTAATGTATTGAGTAAGGCAATTTAAGTAGATGATTAATTTACCCCACTTTAAAAATTATAGAGCATCAATGGAATGTGCAACGGGGAAACTAATTATGTGCTTCAAGCACTAAAGTATAATCAGAAAGAAGGTAAAAGATAAGAGGGAGAACATGAGTATGACTGGGTTGCTTTGAAATTCATTTGATCCCTGGTAGCAATTGGAGAAGAAAAAGTTCACAATGTCTGTTCCCATTGTTCATTCACTCACTGTAGTGACTGTCATATTTTTTACTGTGTCCTTTTTATTTGTATGCTTAATCAAAACTGTGATTTGTTCTCCACCAGCTCCGGTACCCTAATTTGTTTTCTATTCCAGTGGGCTAAAATGACTTCTAACATTATCTGAGTTTTTCTCCTATTTAAGGAATGTTCATACCCCTTATGTAAAGTCTTTTGAGAGATGTGAGTTGGTACTCTGGGTAAAAATAAGCAATTCTGTAATATGTACATCCATGATTCATTAGGTATCACAGTTTAAAGAATTTGATAATCCTTTACTTTGATCTAAGCCAGTGTTATTTTCTCTGTTACACCATTCCTGTTAGGCTGCTTTTGCTGTCAACAATGGAATGGCATTAACAGTTTTTATCATTCACATATCAGTAAGCCAGTCTATCTGCAAGGCAGTTAAACACAAGCACATACCATATTAACCTAATATACACTTATTTAGGATGAGTTAATTAAATAAAGTACGTGGGAAAAACCCACATTGTAATCACTTCTCCATCATCCCATTGCTATATACAGAATTCAATTAATTAGGGTGCTAATGGAAGGCAAAAGTGCTAAAGTATGGTATAATCTGCTGAAACAAAGCTCAGTGGCAATATATTTTTTATTTCTCTGTTATGAACTAGATGCTGTCTGAACTATTGCTTGGGAAAGATATGATTAGACCAAGAGTAGTAATCATCATAATATATATGTTTATGTTAGTGTTTTGGGGTTATATTTGGTTTTGAATTATGATAAATCACTTACTATGGGGGTGGCAAAATGGAACAGTGGTAGCACTGCTACCATGAAGAAAGGAGACCAGGGTACACATCTAGTGCCCTTCCTGCATGGAGTTTGCATGTTCTCCCTGTATCTATGTGTGTGTTCATCCTGCGGTTCCAACCTTGTACACTATGCTAGCTAGGATAGGCTTCAGCAACCCACACAACCCTGGTTTGGATTAAGTCATATATTTTGGATGAATTGAAATATGATTCTTTCTTATCATCTTGCTTTCTATAGTCACTTGACCGCAACTGGCCAGGCTGTCACATCAGCATATGTGACATATAAACAAAGCTGCAATTCATGCAGTCTTTATCCCTCAGTGGATTCTGCATTTTGAAGTCCATTAGTGAAAGTATTTGAATATTAAGTAGGCCATACTAATTTATGGTTTTTATCTTTGTTTTTGTATCTGAGTCACACTCTTTGTTAAACTGTTTTGAGTTTTGCCTGCTTGCCTGCTAGTTTCTGCCTTTGAGGTTTTTGACTCCTTTCTGCCTTTTGACTTTGTCCTTCCTAGCACTTGTCAAACCCTGTTATTTTTCTCACAATAATTCTGGGACATATATTAGTTTCTATTACAGTTATAATCAATTACAGACAAGTATTACAAACTTTGCAAAAATTGGCAGTAAAGTTTAAAACTTCTGTAAGGTGTGCTATTTTGCAGGTCATTGACACAGCTGAAGTAATACTGTAGGTGTCTGTAATTGAGGATACACTCAAAAAAATGTACTTTGTGATTTGTTTGAATTACTAAACTAATATCTCAAAATTTAAATAAAAGAGCTGTGTTTTAAGCAAACACATAAGGCAATTTAGTAATATGAACATGACTAAAAATATTATTGTAAACACTAAACCCACCTTTGTTGTATTTACAAAACTGCATTTAGTAAATCACACAAGGCAAGTATTATGGCTAGTTTTTGTCCATTAAGGGTTTCCGTAGCTCAGAAGTTTACACATGCTCATAAGCAGAAAATCATAGAGTTATCCACTCCTTATGGAAGTGCCTATTGGAACAAATGAGAAGAGCTTGCATACTAAAAGCACTTATCGTTTACCTGAATGAGGATCCTGAAGACATCATAAAAGAGTACCTTGTAAGTATGCAAACACATGTTTATTGTAAAAGGCATGCTGTATGGAGCACAGTTTTCCAAAAAGTTTTTATTCCATAAATTTGTAAACATTTTCCCACGTGTTTATGTGGGTTTACTCCGGGTACTCCAACAATCCAAAGACATAGAAGTTAGGTGAATTGGGGATGGAAATTTGGTCCTGTGATATTTGGGTGTGTGAGCTTGATTGTCTAGCTTGTTTGTCTAGCTTGTCTGCCCTGGGATCAGCACGTGATGGACTGATTGAGTGCAATTAGAGGTCTTGGGATGAAACTGTTTCTGATATTTCAGGTCCATGCAGGAAAGGCTTTGAAGCACTTGCCTAATGGAAGAAGTTCAAATAGACTGTGCTCATGGCTGACTACAATCCATGCAGATACTGGTAGCTTTCCTAAGGCAGCGTATGCTATAAATGTCTTGCAGGGCTGGAAGCTGTATCCTGATCATCCTCTGCATTCTCGACAAAACTCGTTGTAGAGCCTTCCGAGCAGCTTCTGTATAGTTATGACACCACACTCAGATACAATGGGTTAAAATATTTTGAGTTTTGCACTGAGAGTAACAATGCTAAAGCTTTGTTGTTAGAATAGTTTGGTCATTCCGTGCATCATTATATTGTTACAGGTTGATTACAATTAGGTGCCTTAAATTTATACTCATTAATTTCAGGGTATTTGATAAACCTTGTGTCAGGGATGTGAATCTAGAAGAGAAAGGGAAACCACACAGGATCAGTAGCACTGTTTTGATGTGGGGTACACCAGTTTGCAGAAAATTGCATACTCAAGGGGGGTCGACTGCTGTGAGAATGTGTGTGGCTTTACGTCAAGTTTAGTTTTTAAACATTATGATTTAAGCGTGGAAATGGGCGTACCCACCATTTATACATGAAGCCCCTGCTCTTACCAGGTTCGAAGTGTATCGTTTAATTTGAAATCTAAATAAAATTGTTCAAGTGTCTTTTTACAGTTAGTCTTTCAGTAGTGAGTCACCAGTCTATGCTAGCCTAACTACCAAAGCATGGAAAGCAATTTACCCTCTTTTACTTTTGGCCTAATTTTATTTTAAAAAATGCCTCAGAAACTAGAACTGAGAAAGAATCTGTTTTTAAAAGGAAGTATTGTTGCCTATTGTTGTGTATGTGTTATTGGGAATGATTTGTCTCTTTTGAATTTTTTTTTCAAGGATATTGCAGACAGTCAGGATGCCATGAACCAGACAACTATAGGCATATTCGTCATCATACATGAAGGAGCTGGACCCACTGATGACTTTAAGGATGTTGGAATAATTATCAAAGGTGTTGAAGTGATGCACAACCTGCACAACAATGCAAATGCATTTGCTGTTTTGTTTGGCACAATGTATGCACTGAATTTGAGCCACTCACAATATTTGAGATATACCTTTGAGGTTCTACAAAAGATAGTGATGGAACTAGTTGGGGCCAAACTATCAAACAAGGCCCAAGTACTAAAAACCAAACTGTTTGAAGTGACAGCTTAGATTTACGAGATGCAATAAGTGTTGCACACCACAATTTATTTGTGTTTATTTTTTTTTTTTTGTTGTTTTCCTAACTATTCCTGTTTAAAGGTAAAATTTAAGGCACTTTGCTTTTTTTGTTTTTTTTTTAAAAGGGACAGGCTGTATTTTGTTGTTACCACTGTTAAATGTGATTTCAGCCTATTTTCATTTTATTTAATATTTTTTTATTTAATGTTTATATTCTTGGTTTACATAATTCAACTTTGTATTTTGTAGCTTTGTTAATAAATGCAGTTTAAAAGGCACCATAATTGTCTGTATTTTATGTAGGTGAATTGTGTGGAAATAGACACCCATATATTTTGTTAAACCAGCTAAATAAAAAGAAATTCATATTAAACAGATCACTTAGTGGGGACTATTCAAAATAGTTCCATTAGTACTGCTAACTACAGCTAAGTAAAGATAAAATGCTGTGATATTACTTTTATGTTAATTCATTTAGTTCATTCTACTAAACATTAATTGGTCCAGCAAAGTAAAACGATGTTGAGATTGTGTTAGTTAATTTAATTTGTTGAACATAAAAAAAAAATCACTTCATCTAACTTGACCACATTATGTTGACTGAGTGTAAGTCGTCTAAGGAGATAATGCTACAAAATATTATTCTTAGTTTACACAACTCAGTTGTGTGGAAATTGTTGACATAACTCAGTTAAGTAAATTCAGCAAGAATTTTTTTTAGTGTATCTAAAGATATGATTTTGTCATTTTGGTGATAATCTGTTTGAAGACTGATTTACTAATAGATTCAGAGTCTGGAAATGCACACAGAAAATACAAGGAATGGAAAAAATGGCAATCCATCTGTTTACCGTTAAATAATGATACTGGTCAAAATTACAATGGATAGGGACATATCCTAAAAAGATTTTTTTTGTCACCATTTGTGATTGGGTATAAATTAGTGTTAGCAAAAACAATGCATGCAAAAGAAAAAAAAGATATTGAAGAGATACCAAATAAGGCCAATTGTCAGGTTTGATCAAATGCAAGCAAGGAAACGGAAGCAACAACTTGGAAGGGAAAACTACTTCAGGTTAGCCAAACTATTTGTACAGAAGCTTGAAGGAGAAGCATTTTAAATGCAGAAGTGAATATTCTAGAACTGGCATTTGTCATTTAGACAACTGAAGAATGTACTGTAGGACAGTAGTATCCGAGAAACCATCTAATCACGATGAGCAGAAAGAAGAGAATAGTTCATGATAGTAAAAAACTATACGGCACACACAGTACTGTATCACAAGTATCCAAACAGTCAAGTGAGACAGATTCACAAAATTTTCATCACTACACAGATCTTAAAGTAAAATAAAGGCCAGCAGTGCTATAGAATCTTTAAGTGTAAATGTGTAGAGTGATTACCATTCTTCAGATTGATATGTATTTTAATACTAAATTTTGCTCATATTTCCTTTAATTCTGTTTCAATCAAAGTCTTAAAGCTTGGTGTTTGTACTGGGTACAACAGTTACCTAATCAATTGTGCTCACTACCCTACAGACATGGGTTCAATTCTTAGTCCTAATCGCAGTTTGTATGGAGCTGTCACATTCTTATTATGTTTTTGTGAGTATTCTCTGGGTAAATCTGCTCACTTCTAAATGCCAAAAACATGCACATTATTGTTATTGGTTACTCTGAATTAGCTAGCTTAAAGGCTAACCCCGACACAGACAGGCGTAGGACACCATTATAACAGCACACATGATTTTTCTTTTCTCTTGTGGGAAACGCCTTCTCCGTTCCCCACAAGTCTAGCACACAGTCTCAAAGAACAATACACATCTTTTCCTTTTTCCTTTTCTTTCTGTTTCTTCTGTTTCTCCTTCTCCTTCACTCTCCCCTGGCAAGCATCATCATCCTCCACCTCCCAACTATGGCTCTGATCATTTTTAACTCTGTTTTTCCAGATTTTCTTCATGTCACACCTTGCTCAGTCATGTGTCACTCCCATATAGCATACTGCTCCTAACATGGCTTTTATAAACATTTTAGAAGTGACAATGGTTTAAAGCTCGTGATATTTTTTTCCATGCATCTCTCACTGTTGCCATCATTGCTGTTTCCACACCTCTGTCTGCATTAAATATATCACCTAAATAACAGCACTTCCCTACTTTCTGCAAAACAACCCGTTTACTGACATCTCAATTTACACTTACTACATCTGCATTCTGTAGCCCTCTCACACATTTTCTACAAACCAAAGGTCACACTTATTGCTTGCAGGCTGTCATTCACACCATTACCTATTTACTGCACCCACTCCTGACAACATGTGCAGTGGATTGAGCTTCTCTCAATACCTTTGCTACATGTGCTTCATGCACTTTGCATTTTCCACATCTCCTACCTCTTCACCTCCAACCATCACTGTGGACTCTCTAGCATTTACATTGAGGCCTTTTTCTTTCAAATTATGTTCTTCTTCACCCATTTCACTTTTTGCCATCAATATGAGGTTATGCAAATATAAGAACTCCTATTTCAATCCTATATGTATGTCTCTGGTTACCACTTCCATCACTACTGCAAAAAGAAGCTGACACAGAACAGATTTCTGATATAGGCCCACCTTAAACTCAGAACTTTTACTATCTGCATCTGTTGTCCTGATAACTATTTGTGCTTCCTCACACACTGACATCTTTACCAACACTAACCATTCAGCCATACCTACTGTAACTTTCTCAATACCCAACTCACCACTTGTGGTGGCACCTTTGCAACTGCCATCTCAAGATTTACAGATGCATAATGCAACCCTTCTCCTTTCAACAAATGTTTTTCCTACATTTGCCTGACAACAAAAATCTCATGTTTCTCCCTTCCTAGGCTTTAAACTAAACTGCATTTCACTAACTTTTAATTGGTCCCAAACACTTTCATTAGTACTCTTTCAACTACCTTTATTACCTGCTCCAAACGTATGATCACTTGGCACGACCCACATTCCAGTGGTTCACATTGCGTTTGTTTATTGGATTGAGCACACTTGTTTTTCCCCCTTCAGACACAATCATGGTGCCCAAGTATGTGAAACATTGAACTCCAAGACCTTCCATGGCCATCAGCATTTCCAACGTTACCCAAGTTGAGCCAATTGCTTTATCTATTTAAATCTACAAACAGTGTAATGTAAAACGCATTGGAGTCAACTCTGCAGATTTTACTAGTTTGAAACAATATGATTCTTTTTTTATAGCTGTGGACAGGTGGAAGAAATATTCTTAGCTCTTGCAAAGTGTTGGGGTGGCAACTGGATTGCCCTGTTTATTCCTGTAGCTTACAAAGTAAATAGGCACTCAGTGGTGATGAAATAAGCATAAATTGCTTCAATGACTATAGTAATTAAGGTACTCGAAAGGTCTGGGGAGCTCAGAGGTTCGGATCCAAATGAGCCACCAACATTTGGGGGCGTCCCCCTTTTATACCTGTCATAAGGGGTGTGGTCATTTACACCAAGGGGGCATCTTCTCTAGGCTAAAGAATGAAAAAGAGACAAGCCTGTCAGCTGCAGTGTCCCCTCTTTCCCCAGCAGGGCATTACATACCTGTCTTTGAGGTGTAACTTGGTTGAACATGCATGACAAGCATTTGCAAAATTGGGCATCCCCAGCACCCTGCTTTTCCAGTTTAACGATATGAATGTATCCAGTAATGAACTAGCATTTTGTCAAGGCTTCTTCCCAAGGCTTCTTCTACAGGTACTGGACCCCTCAATGGAAAAAATGGGTTCTAAAAGTGATGGGATGGATATTTTAGATTTAATTAACAAAAACCTTTATACTATTCAATTTAAAACCATACACTTGAAATTGATATACATTTTAGCTTTACTAGTCTAAACAGGCTTATTTATTCTGCATTGTAAACCTGATTCTACTTCCAAAATAAATGTAATTTATCTATATGCATCTCTTGCACTCTTGCAAGTTTATTGTTAAGCCCCCCTTTCTTTATCCACTGTATTCATTCACTTGTGTAAAATTGCTTTTTTGATAATGTGCAGAAGTTTAATGTGTGCCTAGCCTATGATACAAACCACCTGGCAAACTTAATGCTGTCCAGCCATTAAGCTATTAAGACATGTTTATGTCTGTGATGCATTTTATTGTGAAAGTTCTTCTGTTTCAGATGCGGATAAGCTATCTTAACGAGAATCCCTGATATAACTGAAAGAAACAGTAAAATCTAAAAAAAAATTACATCTAAATGTCCTAGCCATTTCAAATCATCACTACATTTTTGAATTCCTCTACGTACTTAGTAATAATGTGCTGCTCATATCCTTGAAAGCTGCAATTTTAGCAAATAATATAAGATGTGTCTACAAATGGTAGCACACTATCATTCTGTTTATCTCATTCATTGTGTTGGTAAGTGGGTAACAAATTCCAGTTGCTTTGTTTTTTAATTGATGGCAGCCTATATACAGTTCAATATTTCAGGACTATAGCTGAGCAGTTTATTGCTGACACACACCACTCTATGTGTTTTCCACTGCTGCTTGAAGTCACATCTGCTTACTTAATATTATGATTATATGCATTCTTTGTGATGTTGAAAAAAATGAACTTGCTTTGTTAGTTTCTTTGAAGGTTTAATAAATTTGGATGAGTCTTCAGAGGCAAGGTCGAAGCCTGGAACTATTGCATTTCTAACCTTTTTTTTATTAGTGTTAAATTAGTTTTCACGAGTTGTGTTTTTTCTTCCTTTACATGAATCTATGTCATTAATTTTATTAGGAAGAATATTGTATTATTATAGGAACCTAATCAAGGAATTTTTTAAAATGGTGCGACTCAAACCACCTACACCTGAACACCAGCAAAACCAAGGAGCTGGTGGTGGATTTTAGGAGGCCCAGGCCTCTCCTGGACCCTGTGATAATCAGAGGTGACTGTGTACAGAGGGTACAGACCTATAAATACCTGAGAGTGCAGCTGGATAATAAATTGGACTAGACTGCCAATACTGATGGTCTGTGCAAGAGAGGACAGAGCCGACTATAAGATGCTGCAGATGTTCTATCAGACGGTTGTGGCGAGCGCCCTCTTCTACACGGTGGTGTGCTGGGGAGGCAGCATAAAGAAGAGGGACGCCTCACGCCTGGACAAACTGGTGAGGAAGGCAGGCTCTATTGTAGACACAGAGCTGGACAGTTTGAAATCTGTTTCAGAGTGATGGGCGCTGAGCAGGCTCCTGTCAATCATGAAGAATCCAATGCATCCACTGAACAGTATCATCTCCAGACAGAGGAGCAGCTTCAGCAACAGATTGCTGTCACTGCCCTGTTCCACTGAAAGACTGAGGAGATTATTCCTCCCCCACACTATGCAACTCTTCAGTTCCACCCCGGGGGGTAAACGTTAACACTACACAAGATTATAGACTGTTATACATGCCTCACACTCTCCACCTTGCATTTTTTAACTTGCACTGTGCATTTACTGCTCTTTAATTAATATTGTTTTTATCAGTATGCTGCTGCTGGAGTATGTGAATTTCCCCTTGGGGATTAATAAAGTATCTATCTATCTATCTATCTATCTATCTATCTATCTATTAGGGAATCCAATCCAATAATAGATAGTTTGACATCAATTCTTTTTTTGTTATTTTTACTATGACACAGAGTTGGCATGGCCAAAGAAAAAGCTCTCATTTTCTTTTATTTGTCCAAAGGACATTCTCTCAGAAGGACTGTGGTTTGTCATTATACATTATACAATATATAATATACATTATGGCAATCTCCACAGCTTCTTTGTGTTTCCTAGAAGTGGGGTGTCTAGTTCTTTTACCACACAAACCATTTTCATCCAGGGAGCGACATGTGGTGTGACTTGAAACTGATGCACAAGTTTTTCTTGTTTCTTTCTACACCGTTCAAACAATCATCCTCTTCAATCTTGGGTCAATTTGCCTCAAACAGCCACATCCAAGGATGTTGGCTACAGACTCATAGACCTTCGACATCTGGATAACATTGGCAGCAGTGGTCACAGGGACATCAAGTTTATTAGAAATGGTCTTGTTGCTTTTATGTTAACCATAATTGACTGTTACTGTCTGTTTTGCCTCCTCAGACAAATCTGTACTTTTCCTTCTCTTTCCCATGTTTAGTGTGACACAAAACAGATTTTCTCTCCATTTAAACTGGCTGAATGAGTGACTGTAAGACTGAAGCCACTTGTAATCTCTCTCTATATAAAATCCAACGTCTGTCTGTTAATCTGTACTGTCTGTCTGTATGTCATTCCACTTTTCATGAGAGAACTATTTAACAGATTTAGATAATGGGTTTTTTTTCGATAATTTGTGTGAACATTCTGGTTGATTTTCCAACTTCTTTCATTGTGCTGAGTATCATAGTTCACTTGCAGGAGCAATTTATTTGCGCTAATCCAAGACAAAGGCTGCGGGCTGAGGGGAGTGGGGAGCTGGACGGGACCCTCCTCACTCACACGTCAGCCTCCCTTGGAAACGCTCTACTTCTGGTCACGTTTTGGAGCAGACTTTGCCTCCGCTAAGCTAGCGATACCTGTTTGTTTATTGATTTTTAAAGTTTGTTCTGTTTCACAACTATGCAGGCTGAGCCACGGGGAACGGCTAGTAATGATTAAAAGACATTGATCTGCTTGAAGGATCACTCAGGTTAGGTTTGGCACTTAGGGCAGAAACAAAGCTCATCCACCCATGTCTATCCTTGGCCAATTTCTCACCAGTTCCCCAGGTCATGCTGTGCAGCTGTTTTTCGACTGTACGCCTCCATGTTGTTTTTGGGTGTTCCCTTGGGTGCATTTATATAGGGTGGTGCAGTGGCACAGAGGCTAATGCTGCAGGTTTATAGTCCACAGTTTGAGTCTTACCTTGGGCACTGTCTATATGAAGTTTCCATGTTATGTCTTTTACCTGAGTGTTCTTGTCTCACCATCTCAAAAATATGCACATTAGGTTAATTGACAATTCTAAATTGTACGGAAGTGAGTGTGGATCTGCAAAGAAATAATGTGCCAGCCAGAGCTGATTCATGCCTTTCTCTCAGTGCCCCCAGAATAGGCTCCAATGCAAGATTAATCAGAATGAATGGCCAGATTTGCTGATATAAAAGCTGTTGATAAAAAATTTAAATGTAGGCTACCTTTTCAAAACTTTATTAATCAATCAGTTTGTCAAATATTGTAAAAATGCCATTATATTATTACAGACTTTGTATTGAATATCTATTTATGTGACTTATTTTGCATATTCACTGCTTCTGTTTACTGTTTACAAAATATTTATCTGCTTCCAGAGGTTTTTTTTAAGCTGACTGGCAACTGAGTTTACATTTAGTGAAACCAGTCCATCAACCTAGATGAAAAGCAGTCATTGATAAGCTCACTGCTCGTCTTAACGTTTTCAGTGTCTGAATGAATGCATAATGTCTCAGTCTTAATGCTAACAAGACAGAAGTGATTCCTGTGAAATGTCAAGCACAACTCCTTTTCAATTAAGACTGTATCCAACCTGATCATCACATTATCATCTGTAAAACGTGTTACTGTTGAATTTATCAGAAGTCTAGAATTTATTCACCTACTCGAGACTTCTTTTTCCTACATGTGTAATATTTCTAGCATCTACCCCAATCTCTGCTGGTGTTATTCTGATGTGCTTTGTCTCTGTAATACTGTATTCTCAATAGTCAAACATTATATTGCATGAGCAGACTAAACAAAAAGCAGCTTCTAGAACCTGAATTGGACCAAATGCAGGAATCACATATTGCTTTGGCTGCCTCAAACAAAAAGGCTCCAGGTCTTGTATGTACTGATGTGTAAAACTCTTATTAACTTTTAATGGTGTGAGAAACAAAACCTCTGGCCATCTATGTTTGTTCACTGCTTACACTATGTAATGACATAAGAAGCAGGACAAATAAGCAGCAACTATTAAGTTTATTCAAGTTGTTAAGATTTTCACTTCAACTACTTGACTCACTGTTTTTAGATTCCTATAATCCTTTGTTGGAAGATGGGCTTCAAGGATTCAGCATTGAATTTGTAACAGTATGTGATATACTGACATGACTTGTTGGTTTGTAATTACTGGGCACATTTCATGTCATTTTTTTATATCTTATAAAGTTTAAAAATTATTCTTATTTAATTATTATTTGTAATTTTGTTTTTGGTGAAACTGCCATTTTGGCTTTTACCTTTGCTTATCAGCTATAGCGTTTATAGCAGTGGCGCTCTACTGCTATCATGTGACCTCCGAAAGCTGCAACTCGATACATTGTTATCAGTAGGGTATTAAAGATCTCACCGCACTGTCTCTAACATCGAAGATCATGAATTCTGATATTTTAGGGTGTGCAAAATGGAATGACAGATGAAGCAAGAAAGATTTGAGGCTCCAGCTGGGAAATCCCATTTATTGCCAAATTGTTTGATCCAGAATAGTGAAATCATTCAAGCATGACACTGTCATTCACAGTGAATTTTAAATATAAGTAAAAAAGCTTAGGGAAGCATCTTCTTCTCTCAGTGGTTTGTGATGCTTGGGTAACCCAGATCACTGGTGGTATGGCTCCTTAATTCTTCCGAAACAGAAAGGGTGGAAAAATAAGTGTCACTTGTCCTCTTCCAGGTGGTGTTCCTCCACTATAAAGATAAAAATGGAAACTGTGTAAATAACTGTTCTAATCTCCTGCTATTTCCCCAATGAGCCCATAATACAGTCCTCATTAGAGAATCATTATGCTCTCGTGTTCAAATGGTGTTGCGTGTTACAAAACTCTTTTCTGATAGTCTAGAACAAGTTCATTAAAGTTTTTCCTTGTTATACTTGCTTTTGCTTTTGTATTTTTTCTGTCTTACTTTTAGTTTTCATTTAATTTGAATTAGCCTTCATGCTGTAAATTTAATTTTAGTTTAGATTTTACTTCACAAAGACATTTTTATTTTTTATATATTAATTTCAGTTTTGGTTTAGAAATTATGGTATAGTTAGATTAATTTATGGAGGTTAATTTTGTGTCACAAAACTGAAGACATAATAGGTATGGAAATAATATTTATTTAATATCAATAGATACCTATGGGTATGTCCTATTAAACTCAAACAAAAATAAAAGCAAATACTGAATATGAACAAGATGCCTATATTTTGTGGTCATTTGTGTGGAACAAACTGCACTTTTGCACACAAATTAGCAATCCAAATTTAAATGGTATAATGCAAAAAAAATAACAAATACTTTTTTCTCCATTGCACAGCTTACTTTACTTAACACTAGAATTACCAAAGCCCATGAAAAAACTTGTAGATCCATCCCACCTTAAATCGTATCGCACCTCTCCATCAGCATCTTTTGTCCTGTAAATGTGTCGATAAACAGCAAGCAGCCTGCTATCACATCCCCCACCGCCGCACAGTTTTCTCAGCTCAAGTCTGTTTACCTGAGTGTCAGTTACTTAGAGTTGCATAGAGTGAGAAGTCAAGCAAAATGACACCTTTTATAAATACTATATTGTTATTTGCAATACATGCATTTCATGTGTGTTCCGTGTCTATGACAATCTATGTAAACACATCATTAAAACAGAAATGTTTTTCATGGTTTAGTAATATTTGACAAAATGTAGACATGAATGTATAATGTGTGAAGCCAGAAGTCCAAATATCAAATAAACACTTTCACAAAAGGTACTAATATAACAGAACACTAGAGTGGAGAGTTGCTCGCATACTGAAGAGTCTATAGCTAAAAGTGGAAGCTGCCGTCGCTGTACTTTGTATATAAGAGACAGATCAAATGTTATTTACTTATTTACCTTTATTTATTTACATACTTCCTACAGCGTAAAGTCACAAGTAGACTGCAGAGCTTCCCATGTACATATACAAAGTACAGCGACGGCAAAAGTGCGAAGTGCATTCTTTCATGTAGAACTGTTGTCATCATCTGAGTTCAACTCTGTTTTAGAGCGCCTTTATGTAAAAACAGCAGTGTCAGATGGGTGCTGTGATCGTGAATGCAAATGAGAGAATAAAACTGAATAAAAAAACAAAGCTAACCTTTACAAGTACAAATTTATACCGGTTGTTACAGACTGAAATCAAATGTATGTTTTTATTCTACAATAGTAAGAATAAGAGCCGCTCACTTCTCAAAACAGACTCGTCTGGGGTTGAACCCGTGAAGTTTTGATTACCAGTCAACAGTTGATACCAGTTGATACAAATCGGTCATATCAAAGGGGTGTCAATGTCGCACCCTAACATGGTTTCTTTTTCTGCAGTAATATTCTTGAATAGAAGCACATTTGTTCTGTTATATTTGTACCATTTGTGAAAGTATTTATTTGATATTTGGACTTCAGGCTTCACACATAATACACGTCATGTCTACATTTTGTCAATTATTACTAAAACATGGAAAACGTTTTTGTTTTAACAATGTGTTCACATAGATTGTTGTAGACACGGAACACACATGCTATGCATGTGTTCCAAATAACGATATTGTATTTATAAAAGGTGTAATTTTGCTTGACTTCTCACTCTATACAACTTTAAGCAAATGACACGCAGGTAAACAGACTTGAGCTGAGAAAACTGTGTGGTGGGTGGGGGATGTGATAGTAGGCTGCTTGCTGCTTATTGACACATTTACAGGACAAAAGACGCTGACAGAGAGGTGCGAAGCAATTTAAGGTGGGACGGATCTATGAGTTTTTTCTTAGGCTTTGGTAATTCTAGTGTTAAATGCCACCATAATATTGATATAGAACAAAGTCTGATTGCTAGTTTGATTCAATTATACATCTTTCTGTTAATTTTCAAGAAAACTCTGTGCTCCAGAGAAGTGGTCATTCTGTTTTGCCCACGAGCTGTGAATATACGTTCAACAAATACTTCTACAGGGTGGGCACACCAGAGATCAATAGTCACACGGTCATGTTATAGGATGCACCATCACTCTGACTTGCCAGAACTGAACGGGTGGGCCAGTGAAAATGCTCTGTGTTTCTGTGTTTGGTCTTGGTTTTGTTCATTATTTTATTTCAGTTTATAAAATGTTCTTCATTTTTGTTTTAGTTTACAATAATAACCTTGGTCAGCAGTATGCATGTTTTTGACTAAATGTTTAATTAACATTTTGGGCTTGGTGTATCTTCTGCATGATACTCCTTTCCGTTTTTCTAATTTTTTGGGCTGCCAGTTCACTATTTACTGTAATTGAAGGAATTCTGTTGAGTTAACATTATGGATTGCTTCTTTTCAAAATTTTAATGACATGAACTAGTTCATTATGTTACCATCCTAAGTTTAAGTGTATAGAGGTTAACTATTCTAGCTCGTTAAAACAGAAATATGTCCTTTAGAACAAGATAGCAGTTGGGTGCTGTTCTCTGCATAGCCTATGAGACAAACAAAATCTTAACAAGTCTTCGTATTGTCCAAAACCTTGCAACTGAGGATTTGGTTATTGGTTTACATTTTTTTTGATACAGCTGACTCTCCTATTCCTATATAGCAAATTCTTCTCACACTAAAATTGGTATTAATAGATTTTTTTTCAGTTTTTATTTAGATAGATAGATAGATAGATAGATAGATAGATAGATAGATAGATAG